>JBBPBQ010000004.1:264347-284723 GCA_037974755.1 Cicer yamashitae
ACTCAAGAGCTGATGATAAGGACTACCCCCCAAGTGAAAATATTAATGTGGTCAAAAGTGATATCCATAAGAAGAGAGCACCAAAGGATGCAGATGAGGCTTGGGATAGTGAATAGCCCAAGTAAATAAATGCAAGACCATAATTCATGAGAGGAACTTTTTCCACCCTCAAAAGGACTTCGAAAGTACACATCCGGAAAAAATACAGTTTTTATGCCGTCTGAATGTGTACTCTCAAACAAAAACACAGTTTATTTTTGACGTTTAGATGTGTACTTTTGGAATCATGTGTGGTTTTTCAGAAACACGCTGAGGGTAAAGTTACTCCCTAATTCATTGTAGTTTTCTATAATTAAATGGTTGAAACAAAATCATCAAGGTATGAAGCTTAATATAGCATGTTTATTCAGCTCAACTCCTCAAGTTCTTATTGTCAAACTAGCCATTATGTACTTGACATATTATAAATAAAGTTTCAGGCATTGTGCTCTGACTTTCTGCTAAAGAAAGTTGTTTTTATAGTGAAGAAATTGAATTTAATCAATTGAAATTGAGATAGATGTGGAAAAATTTACTAGTACAGTATAATGAACTCAAGCTTTCTGAAATTTAATCACCTTTTTGAAACTAGTAAAATGAATAAAATTCATCTTTTAGTTCAACCGATAATATCACAATATTGATAATATTAATATTATTAGATTGACAATTTTTGTAATGATCAATTATTGACTGACAATTATTGTTAGACTGACTTATTTAAATTTATTGAACTCGGAATTTTTACTTTGTGTATGTGAGTTTATTAGTAGTCCAACAAATGAATAAAATCCAACATGTAAAAATATTTTCTAGGCTGTAAAATGTTGAGGACAACATTCAACATTTCCATAGAAATGAAAAGGGACACATAGGTCATGAGCTTAATAAAAGAAATAGTGGAATTGCCTATATACCTCTTTCATATTGGATTCAAACAAAAACCATTCAAATTTAGAAAATTTTACTTCATACACTTGAAATTGTACCCCTATCCAATGCTATCAATTTTATCCCTCCTTTTAAAAAAAACATAATGAAAAACACATTTATGGAACTTTCGAAATTTTTTTTTTCCAGAAAATTTGTTTTAAATTTTTCAAAGTACAAGTATATTTGTGTTTCAAAAAACTTAATTTAAAATTTTTTGGACCACATTTGGAATCTTGTGAGGAATAGGCAATTTTTTTCATTTTTTTTAAGTTAAGGGAAAATTTGAATTTTTTAGAAGATTTATAGGGGTTTGAGTATAATTGTGGGGTATAGGGTATAATTTTTCAATGACTTCTTCTCTCACCCTTAATATTCTCAAAAGTCTCTAATATGTATTTGGATTAATCAATCATGAAATGCAAAATACAGTCGTTTCTTCTCCAATGTTCTAAAATACTTAAAAATACATGTTCGGATTGGATAATTCAGATATATAAAATACACATTCAAAAAATCAATCCAAATAAAATTTGAAGAATTTTGAAAACACTTAGGAGTGTGGGAAAAGAACTTTCATAACTCACCTGTAAGTTAATGAGCCCATGGGCCTATTTGATAAAAATGGTCCAATGTTAACATTCCAAATCAGTAGTATTCGTCAAACTCGAGTGACGTGACTAAGTTACAAACAAATCTGCAAATTTTTATTTTAATAATAATGAAATAATAATAAAATGAACAACACAGAAACCTTCTTCTGATTCATTCATTCATTCGAACCTCAAACACACCAATTTCGTTTAATTCGTATCATCATCTGCTACTCTTTTCTTCTGCACATCTTTCATTTTTTTAGGGTTCTCATAAATCCCCAATTCATTTCAATTACTATCAATTGACATCAGATTTTGTTCGTCAAGGAATCTGTGAGCTATGAAAATGGATTTGATGTCTGGTTACAAGGTAAATATTTGACCCTCACTACTCTCATCAAATTCATTTTTTATATTTCATAGTTTAATAACTGTTTTAGATGTTAATCTGTCTCACTGCATTGTATTATTCATTTCACTGTGATCACGACAAGGTTAGGGTAATTAATCATTGTTTAGAATTTAATTAATTAATCTATTAAATTTTTCACAGGGTGTTGTTGGACTTGTTTTTGGCAACGAGAATTCTTCAAATGAAGATAGGTAAAGTTTGTTGTTGTTGTTGTTTTTTGTTTTTTTATTTTTTTATTTTTTTTATTTTTTTTTTTTATCCTTTTGGTTAGTGCTATATTTGTTTTGTATGTTACCCCCGAGCCTACGGCGCAAGTAGTTGGTGTGTAGTGTGTTTGAGTTTTGTAAATTTCGGATACCGAGTTTAGAGTTTGGATCCTCTCCACTTTGGTATAGGAAAGGAAAGGTCTATTTGGAGATAGAAAAATCCAAAAGTGGTGTATTGATTATTTTAATCATTAAATGTTTACTCTTTCTGTCTCCAAGTGAACCTTTCCTGTACCGGAGAGGATCAAAACTCCTGAGTTTGATTCCTACTGGTTAAAAAAATTGTTGTGTATGTTATGTCTCAATAGGTATGTTGAACGTTTGCTTGATCGGATAAACAATGGTAAACTACCAGATGACAGGAGAAATGCTATTACTGAACTTCAGGCTGTTGTCTCAGAAAATAGAGCTTTCCAGTTAGCATTTGGAGCAATGGGTATATACTGATTCTTAAACAAAAATTGTTTTAATTTTGTTTCTATTGGCTTATGAATATGTTTAATGTATCTTTGCAGGATTACCTATAATGTTAAGTGTCTTAAAGGAAGAACGTCATGATGTTGAAATGGTGACAAAACATTCTTCCCCACCACTTATTTTGTTTTTTTGCTGTTTCTTTTTGTTCTCAAGGATCCACATCATTAAGTTCATTTTAATAATACAATCAATGAAAAAAATAATAAATGACTTTGAATTTAAATATGCGAACTTGTTTGATTATTGATAATCCAGTTCACCGTGCTTAATCTAGAGTTTTATACAGTCCTTAAATGGATTTTCCATATATATGTAAACTGTTTTCTTTAGATATAACAAGTCCCAGTGGTATGTTAATTGGAAATCACATCCATGCAGGTTCGTGGTGCCTTGGAAACGCTTGTCAGTGCACTGACTCCTATTAATCATGCTAAAGGATCAAGTAATGAAGTTCAGCCAGATTTGATGAATACCGATTTACTTTCTAGAGAAGCAGAAAGTATCCCTCTTCTTCTGAGTTTGTTGGTAAGAATTTCTTAACTTTAATCATGGGATCTATTCTCAATTATATCGCTGCAAGTTTCCTTGACTTTTAGGCTTATGCATATAATTCATAAATTTTCTTAGTCATTTTTCCTTTGAGATACTTTGACAGGAAGAGGATGATTTTTATGTACGATATTATACTCTGCAAATATTGACCGCCCTTCTCAGTAATTCTCGACAGAGGTATTAGTTTTATACCTCCCATGTTAGTTTGATTCCAGAAATTGTTAAATATCTTTCTTGGGAAGCACCCTTGCCGACTTCTTCTTCTTCTTCTTCTTCTTCAGGTTACAGGAAACTATATTGACTATCCCCCGTGGTATAACTCGGCTCATGGACATGCTTATGGATCGTGAGGTACAATACTTAATAACTTTCTAATAATCTCAAAAAAAAAATTGAACTTAATAATTGATCGTCGTCGTAAAAAATTGAGGTAAAAAATTGAACTTAATAATTGAACTCATAATTATTTGTTGATTGTTGGATGTTATTGATAATGGAAAAATGATCAAGGTTTACTTTCCAGGTGATAAGGAATGAGGCCTTATTGCTTCTTACTCATCTGACCCGTGAAGCTGAGGTAACCTTTTTGCTCGAACAGTAATGTTTTCCCCCACTTCAGCCTTTTTTTTGATGCGGTGAACTTTTGTCATCTAAATGAATTTAATGGTTACAGGAGATCCAAAAGATTGTCGTCTTTGAAGGTGCATATGAGAAGATATTCAGTATCATTAGGGAGGAGGGAAATTCAGATGGCGGTGTAGTTGTGCAGGTGAGGCATGGTTACCCTTTTACAGTGCTTAATCAACTTGCTATATGCAGCTTTTAGTCTAAATAATTTTTTGGCAACTTTTCAGGACTGCCTTGAATTGTTGAACAATTTGATTCGCAGCAATGCATCCAATCAGGTTTGTTAACTCTGTCGTGTTTATTAAGTTTAGACCTGGTACTGATTTCAACTATGCATGGTTCAGGTACTACTCAGAGAGACTATAGGACTTGATTCATTGATTTTGATTTTGAAGCTGAGAGGAAGTTCTTACTCTTTTACTCAACAAAAGGTTGGATTCTTTCAATTTTTTTACTTAACTTTATGCTATTAGTGAACCCGTATAGCTAACTCTTGTTATAATCACCATGCCAGTAGACAATCAATCTACTCAGTGCATTAGAAACCATTAAATTGTTACTAAAAGGAGGTTCTGAGGCCGATCCTGGGAAAGATGCTAATAAACAGACAAACAAGACAGTTCTGGTTCAGGTTTGCAAAAAACTCAGTCTTATGATGATTGCATAAAAGAGCAATCTAGTTCTGGTGATCTTATACTGCTGTTTTGTGGAATTGGATGTAGAAGAAGGTACTGGACCATTTGTTGATATTAGGTGTTGAAAGCCAATGGGTACCCGTTGCAGTTCGCTGTGCGGTAAGATAATATCCCTCTCACAATGTAAAGATACATCAGCTCATAATATAAAAAGATGTTTAATTAATTAATTAATTAATCTTACATTTTCACTATAACCTTACCAAATTGTTGCAATTTCATCATTGATCATGGTAAATATTACATAAATTACGTTAAAAATATTGTTTATAATGATTCATTTAAATTTTGATAAACTCTGTTACTTCGGTTTAAGTTATAATCATTTTCACATTTTTTTTAAAACTATTCTTATAAATTATTATAAATATTAAATATAGACAAATTTTGTGCAACACGCAAGCGTTAGTCTAAGTGTGTGTGTAAAGAAATAACCTTTCCTTTCTTGCTTACATTGCTATTTTTCATCTTCTATTCTTTACATTACAAATGATATATAAACATGGTTTTATATTGCTGCTGTTTGATGTTTTAGGTAATGACAAAGTGATGTCCATCCGTCTGAGTGATATTAGCTGTTCCTAAACAATTGTGTAAAAGTTTGTCAATAAAAAGTCATCTTGTTGATAAACAGTTGAACTTGCAGTGTACATGGGTTATAAAATGGTCAATGCATCCAATTTACGTTTGCTTCATATGCATTTTTGTTTTGGTTATAGTTGTAGTGCCTTTCCCAGTTTTTGTTCTATGGCATCAATCTAATTTTTGTTTGTTTTGAAATGCTTAGTTTGTATGAAAATTTTCAATTATTATGCAGTCTGAAGTGGTGCTCAGTTTTTTGCTGTTGAACTCTATCTTATTAGGCATTGAGATGTATTGGGGATTTGATTGCTGGAGATTCTAAAAATCTCGATATTCTTGCTAGCAAAGTTCTTGGAGAGGAGCCGCAAGTCGAACCTGCACTGAATTCTCTACTTAGAATAATTTTGAGGACTTCTAGCATGCAAGAGTTCATTGCAGCTGATTATGTTTTCAAAAACTTTTGTGAGGTTGGCTACGCATACTTCTATCTTGTGTTATTCTTTAAAAGCATTCCCTGTCAATTGTAATATATATGATAACAACTTGTCATCATACATATTACGTAATTTAAGAACTAATGAATTCGATTAGTGCACATTAAAGCTTTTGACTACATATGTTTCATTTCTTCATCTTTTTAAATTTTTTCCATTTTTTATTAACCTAATCTAAATCAGAAAAATGCTGATGGCCAAGCAATGCTAGCGTCTACGCTAATTCCACAACCATATTCCATGAATCATTCATTCCTTGAAGAGGATGTCAATATGTCTTTTGGAAGGTTTGTTTTGTTGGTGGTGCTTTAATGCTGTGCTTATTGATAATGTGTGATTTTAACTTTGTTTATACAACAAATTCTTGTTCCTGTTTGTTTCCTAAATTATAACATTTCTGTTAATATGCTATCTTCAATCACTTTTAATTTTGTCATTTGTTGCTCTTTCAGCATGCTATTACATGGTCTTACTTTGGGTGAAAATAATGGTGATCTTGAGGTATGCGGTACTTCTTCAATCTTCATATATATTTCAGATTTCATATTAGTATGGCAAGCTATACCAGTGGAACTGTTGTGTGTAAAATTCAAATAACTTTGGGGTTTTGATATTTTTACTTGTACAGTGGAAGTCCACTGTTACTGTGTATGAGTTATCTGGCTAACATTATATTAAATATGTAGACTTGTAGCAGAGCCGCCAGTGTTCTCTCTCATATATTGAAAGACAATCTCCAATGCAAGGAAAGGGTATGCAAATTATTCCCTGCTTCATTGTATTTTTAGATTTTTTTACGAGTTTTAGCAGAGCTGAGGACTATACAGAATACATTCCGATTAATTTTATGCTTAAATAATTTAATGTATGGCTAATTTTTTTATAGGTAATGATAGTATGAATAGTAAGATAAAGAAATGGAAAAACAGAAATATAGGTGTTCAGAGAAATCTTATGAAAAATGTTGCAGGTTTTGCGAATTCAAATTGAGGCATCCATGCAAACTTTAGGAGCTTCAGAGCCACTAATGCATCGAATGGTGAAATATTTAGCCCTCGCCTCTTCAATGAAATCCAAAGATGGAAAATCTAATGCAACAGGAAATTCATATGTTCAAGCTATTATTTTGAAATTACTGGTTACCTGGCTAGCAGATTGCCCCAATGCAGTGCACTGTTTCCTAGATGCTCGACCCCACCTTACTTATCTTCTTGAGCTGGTATCAAATTTGTCCGAAACTGTGTGTATACGGGGATTTTCCGCAGTTGTCTTGGGTGAATGTGTGATCTATAATAAATCTTCTGATAGCGGAAAAGACGCATTTTCCATCGTTGATTTAATAAGTCAGAAAGTGGGGCTCAGTTCGTACTTCTTAAAGTTTGATGAGATGCATAAGAGTTTTGTTTTCGCTAACGTGGAGTCATCCCTCACACATAGATCATTCTCTAGATCTTCAGCAGCTAGCATGGCAGATATTCAAGATATAGATGAGAATGATTTGTCAGAAAAGAAAAATATGGATCATCCAGTTCTGTCTTCAATCTTGGATTCTTACTTTGTGAATTTTGTCAAAAGACTAGAGGAAGATATTAGAGAACAGATTGTGGAGGTTTATAGTCGTCCAAAAACCAATGTAGCAGTAGTGCCGGCAGAAATAGAGCAGAAGAGTGGTGAAAGTGATGGTGAATACATAAAGCGGCTGAAAGCTTTTGTTGAGAACCAACACTCCGAGATACAGGTATTATTTGTTCTTATATATTCCTCTTAATATATATACGAGGATAAGTCATGAGTCTGTTCCTTTATAGTTAGGAAAGTACATGTTGGATGTTCTAAAACAACCATAAAATTTCAGAGCATTAAGTTGTTTGGTTTTTGATTGGCATTGTCCTTAGCTTAATGTGAGATTTTGGAGTCGGTTAATGGTATGTGCATAATAAGATTACAAAGAACATTCTTGAAAAGTGTTTACTATGATGTACTGCTGTGAACATACGTCTTCGCCAATTTGTTCAGCAAGTAAGGTTTGTGTCTGATGGTTTTCTGGGTTAATCTATTATGGACTAATAATACCTTAAGAAGTGTGGGGGACTGTAGGAACCTTTGCTCTTTAACAAATATATCATGGTTTGACACTTTGACTATTCTTGATACATGTTTGATTTAATGATATTTTTTTCATTATCTCAGGATCTTGTTCTTCGGAATGCTACTTTGGCCGAGGACCTGGCCAAGACAGGCAGTAGTTTTCAGTCTGAGCAAAGAGGGAGCGGAGGCATCGACAGAGTCCAAATAGAGACACTCCGTAGAGATTTCCAAGAAGCATCTAAAAGGTTGGAGATGCTTAAGGCAGAAAAGGCCAAAATTGAATCGGAGGCTAATATGTATCAGAATTTAGCTGGAAAGATGGAAGCTGATCTAAGGAGTCTGTCAGATGCGTATAATAGCCTCGAGCAATCTAACCTCCAGTTGGAGAATGAGGTGAAAGCACTGAGGGGAGAAGGGGTCTCAACATTCCCGGATGTGGAGGCAATAAAAGCTGAAGCAAGGGAAGAAGCTCTGAAGGAGAGTGAAGGTGAACTGAATGATCTGCTTGTTTGTCTCGGGCAAGAACAAAGCAAGGTGGATAGACTTAGTGCTAGGTTGCTGGAGTTGGGGGAGGATGTTGATCAACTACTTGAAGGCATTGGAGACGATGCTGGGGCTGCTGAAGATGGTGATGATGAGGAAGACGCAGAGTAATATATTTTGATTTGTGTCTCACTTTATGCACTTCATGTTAAATTGTACAGCTAACACAATATATGGGAAACGGAGCTGATCATACATTCCATGACTGGTTTTTAAATTATGATTTCTTCAGGACCTGTTTCTTGCTGGTTCTATTTTGCAATATTCAGGCGTGATTAAATTGTTTTAGGTCCAGCATTTGTATTCTGTTAAATGCTTTTAGATGAAGAATCTGTTGTTAGTGTATGCTACTTTATGTTATGTTCACCACATTCAGCAAATATTGTCCAAAAGCAACAACAAAATTTAATTTAAATAAAAACATAACAAATTGCAATGGGCCATCATTGAATACATATTGAATAAATTAGTTATCCTGCAATTAGAGAAGGTAATATTAATTAACAGATTGTAGTAATAGTAATAGGTTCTCCAAACAAAAGAGTGTGGATAGAAAGCAAGAAAAGTTGCATGTTCTTTTTTCATAATTTACCAATAGGAAGTTTGTATTCAATAAGTGAAATGCCATTGCTCAATAAAGATGTTTTGATAAGTAATCTGGTTTCTATAGCAGACACAATAAATTCTTTGAAATTTATCATACATACCAAAAAGGTTGCTAAGCAATTTTACACTCAACCAAATGCTAATACCCCGTAAGAATTGCTCTCTCAATTATTGTAAGGTGGAAAAGGGCTTTTTATGATGTTATGATACCTATACTGAATTCGAATTATCTACAGTCAGGGAATCCAACATTCATGCATCTGGAACATCGGTGACCATTCAATTAAGAACATACGGTCTTTAAAATAGGTTTTAATTTATAATTTAAAATACTAAATTTAAATTTGGACCGTTCGATCATTAATCGAACAACCACCAATGTTCCAAATGCGTGAATGCGGAGACTGTATTTATGGACAAGCCAGTGCATTGCAGAATGTAAAGTGCACACATAATTATGAGACTTAAATAAATCTCAATTGACTTGACTGCACCAATTATAGTTCATGGAAATCCATAAAGAACCCTGTTAGGGTCCAATTGTCCACTGCAATAACTTGATGAAACAGTAGAGATCTCCTGATAACCCTTCCACTCTTCACTGGGCTTCAAGAGAATAGGAGAATCAATAGCTGCTGAATTCACACATATCATCATCTTGTAATCATCATCTCCCAAATCAGGGAGAGCCTTGGCCTTTTTATTCCATGGATTCCATACAACTGCAGTCTCATCATAAATTGACAAGTGAGAAATACTAATATATAAATTGTATGAAAAAAATGTATGTAAGTGTGAATCTCAAATAGATAAAATAGCATGCAAAATTTATCACTAAGACACCAACTACAAGCAACCTGAATCTGGCAGTGCATTCTTCTGGAGTACAAAAGTTCTTTTCTTCTCATGATCTATGATGGCAATTTTATTTGGGCTGTGCAAGTATACCCTATCAGTCTACAAGGTAACCAAAACAAAGCTCATAAGAACATTTACAAGATAAATTAGTTGGCATTTACGAGTGCGTGCGTGGTATGGTGACAAAAATTTGACTCATCTAAAGTAAGTACATAATTAAGTGAGAAAATATTACATGATTCAATAGTTTAATTATTAGTTTTTTTTTTCATAGAAAGTTATTAGGTGAATTAATTTGATTTTCAAAGATTTAAGTCTCTCTATTATGTATAATAAGAAGAAAATGTCATGTTTTATGATACCTCTCCATCAAATGTAATTGCATCAGCCTGCTCTGTGAACCTTGATCTGTTCATCAAATTATCAACATAGTCAAGTGTCTCCAATCCCTCAATACGCACTTCACTGCACATTCATTCAAATTCAAATTCTCTTTAAGCAAATATATTAAGGTCCAAAAAAAAATGTGAAGTGTATACCTGATATCTGATACAGATAAATAGTTGCATAGTGAAAATGCAAAAGAAAATGGTTTGTTATCAGTGTTTCTGACTCTAGGAATCAGAATGAGCTTGCCAGCACTTAGAGATATGCGAAGCCTCAACTCAAAACTGCACAACACAAGAAAAGACACCTTAAAAACGTGTCGCTAAATAGCGGCTATAGTAATATTATAACATAGCACAATTGGAACAAAAACACTATCATTCTATAGCGGCACTATAGCACTGTTGTGTAGTAAAATTTAAACAAACTACTATTTTTTGTGATTCAGAAGAGACTCATACATACCTACGTGGTGTTTTTAAGTCAACTCCTGTTGACTTTAATATCAAATCAATAGATGAATGATTGTCTATTGGAGGTAGTGGTGAAGGGTCTCTATCCAATGACCACATTCTGTTTCTTGTCATTCCATTTTGCTCAACTGAACCAACATCACCAAACTGCAACACCAACACAAATTATAGTAGCTGAATATATCAGCAAGTTTGGAAAAGTTTCTCAACAAGTATGTATAGAATAAAATATATTGCAATATCTGAGTTTTTCAAGTAATAGTTTCTCTTATGGTGGATGCTATGTCATTGTAGATCATTGTTTAAAAGTTATTTGAAGTATAAATTAATGACGATTGACGATACTCCTTAGAAGTATAAGTTAATAGTCTTCTTCCTAGTCTTTATGAGCGAGACAATGATTCAATCGATGCCAATAAGGAAAAATGAATGAGTCCCTCAAAACTCAACTTGTCAAATCAACACCAATCAGGTAACAGTCTCAGTTGTAAAGACAAGGAGAGTGGTTAACTTATACTTCCTAATTGTGTCAACCAATCAGAGTTTTTGACTAATTTTTAAGCAATGAATTTTTGTAAGTGAAGAATCGCTAACTTGTTTTAATTGAGAAGCTCTTATAAGTCAGAAGCTAATGCAAATTAAGCCAATTAAAACTTCACTTAAGCAAGGAAAAAAATTAAAATATGTCCCCACCATATATTGTGAATGTGATGCAAAGTACTTACCCTTGCAAAGCAAGCTGATATACCTCCTCTGATTGCTTTATGCTGTTTCCATTTAGCCTGTTAAATAGAAAATCCCCATAAATCTCATCAAGTGTGCACAAATAAGAAAAATGCTAACAAGTGTCTACGACATCGGTTAAGTTAAAAAGAGACAAAGTTTATGTAAAAAGAAATGTATTTAACTGTTAATTACATTGACGATTGTTTAACTTGTACTCTCAAGACAAACTTTTATCTCGTTGATGCTTTAACTAATGTCATTAGAACACTCGTTAGTAAGAATTGAAAATAATTCAAACAATGAAACTTAACAAATTATGGACAAATTGATAGCTCTTAAGTACTAAATGAAATAAGAACAATATTTGTTACCTTGCTGCTCATAAAAAGCAATTCTTCCTTCCTTTGATTCTTCCAAGAAACAATATGCCCTCCGTAGAGAAGCACCTAAAACCATATGTGTCAATTTTTTTTTATATAAGATTAAATATTGTGGAATCATATACAGTTGGTTCTTTGTCTTCATTTTAAAACTATAATAACCATATTGGTTCAAATAATATTTAATTATCAAAATTTACAAGTTATTCAAAATGATAAGGATTGATAGAAGCCAAAAGAAATAAACATAGAATGCTTATTCTTAGTTGTGAGAAGTGACTGCTTCATATGACCAAAGATTATTATTCATTAGTAAAGTCTAAAGTTACACAAATTTCTCAAAAATCTTCACAAGCTATTGCAAACATAGAGATTCTACAACCTATTTGTTGTTTATCCTAAGCTATTCTTGTTTGGATTAACTTATTTAAACTTATGTACTGAATACTTGTGAGATTATTCGATCGTAATTGTAAAAATAGCTTATTTCCATATTCATTAGTTGTTTTCAGTTTATTTCCATAAATTCTTTTAAAATAACTTATGAAAACAACTTATACTTTATATGAAAACAATTTGGCTTTAGTTTATCTTCTGTTATAGTAGTAGTCTATACACAAACACTAATATGATAAACTGTATGCTATGACCGCTTAATTAAGTTATTTTATCCAAACATGGTCTAACACATCAAGTTCAAAGCATAATATGATCATACAAAAAATACTATCATATAATCTGTTTTCAATTTATTTCCATAAATTCTCTAAAATAGCATATGAAAACAACTTGTACCTTATATGCAGAAAATTCAATTTTATTTTTATTATAAATATAGTTTATATTATACATAAATGTTATGTTATAAGCGTTTCAGTTATATTGTTGATCCAAACAAGGCTTAACACATGAAGTTAAAAGCATAATATGAACATAAAATATCTTGATAAGAAATCCAATTTTTCCTCAACAAAAAAGACCCTTAAAAGATCATAAGCAAAAGAGAAAACCAACCAACCAACCTCAGCTGATGAACCATTTGGATCAGTCAATACAATCCTTGGTAATTGCTGCTGCAGCATTCCTCTTGAATTACTCACAAATGGCTTCACTTTCACTCTTCTCCAATCCAGCTGCAACCAATCTAAAAAACCAAAAAATGATCTCAATAATTTCATTTTCACCGTCCACCATAACCACATCAACATAATACATAAATACATACATATATATGTATTAATTGTGTGTGTGATAAAATATTGATCACAGTTAATTAAGTTAACCCTTTAGAAGAACAAAAAGACCATAAGAAATGACAGAGATTTTAAATCAGAAGATAGCCAAAGGAAAAAAGAAAGATGCAATATTTCCTATTGAATTATGTCAAAATTAAAATAAAAATGTAAAGGGTTAGCGTACTTTGGTGGTTATCAAAATTATTATACTATAATCATAAATAATATGAACTGATTAACAGTTTGGAGTTCCAAGAGGCAGAGCCAATAACTCTGCTTTTCTATTGTCTATGCTATTTATATAACTCATTTATGGATATAAACCATCAAGTGGTGTAAATGGTGACGTTGTTGGTATATCAAGTGTGAAAATAAGTCTCACATTGAATTAAAAATTGGATATTGAACACTTTATGAGTGAGAGAATTTGTATACGCAATTCCTTAAGATTTCGAGTGAAGATGCGATTTCCACACATTTGTGTGGCTGCTTTTAACCAAATATGATGATCTTTTGATCACCTCATGATCCAACAGAAGTATTTGAGTCGACGGTTTGATGTAACCGATTTTTTTATCGAAAGTTTTTTTGACAATGGTGGTTAGGCAGCATGTAGGAGCAAATATATATGTCAACTCAAAAAACTTCCGCGTGAGTGGAAGCACATAAATATAAATGGATGAACTCACACTTAATAAGAATATTGTTGATTTATTAAATGTGAAAAAATCTTGTTTTTAATTCACTTGTGTGATTGCTTTTAAGCCAACATCACGATATCTCGACCCCACAAACCCTAGTTAAAGTTGAAGTTGGAGAATATCCAACAGAAATCAACCATGTTTGTTTGTTATTTTAGGTATGATTGGTATTGTTGGCACAAGATTTTCTGTTCATTGTGTCTTATCAGGATGAACATGTGAAGTGTTGGACTCAGGTTGGTCCAGCTGATATACATGAACAATATTTTTGCCACCTTTTGTCATATTTCTTTGTACAATCCTAATAATATAATGTATTAGTAAAAAACAGTTTTATTTTTTCTTAGAATTCCATAGTTAAAGCCAAAAAAAAAAAAATAAAATAATAACGTATATAAATTTTTTTATTTTTTCCTCATAAAAAACAGTTTAATTTTATTTTTATATTTTTTTATAAATTTGTAGGGAAAAAATGAATCCCTACATGCATGTAAGTAATGGGTGCACATACTTTGAAAACAACTTTTCTTTGTCTATGCACTGTTTTCATATTTTCTTTTAGAATTCATCTTTTAGCAATATTTTTCAACTAAACTTCATAATAATATTATTTAAATTTTTTATTGGTTGATGATTGTAGCTAGTTGTAATTATATATGGCATGCTTTAACATATTAAATATTTTTGAAATTAAATTTTGTAAGCACGTACTATCTATAAGACTATAATATCTTGTTACGAACTAGTAGCAAATATGTCCAACAATGCATCACTATAAAAGCAATATAGATATATTTGTATGGGATTTAAATGATTTATTAATTAACATTTATATTTGATGTCCAAGCTACAAGTTGCTTTCTATCTACGCGGATTTGTATGGACATAAGAAAGTTTGGACTTAAAAAGGAACTAATGTGGGCCTTATTAATCTTTATGTTAAATAAATATAAATAGTCCTATTTGCTGCATAATTAAACCTTACATGGAATTGAAAATGACTTAGGAATTTATGGTTCATAGATAAGTCTATACTCTATTATGTTGTGCTTTAATATAGAAGGCCGGTGATGTGACCAAAAGCATATAGAACTTTGTCTATTTTATTTAATGCTACTTAAATAAAGTTTTAAACAAAAAAGTTCAACATTATTTTTATTGTTGTTGTAGCGTACGAGTTTAGGTAGAGTATGGGCTATTGGGCCGTGATTTCTTCCAATGAAATGGGCCTCCAATGTAAAAATAGTCCAGGCCCATATAAGAATTTGGAAACAACTTCTTCTTCTTCTCGCGTATCTCACTCACTTTCCATTTTCCATTACCAAAAAAAAAAAAAAAAACTCCGAAAAATAGCAGAAGAAAAACATGAATGCTCCTGATCGTTACGAGCGTTTCGTTGTTCCTGAAGGAACCAAAAAGTATGTCTCTTTTATTCATATTTATTTATTTATTTATTAATATTAATTTTTGTTAAATTAATTTTTGTGTGAAAAAAGGGTGTCTTATGAGAGGGACACAAAGATCATAAATGCGGCTTCTTTCACCATTGAAAGAGAGGATCATACTATAGCCAACATTCTCCGCATGTATGGATTATATTATTATTTTATTGTATTCTGTTAATATCATTTTCTCTCCATGAATTCATGAATGAATGAACCCTAATTTTGTTTTATTCTTCTCAGGCAACTTCATAGAGACCCTAATGTGTTATTTGCTGGATACAAGCTTCCTCACCCTCTTCAGTACAAAATTATTGTCAGGGTTAGTTTTTTTTTTTTTTTTTTAGTTATTTTGAATAAGGCCTTTTTTGGATAACATTGGTGCTAGTTTCACCCGTGTTTTTTTCAGTTGCACCAAAATAGGCTATTTCTATAACAACTCATAAAATAGTCAAACTAGTTTTAGTAAAGCTTTAAGTTGTTTTCATAAGCTATCTTGAAGAGCATATGAAAATAAGCTGAAGATAATAAGCTGTTTCCATAAGCTATCTTGAACAATCTCACAAGCGTAAATTAGTAGATAAGCTCAAATGAGTCAATCTAAACAATGTGTAGTTGGTTCGTATAAATGCGCTTATGTGTAAACTATTTCTATAACAAAAAATAAAATAAAGTCAAATTGTTTTTCATTAAAGCTATAAATGGCTTTCATATCTAATGAAAATAAGCTGAAAACATCTTATCGACATGTCATAAATCATTTCATAAGCTCTTCTAAACTGTCTCATAAGTGTTTATATCAGTAGATAAGCTCAAAATAGTCAATCTAATCAAGCAATAAGTGTCTTAATTGAGTTAATCACTATTTTTATTCACGACTGAACTCGTGTTGGTCAAACTGGGTTTTGTTTGATCTTTTGATATATGTAAGTATATTGACTCCATGCCTTCCATAGTATTCTTTTTTTCATTTTCTTTTCTGCCACTAACTGGGAAGTACATGTACATGTTTTTTTCTATCTCTATGCAAATTGGGAGTTCCTTGGCATAAGCTGTTTT
Organism: Cicer yamashitae; assembly: GCA_037974755.1. NCBI lineage: Eukaryota > Viridiplantae > Streptophyta > Magnoliopsida > Fabales > Fabaceae > Cicer > Cicer yamashitae. The sequence continues at coordinate 280,516 of JBBPBQ010000004.1, forward strand.
TGTTGTTATTATTACAGATACATACTGCTAGTCAGTCTTCGCCAATGCAGGCATACAATCAGTCTATTAATGATCTAGATAAGGAACTTGATCAATTGAAGAATGGCTTCGAGGTATAAAGTGTCTCTTTTATTATATGACATTGTTGATACTTGTTTACTATCTTAACAATCCTTTTAGATATCACTAGTAGAGTATCGGTGCCATTAGCACCAGGCTATGCTTGTTAGATGTGTCCCTTTTCAGTAATATATTTAGTTTACTTCCATTACCGTTAAAGTAGTAGCTGATTTCTGATATCTGACTATATCAGTTGACCCTATGGTCATGGAGAAAATTGGAGAAGGACTTAGGTTCAACTTATAATAGAACCGTGCCTTTTTCTATTTTTGCTATCAACTCTTCCATGACCCTCACAGTATTTAATTTTTCTAAAGAGACATAAAGAAAAACATATATATCGGAATAAGAACAACATCTATCTTCTATGTGTGTGCTTGGAAGATGATTCTCCGGTTCTTATATAATCTTTTTGAAACTTGCATACTAATGAATTGTCTCTTGGTAGATTTTATAGTGTGAAAAGATACCAGCTCCTTTAAGTGATGGACACCTTCATATCATTCCAGCTAAATGGATTTTTTTGGGATATTGGAAAGGTTTTTTTTGAAATCCATGTACTTCTGAAAGATGATTGTAGTATAGGATAAATCCTTTATGGCTTATATTAAGTATTCTTGTTTTTCTTTCTGAGAGTACTGTTATAACATATTTAAAGTTTTAATCACAGGCGGAGTTGTTGAAGTTCTCAAAGGACTATTGATTTACAGTCAAGATAGAATTTGTGTGCATTAGAAACCTTTGCAGATATTGAGACAGAAGATCACTCCTGCTTAATGGAATTTATATATGATATTTTGTGTTTTATGAGACTTGTGAATGATGCTTTTGTTGGACTGAGAACTTTTCTTTATAGTTGAGAACAATTTTAAAGCTGACACATTGAGTGGTACCCTGACATCTTGTAATCTTACCAGTGATTTTGTGTTTATGAAACCTGACATCTTGTAATCTTACTGGTGATTTTGTGTTTATGAAACCGATTTCACATATTTTGCAAGTTACAAGTAGATTTCCTAGTTTTAATATTGATGAAATTATGGTGGCTGTTCAAATTTAAAAGTGTAGCTTTATCTAAAAAAAAATATGGATATGATAGTCAACATTCGCATACCAAGGGTAGTAACATGTTATAACCCAGGTAAATTCTGTCATTTCAAATGACTTGTGTATGATGCATCACGACACATTAAAGTTTTTCAATCCTTTTCCAAGGCTGTTTGGTGCGTGAACGTTGTGCATATTTTTTTAAAAAAATAATAACAAGGGTAAATATGAGTTACTATAACCTATGGGTCATTAGTGATATTAACAATGTCAATATAACATTTGCCAACAATTTAGTCATAATTATGAAATGATTTCATCTTTATTTTGTTATTTTGGATTGGTCTTAAATTTAGGAAGATATTTTTTAATGGACATCATTTTGTCTCCAGCTGTAGATATTTTGTACATTTAAATATTTATAGCAGGGAAGAGGTAAGAAAGTATAAACAACAAGAGATTATTTCCACTCATGTATAGCTCTGTAGTTTAGATTTACTTCTCTCCCTCTCTAATATTAAAACTCATCTCAAGCACACAACTTAATATAAATTTGACATTTGTCATAATGAAATCGATATGAACTTAATTTTTTTTAAAACTAGTTATAAGTTTAGTTGAAGTTATTTGATGAAGTAAAAAATAATTTTGAAATTTGTAGAATTCATCTATCATTAGAACTTGTAACTAAAAAAACTTTAATATTTATAATGAGTTATGAAGTGAAGTATCTCTCTAGATTGATTAGATTCCTGTTCAAGTGAGATAATGATTAAATATATTAATAAAAATCTATGCATAAGGACAATCAGAATTCCTGTTTAGTGATATCAACATCTAGTGACTGTTAAACAATGTTAGCCACAAATAAATTAAAGTAGTATTATTTCTCATTATTCTCAAACAAGAAAAAGTAGAAAGTGAGTTGAAGATGGTGATGACATTTGTATGCCATCTGTTTTATACAAAAAATTCAACAATATCATAATAAAAGCAACGTGTCTAATTTGATCATATCATACCGTGATTACTCATTACTATATGTGATGTGATGACAAACTTTGTAATATATTATATTTAATTTTTAGCGAGAGAGAGAGAGAGAGAGAGGAGAGGGAAGAAATGAATGAAAATAAGGGATCAAATTCAAGCTAGTGCAAGGTAACAAAGGTGAAGCAACCAGGTAAGTAGTGTTTTTATGGTTCATTAATTGAATGAAATTTGTGATGACATGCATGTCCCTTTGCAAGCTTAGCTTAAAATTCCATAATATAATGTATGTGGCTCACGACATATGTTTACTACATATATATAAATCAACCTTAGAAATATATACACATTAAAATTAAAGTATAGTTCAGAACAATATCTCCAAAAGAAAGGTTATAGGCCGAGTCAACTCTATGGGATATGGAGTAACAAGTGGATGCATATAAGATTTGATCTCTACTCCTAACTCAATGGAATCACTTGGGACATAGATACTTTTCTATGTTTTACATGAGTCTCTTTTACTAACTCTTATATATATTATCCTCTTGTAAAAAAATTGTGTCTTTAATATAATACTCTCTTCAAATTTCAAAAAGTTTTAATTAGTTTTTCACTAAAATATCCCTAATTAAACTAAAAAATTAAAAGATCAACTATTTATCTCTCTTAAGAATAGTTTTGGGAATAAATAGTATATAATTAACAAAATTTATTATGAAAATTATTTTTCTTAATTTTTGTGTATTGAGTTTGACATATTAATTAAGAAATTCAATGACTATTGTAGATTATAAAGAGACATCTTATATATTTTTTAAAATTAATCTTGAGTTTAATTTGTATGCATCGTTAGTGTAATAAAAAATTTTATATCATCGGAACATCACAATCAATTATGTGTGTGACTTTAGAGATAATTAAGATAAAAATCTAACATTTTTAATGATCTGACGATTGTAATTGGTTGACAGTATAAATTTTGTTTTCAATGATATTGAACATAAATTAAATCAATTAATATTTATTTTTGATATTTAATAAATTTTTATCATTTACTCGGTGTAACAAATTTCTATAATGGTTAAGGGTATAATAGAAAAATAATTAATTTTTGATTGATTGTAAAATGACTAAAAATAAAACAAACTCCTTTTAGTAGAATGACTTACTATAAGCTATATTTTTTTATAATCAAATAATTGTTTTACATATATTTCAAAGTAGATATTATCGTATTATGCATTTAGTAAATTATTAAATTTATAGATTAACTTTTAATTTTTAATTTTATTAATATAAAATTATGTTTAATGATTTTATAAAATTATTTATAAAAAATATTAAACGAAAGAAAAGGCAAACTTTGTTTGAATTTTATTTTATGATTTTATATTAGAGAATAAAGTATTATATTTTCATTAGTGTCATTCAATTCCAACAAGTTTGAAAATTTAGATGTTTCTTCAAAATCTCTTCTGCGGTCTCTTGACTTAATTTTAGGTAACAATTGATCATTTATTTAATTTTAAGTAATACCTTTATAGAAACTCATAAAATATATCATCATCTTCAAACAAAACTCAGAAAATTCATTATCAATTTCTAGAAAATTCATATATTTATCAAATCTATAATTCAAATATTCAAATAAACTCACATCTTCATCTCCAACAACAACAACATCCAATCCATCAAATAAAGAACTTATACTTTAAGATTTGATCTTCAAATCACCAAGACAATATCTTCTTCTTTATATCATTTTTCAAATCAAATCCCTAACATAAATCTTAAAATGTGAGTTCTTTATTTGATATATTTGATGTTGTTGGAGATAGAAATATGACTTTATTTGAGTTATGAATTTGATGAAAATATGTATTTTGTTAAAGATGATTACCAATTTTTTGAGTTTTGTTTGAAGAAGATGATAATTTTTCTAGCTTTCTGTAAAAGAAAAATAAAATAACATTGCTGATATTTTAAGACATAAAAGATTAAATTGTTACTTAAAATTAAATAAATGATCAAAACAGAAAGAAAAAAAA
>JBBPBQ010000004.1:285222-324756 GCA_037974755.1 Cicer yamashitae
ATACAATAGTTAATCTCATTATACACGAATGCAAGTGATTTTTATAATTTTTTTACCATCGTACTTGACTAAAATATACTATAATTATATTGTTACATTCTATGTTATATATTCATAAATTACGACCCCATCTTCTAAATTTAATGTCTCTTTAATCAGAGAAAAGTTTAGAAATTTAGAAGTTTTCTTATTTGAGAGGTAGAGATTTTTTATTTTTCTTTTACTAATTGAGCGGTAGAGATTTAGAGGTTGTTAAATATGTATAATATCCAAATATTGAAATATAATATTCATGTATAATTATTATCTATCTATAATTAATATCAATTATTAAAAGTTGCAGTAATAGTAACTATTAATGATATTTTGAAAATAGTATTACTTTTAAATGATGCTAACAAGAGCTGTGTTAGTGCAATAAGAACACTTGTTAAGGAAATAAAAAAGAAAAAAGAAAATATTTTTGAATGACAAATATCACTTTTGAAGTTTAAATTGCACAATTTTCAAAAAATTTCTTCAAAATACCCCTATTAAATATTGTTTGACTTCTATACACACTATGATATCATCATTTGTCACGTAATTGATTATTTGTTCCTTAATCAAATTGAAATATTTAAATACCATTATATAGATAGACACAATATTAAGGGAATGAAATAACAATACAATGATCATGTTAACAATACAATAGCTCTATATACTATAATATTCAATTATTAAAATATAATATTCATACATGATTAATTAATGTCTATAATTAATATAGCTATTAACTAATAAAGATTATAGTAATAGTAACTATGAATGACATTTTTTAAAATAATATTACTTTTAAAGTAATACAAAACGCCTCAATTAAATATTGTTTGACTATTATACACACCATGATATCATCAATTGTCACTACACTTATTATTTGTTTCGTAATCAAATTGAGATATTTGAATGTCATTATTATATACAGGAGGACACATCAAAAGAATGACATAACAATACAAAGGAACCACATTGTAATTTTGATCATGTTAACAATAATAGTTGTAGTTGTGGTTGTGACATTGATCCTCATTTCATTTCTCCAAACACTATGCCTTAAAACTCCTGCCTTCACAAATTGGCCTTTTATTGGTATGTTACCACAATTCCTTTGGAACATATCACACATTCATGAATTTTCAGTTAAAGTGTTGAAATCAAAAGGTGGCACAATAGAGTTCCTAGGACCTTGGTTTACCAACATGAAAGGCATAATCACAACCGATCCAATGAATGTGCATCACATAATGAGCAAGAGCTTCACCAACTATGTCAAAGGTGATTTATTTCGTGAAATGTTCAAACCTTTTGGAGTTGGAATTTTCACTACCGATTCACATTTATGGAAATTCAATAGAAACCTTCTTCAATATATTTTTAAACAAAGAAGCTTTGAAGAACTTCAAGAGAGAATCATTCACAACAAAGTTGAGACATCATTGATACCACTATTGAATCATGTCCAACAACAAAAAGGGTTGATTGTCGATTTACAAGATATTTTCAATCGATTCACATTCGATAACATTTGTTCCATAATTCTTGGACATGATCCTAATTGTCTTTCCATTGATTTCCCCGAAATCGCATGTGAAAAGGCTTTTAACCAAGCTGAAGAATCCATCTTCTATAGACACACCGTGCCACTTTTTGTTTGGAGGTTGCAAAGATGGCTTCAAATTGGTGAAGAGAAAAAAATGACCGAGGCATGCAAAGTATTTGATCGTTTTTTATATGATTGTATAGCATCAAAGCGCGAAGAGCTTACAAAAAATTGTAACATAAATCAAATTGCTGAAACTGATGAAGCGCATGTTGATTTGTTAACATTTTTAATCAGAGAAGAAGAAAAAAAAGGTGAATCAAGTGGCGACAAGTTTTTAAGAGATGCTGCATTCAATCTCTTTGTAGCGGGGAGAGATACTATCACTTCGTCGCTTACATGGTTATTTTATCTTGTTGCTACACACCCTTTAGTCGAAGCCAAGATTCTTGAAGAGATAAAAGAAAATTTTGGACACAAAGAGAAGCCTTGGATTTTAAGTGTTGATGAGGTGAAAAAGCTTGTTTATCTTCACGGTGCTATATGTGAAACATTAAGGCTTTATCCTCCTATTCCTTTTGAGAGAAAGGAATCAATTGAAAATGATATACTTCCAAGTGGCCATCATGTTTATCCAAATACAATGATTTTGTTTTCTTTGTATGCAATGGGGAGATTTGAACATATTTGGGGAGAAGATTGCTTGGAATTCAAGCCAGAGAGGTGGATTTCGGAGCGACGGGGCATTGTTTATGCCCCGTCTTACAAGTTCTTTAGTTTTAATGCTGGACCAAGGACTTGTTTGGGAAAAGATTTGGCCTTCATTCAAATAAAAATGGTGGCTGCTTCTATTTTGTGGAATTATTCTATCCATGTGGTGGAAGGTAATTGTGTAACTCCTAGTCTTTCTATTGTACTTCTCATGAAACATGGTCTCAAGGTTAAGATAAGCAAAAGGGGAGTTTAATTTGATGGAGCTAGCAAGCAATTTCAAAATTCTTATGTAATAGGACATATGTGAAAAATATACGTGTCTTGTATGTTTTCATCAAATAGTACTATTAGTGAAAAGTAGTAGTATGAAATGTATCTGTACAAAAAAAAAATCATGTTTTGTATCAAAGAATAATGAAGTATTTAAGTTAATAAACAATTGATTTTCATGGTACAAATATTTGCAAAAATTCATTAAGCACAATTATATTTCATAACCTCAATTGAACAAAATCTATTTTCACAATTTATGCAAGTTGCACTTATTATGGTCAAGGTGCGGCTAAAGAAGTCAAATGCTACAAAATATATTTCTAATTGAAATTGTTAGCAAAAAAATTGAAAATTTTTTTGTCAACAAGGGGGGTGAGAAGTTTAATGGGGGTATAGGGTTTGGAAGGGTTGGTGGAACTAAGCCCATTTAGCCCATGCTGTATTAGCCCAGGTTGTGCTTGTCTCTTGTTTGTGGAACATAGATTCCTCTGGGCTGCGTATCTTGGGCCATAACCATAACTTATTTTGTGAGGCGAGCCATAACTGTAACTAGAAAATTTTATTTTACACCACTAACCCCTACCACTGCATTTTAATTATATAAAGTAATGTTATAAGAATACAAAATTTAATATAAAATAAAATATAAATACAATACTTTGACATTTTATGAAAAACAAAATATAATCTCTACTGTATTTTATGCGGTATTGTATTTGTGTATCATTTTAAGTTAAGTTTTGTGTTTCAACGACATTATTATTGTTTAATTAAAACTCTATATCTCAAGGTGTATATTGGGTGGATGAGTGTCCAAAATTGCTTTTCCTTTCAATATTTTTTGTTTTGACATAATTATAATTTTTGTCATTTATTTTTTATCTACGATTTATTTTGATCATTTATATTTGTGAGGAGATGGTATCTCAATCCAAAGTAGAAAGACCTTAAGGTTTACTGAACACTTACAAAGACATTTACATTGCCTCTCTTCAATAATACTACTGAAGATTGAACCCACAATTTATCGGATCCAATACTTGTCTTTTTACTACTAAATCAATCCATTGAAGATGGTTAATAATAATAATATGGTGTTATATCATGAAGTGAAAAAAGAGAAAGAAGATGAAAATCTAGTGGAACAATCACAAAAATTAAGCCTATGTTTGAAACACAATGACAAAAAAAATCTGAGTTTACACAGTAACTTTGGCAAAATCCAAATATACACTAAAAAGCAGGTTCTTAAATGGAGTAGAAGGAACATTTAATATAAGAAACTATGGTCCTTGAATCAGTCAAATTTTATCGCCAACTTATTGCATCACTTAATATACATTTTTTAAGATCTTGAATTCATTCGATGTTGTTCTTGAAACCACGTTCATGCGATTGATTTGAAAAAATTGATAATTTTTTATCTAATAAATCATAAATCCTAAATAATAATTAATTTAATAAAAAAATTGTTGATAAGTAAAAAGACTTTCATGTCATTAAAAAAATCCACTTGACAAAGTACCACATAGACTTTGGTTATCCACACGGATTAAAAAGTTCACATTTTCAATAATTTCCTTTTTTGGTGAGTACACGAAGATAACGTCCACTTCATAGCTTCTAATAATTTCTATAAATGAAACAAATTTGCGCAATCGATTATTAAATATTTCTTGTGCTAGAGGCCAATCTTAATAATTTTGATTTTTTGTGGCCAACAAAATTTGATTAAAATTGATGTTCACCAAACTTGGCAATGGCTTACAATCAAGGTGCCCACCAAACTTGGCAATGGCTTACAATTAAGGTGTCAATCCATGTCACATGATATAAAAGTTTATTGCGAAATTGAATATTTGTAATTATGCATTATTATGTATATAATCGATTATTGATGAACACCGCAAATATATGTTTTGCATGGACATTGAATTAGATAGTCAATTATATTTTTCGTGTATTTCATGCTTATCCTTTACAATGAAATGTGACTTTCTTTTCCTATATATTATCTCAACTAAAAAGTAATTATATTTGAAATATACTAAATATTAAATGTAAATGTTTCTCTCAAATATTTGAACCAAATATGTGCATAGACAATTTTGTTTACAAAATGGGGAAGACATATTTACATATAATTATTAATTATTAGATATATTTTTTGACATATAATTAATAATTATTAAATAACTATATCCTCTCATTTATACTACTCCTATAATTTATCTCATGATTTTTCCATTACAATTTTTGGAAGAAAGAGCTTTCTCTCTTAATGATGTTTTTTATATGTGGACTAAATCGAATGGATATAGTATACATCATTTTCTTTTTCGGTGCCATTTTAAAAAAAAAAAACTTTACTTTTCGGTGCCAAGTATACATTAATACTTTTCTATGACCACTTGAAAAATACCTATGAGTGGTGAGTGATGATAATGTATATAATTTAAGTACGGTGTAAATAAAATTTGAAAGAACTTAAAAAAAAAATTGTGATGGGAAATACATCACTTTATTTTACACTAATGTAGTCCAAGATATTATATTTATTGGACTCATTTATTACCACATTCAATCTGAGTGAATTAGACTTCGATTATTAGAGATGAGTACATATTTTTATTTGTGGAACTTTATTATGTATTTTCTCTGGATGGATTATAAGTAAAATTATATTAAATTGCTGAGTTAAGAAAAATAGTTGAATACTTTTAATTTATATAATTTCAATAAAAAATTAATTATTTTATCTAAATTTCCCTTCATGATTAATAAATGAATCATTGAAAATATATAAAATTAAACGAAAATGAAAAGCATTTTAAAAATATTATCATTAAATAGAAAATAAATTGTTGATTTTTGTTCAAATTTCATTCCAAAAAATATAGTCTAATTTTGTTTATATTTTCTTATGCAAAGAGTAGCTTATGCTTTTTCTAAGGGGTACTTGTGTCCGAGTAAAGAATATTTTTTTTTACTCTCTTTTAACCTATTACATATCTCACTTTTTTGTTGCTTCAAAAAATGAGTAAAGAAATATTTTGATCCCTCACTAAAAATATGCGAAATAAATTAGCTAAAAAAAGACCATTTTTAACTCTTCACAAAAATAAATAGGGACAATGTAGTCCCCGAACCACAATCTATGTATCAGTGACCTGTATGGATACTGATGACGTATACTATTAAGACATTAACGACGATCGTAAGCTTTCTACATGACTTTTAACAAAAACATAAAAGGATAGTTTCTGGCAATTTGTGGCTACGACAAGGAATGATTGACATTAGACACAACATTATTTTCTAAAGACTTCCATTTGAGTATTGCTACTGTCATTTACGTTTTTTCTTTTCATGTTTTTGTTTTTAAATAGTGATTTATTTTCTTTATGCGATAATTTAATTTCCTTTTTGTTGACCATTATATGACATGTGGATTGTCAAATAATTCATCCAAAGTTTAAAAACAAATAAAAAATCAATTAAGAAAAAAAATTGATAAAAAAACTATCGTATTTATTTTTGTGAAAGACTAAAAAGAGATATTTTTTTATGTCAAAGACTATTCTGTCCACATATTCTTTATGAGGACCAAAATATTCCTAAAAAAAAAAAAAAACCACCGTATTTGATGTACATTATCTTGTTTAAAAAAAAATATATACATATATACACTTGATTGAATGTTACTATATAAGGACAACTCCATACATATCTAAATCATATTATCCAATCCAAAAAACTAAGGCTTTTGTTGATTTCCAATAAACATGATTGGTTATACAACAATAATTTTTTCATTGTTTTGTTTCTTATGCATCATTTTTCAAATTAATCGAAGACGATGTTGCAAATTCCCCATCTCAATAGATTATCCTTTTGTAGGCATGTTACCACAACTCCTTTGGAACCTATGGAAATTTCATGATTTCATAACCGAAACACTCAAACAACATAGAGGCACAGGTGAGTTCAAGGGACCTTGGTTTTCAGAAATGAACTTTTTTATCACTAGTGACCCCTTCAATGTCCATCATATTATGAGCAAGTTTTTTCACAACTATGTCAAAGGTTCTGAGTTTCATGACATTTTTGAAGCCTTTGGAGATGGAATATTTGCTACTGATTCAGATACATGGAAATACAATAGGTCTCTTTTGCATTCTGTTTTCAAACAGAGAGACTTTGAAATCTTTCAAGGAAAAATCATACACAAAAAATTGGAGACAAGCTTGCTTCCTATGTTGGATCATGTGGAAAAACAAGGGTTAGTGTTGGATTTACAAGATGTCTTTAGTCGATTCACATTTGACAACATTTGTTCCGTAATTCTCGGATGTGATCCTAATTGTCTTTCAATTGACTTCCCCCATGTTACTTGTGAGAAGGCTTTTGACCAAATCGAAGAATGCATATTTTATAGACATGTTTTGCCAAAAAGTGTTTGGAAGTTGCAAAAGTTACTAGGAATTGGTCATGAGAAAAAAATGACCAAAGCATGCAAAGAATTTGATCAATTTATATATTCAAGTATTGAGTCCAAAAAAGAGGAGCTAAGAAAATGTAGCAAAAATAATATTGAAATGGTTGATTTGTTAACACTTTTTATGAGAAAAGATAAGGAATCACAACATGTTATACATGATGACAAGTTTCTAAGGGATGTTGCATTTAATCTCTTTGTAGCGGGAAGAGATACTATAACTTCGGCGCTTACATGGTTATTTTATCTTGTTGCTACACACCCTTTAGTTGAAACCAAAATTCTTGAAGAGATTAAAGATAATTTTAGGACTATTAATATTGAAAAGAAATTAGGTGTGGATGATGTGAAAAAACTTGTTTATCTCCATGGTGCTATTTGTGAAGCTCTAAGGCTTTTTCCTCCTATTCCCTTTGAGACCAAGAAAGCAATCAAAGGTGATATACTTCCAAGTGGACACATTGTTGATCCTAATACAATGATACTATTTTCTTTGTATTCAATGGGAAGATTTGAAGATATATGGGGAAAAGATTGTTTGGAGTTCAAGCCAGAGAGATGGATTTCGGAGAGAGGAAGAATTGTTCATGAACCATCTTACAAATTCTTTACTTTTAATGCTGGACCTAGGACTTGTTTGGGTAAAGATTTGTCCTTCATTCAAATTAAAATGATAGCAACTTCTATTTTGTGCAAATATCGTGTCCATGTAGTGGAAGATCATGTTCCTATCCTAAGCCATTCAATTGTTCTTCTTATGAAGAATGGTTTGAGGGTTAGGTTAACAAAAAGACAAAATTGATGTATGGAAGATATAAATTTCATCCATAGAAACCATTAATAATTGTCTCTCCTTGTTTGGGTGTATTTTTAATATATTATTGTACGATGTTATTTATTGTATTTCGGTTATCAAAATAAATAAGGAATTGTATATTAATATTAACCTTTATTTTATACATCAATTTTTTCTTCTCTTTATTTGTGATTTTATGTTATGGGCTGCTATTATAAAAGAGACCCGGCCTATTGTATTTATTAAAACATTTTAATCAAACAAATGAGTTCAGTTTTAAAAAAAATAAAAAAAGGATTTCGACCCCTATTATATAGGCAAAATATTACATAATAGTGTACGTTCTAACATGGTCAAGTGTTTGAGTTACTCTGATTTGCAAATCCATTTCAAAAGCCAAAAACTCTTAAGACATTGTTAAAAGTTGATTATAAATAGTAATTCGTTGGTTAATTTTGATCATAAAGTAGTTATGATTTGTTAATTTGGTTATGATCATTATATAAAGTGTATTATATATTTCAATAAAATTTTTCATTAAATCAATTCAAAATAATTTAATTTTTTTTATTTCTATTTTTGTTGAACTCTACTGTGGTTCTCAATATGATACAGTTGTCACGACATCTAATATTAAAAAATATACTGAGTTTATTTATTTCGTTAATTTTCTTTTATTTTCTTCATTTTCCTTCGGCAATATTTCCAAGAAAAATCCAGGTTTTGAGATTTCATAATCTTACATCTCTCTTATTTGCATCAGAGAATCAAGTTGTTTCCATTTATATTCCCAATTCTAGTCATTGGCTCTGTTTTACTATAAGTCTCGTATCATTTCACTTGCACCATGCATATGCATTTTTTGTTGTTGAAAATCTTGTATTTTTTGTTGACAATACTTTCACCATTCTTTGTTTTCAAATTTATCTATTCATTCTTTTGATGAAGTGCTTTGTAATGTTAAAGCATATGTTGAATTGGTTTAGGAACTTGTACCTCGTGATACTAGTACAACTTTCCAACATACAATCTCTTTGGTGATTTGGTTCTCAATTATTTTGTTGATTGTACCATTATAGATTTGGACATAGTTGAAAGAAAACAATATCAATGAGTTGTCACAATTCATGTGTCTCACAATATATTAACCAAATGTCACATCTAAGTTATTTATATTTTGCTTGAAAAGAATTGTTATTTAAAATTTTAAATCATCAAATTGTCACAACTCAAGTGTCGTAAGTATCTAAGATTAATAAGATATTACATCTCAATCAATCTAACTATTTATTGTTAATAAGCAGAAATTAGAGTGCAAACACTTCACAAGTAGAATTGATATACCAACTATGTTGGCACCCTAAAACTATCACCTATCATTTGTAACACTCTAATAAATTTATTAAATAAAAAATAAAGTTATTGAGTAAACCACTATTATATTCTCTCAAAGTATAGGACGCTATTACTTTAGTAATTGACTCAGTCAAAAACTCAAATTAATTCTCGAATCATAAAAAGATTAGTCATTTTAGTTCTTGGCATTCTAGTGAAAAATGACTATTAGGACAATAATTTCTATTTTTCAAGGACTTTTACGATAGTAAGTTGTATCTTTCAAGAAATATATTGATAATTCGAGGATTAATTTGTGTTTTTGCCAAGTCGGGACCAATATGACAACGCCATACACTTTTTGTTTTTTGATCCTTAGATGAAATGGTAAATAAACTCACACACCATTGCGAGGTTCCAGGATCAAACTCACGACATGATATCGAGTCTAATAATATCAATATTTGCATATTGAGTTAGATCTTATAGAAACAATGCTCTACATTTTTAAGGATTAAAATGACGATTTACCATGAACTTATTAGTTTCATGAGACCAAAAAAGAACAAAAGGAAAAAGTAATGGGTTGAGGCTGATGATGATGTTGTTTTCCATTTTTTGTCTTAAAAAGCATAACTAATAATTCTTTTATCCTAAACTAATCGTCGTAGTTGATCATTTAAGAGAGAGAACTTATTTGGGGTTGAAGGATTGGATAGGATGAAGTAATTTTTATGAGATAAGTGTTGTTAGCAAAAGTATACAACAAACATAGAAGCTTAAAATAGAGGAAGATAGGGCGTAAATTTATTATTTTTTTATTACTTAAATTGAAGTAATATGGACTTAAAATTGAATCAGATTTATATAATGATATATATATATATATATTAATTTTATAACAATAATTGCAAAATATAAAAATTAAATATATTATTATTTATTTTTAAAATTATTATTTTTAATTCACCGAACAAAATTGAAATACTATACATATATTATTTTATCAATTTTTTGATTGAATCAATTTCAAATAGTTCAATATTTTTTTTTTAGTTATTCTGTTTTTATTGGGCTGTTTCACAATACACAAAAGAGACCAATAATATAATTTTCAACAAAATTTTGTAGTTTAGATGAGATTGGTGGTTGGTCACATTCGCATACCAGGCCAGACCTATGTACAGTTGGAATGTCCATGGATAGGGTATAGGTGAAGTACTAACCCACATTCAACTTTTGTAAAAGTGCTTTTACTCATATAATCGTGAATGGCTGCTTCAATTGTCATACCATTTTGGCTAAGTACTTTTTTAGTCGCACTTAAACTGTAAATAAATTGATAAAAAATAAAATATCATTGTTATGCTTGTTATTCAATTAAAAATATTATATATATATATATATATATATATATATATATTATTTTGATGTATAATATATGTTTTGATTTAATTTATTTGTTATAATGTTTTTGTTATTTAAACTTATCTAAATTTTAATTTTCATATTCATGTGTAATATTTTTAAATTTGAATTTAGAAAATTTATCTTTTTGTTTAACTCTATAGTTTCTAGAGAAATGAGATCCTAATAATCTTGAATTCGAACTCTAATTTTTCGAAATAATTTCTCGTTAATTGAAGTTTATTAACCACTTTTGATTAAAAATCATCTTGTTAAGGAAAAATTTATCACAAAAATATCATATACTAAAATTGGTAGTTATTTTTGTAGTTTCCTATAATTGTAGTGTGGATTTAAATTTGAAAAAGAAATGAGTTGTTAAAAATAATTTTTTGTAAAAAATGTCTGACCAAAATTTATAAATATTAGTAATTTTATAATTTCCTTTATATTATGGTATATAAACACATATATAAAGTTAATGTTTTAAAAACCGACTTCACTGAGGCCAAGGAGTCACAAGGTCATTGATTAAACTTCAACGTCACAGATTGAATTGTATGACTGAATCAGATTCAACTGGATGACACGACAGTAAACCCCGATCTCTTTAAAAGTGTCTATAGATATAAATCAGATTAAATTAGATTGAACTCGATGATTCAGTCCTAAAAAAACACATGACATATATAAATGTAAAATAAAATAAAAGTCTCTATAAAAAAAAAGAAAAAAATCATATACAAAACAGAAAATTAGTGAATTAGAATTATATATATATATATATATATAAAGAATTGTTAGTTTGTGTTACAAACTATAGAACCGATATGAATGTTAAATCAAAACATAAAACCTGAAATCATGAAATCAGAGAGAAAGAAATGAGAGATAGAGAGTTGTTGAGATAATGTAAAAAAATTTGCAATAAAAGATTCAAATTCGAAGCATATAAAAAAACACAGAATTTATAATTTGTCAATGAAGCACATTAGGCCGTTTTGAATTTATATATTTTTCGAATAGTAAGCCATTAGATTTCTCCTAATTTTGTTTCCTTATCTCTAAATACATTATGAGAAGATCAAATCCAATAAAAAATCAAAAATTCTAAATACACTATGAAAAAATAAAATTCAATAAAAAATAAAAAATTATAGGATTAGATGAGTATTCATCTTAGATAAAAAAAATGAATTTGTGCTTTTGTTGATTCAAAATATAAAGCCCAAAATAATGAACAGTAGGCCATATTTTTGTCTCTTGTGTACCTTGTATTCCCATTCTATCTTTCAACTTCTTCTTCTTTATGCCCACAAAACTCAAAATGTTTCTTTCATTTCTATTTTCAACCTTCCTTCCTCCTCTTTACAGTTATCTCACCGGTTCTTCTTCGGATCAGTTGGTCTCAACCAATTTTTAAAACCCTACATAAAGTAAATAAATATTAAATTAAATGTATAAAATTATTTACATTATCATTTTCTCATAAATATATTTGTTTTATATGCATATGTGGGGCAAAGTGGTTATACTCGCTTTATTATATGGGTAGATAGTAGTTACCATTAAATATATCTTTCTACTATTAGTAGACTATTCTCTTACATACCAACTAACATTTTTGTATCTACCCGCGGAGTTTGAACAAATATTTTAAAGTATTAAATTTTTAAAATTTTAATTGATAAATTAAATATAATATTTTATTATATATTAGAATTTTATATTGTAAATTTGTGATATAAACACTTAATTTTTTTGTAAATACAACTACAAAGACGAAATGAATTGAAAAGTTGCACCTACTTAAGAGAGATAGAGTTATGGATATAATATATTCCTTTGGTTCGTATGTTTGAAGAAGAATAAAAATCTAAACAAAAAAGAAAGTGAGTTTATTTGAGTTTTTACGATTTTTCTCACAAAATTAAACTCAAACTAATGAATAACATATTGATTTGATTCAGTTCAATCAGGTTAACATTAATAAAAATTAACATATTTATTTTGAAAAATATAAAATTTTCTTTTTCAAATAATATATTTTTATACTATTAAAACAATTACGTAAACACTTCTTAAACTACTTTGAGAAAAATAATATGTAAATGATTAAAAAATCATAAAATACAACACATATTTAAGATAAAACTATTGATATAATCTAATGATTTTATTCAGATATTAGTGGTTGATTTTAAATGAAGTGAAATCATACTCAAATTTACAGAGATTGAGTTTATTTAGTTCAATTTAGATTGAACTCGAACAAAAAAAATTCAATTTTATTGATTTCAATTTTTTTTAAAATTTATCAAATCATTGATTTGATTTTTATCTCTAGACAAAACTCAAAAAACACGTACAATTGAAATTTAAATTAAAAGATGTAATGTATTTTTTAATTAATATATTTTGTAATTTTTATAGGTTATTTTTATTTGAAAAAAATTGACAAAGACGTTGGGGTGGCCGTGACCACACTTTCTCTCTACCAACTTATTTAATATTTTTATTAATGGCTACACATTTATCTAAGACCAACTTATTTAAGATTTTTATTAAAATGATTTTTTTATATTTTATTTTTTTATTATAATATTTTTGGAAAAGGATTTTCGAAATAAAATTTTAAATAAAAAAATAATTTAAATAGTTTATCTTAAAATATTATTTTAAATATTTCATTTATTTGCTACAAGTTGTTCTATATAATGAAATTTTAAAAAATGATTAAAATAAAAAGCTATTTGGAGAAACTCTTCATAAAAATCATTTTAAAAATATACTTTTAAGAAAATTTGATTTTTATCATGTTAAAATTTTTAATAATGAAAATCTAAGTTGTCAAAATTACTTTTTTTAATCAATAATAAATAAATCTAAAACAACTTTTACTATTTTTAAATAAATTATCATAAAATTCATTTTTAAAAATATAAAATCAAAATCACTTCTTAACAATCTTAAACAACCATACCGTAATTTCTTTTGGACTTAAAAAAAAAAAAGCTACCTTATTACTCCTTTAATAAGGTTGTGTTCTGGTTGTAGTGTTTCTAACTTCAGTTTGTTTTTGTTTTGTTTTCTTTCTTTAAATACTGCTTGTACTCTTTGCAATTGTATACTTTAGTTTCTAATATAATTATTCTTTCATTCAAAAAACAAAAATCTACTAAATAAAATAACATATCAAAATCAATTTTTGTAATTTGGAATCAATTCTTACTGCTCCCAAAATAAAATGAAAGATAGTTGGGTCCACTTCAATATATCTATCATATGTGGACAAATTAGGAAGAGAAAAAAAAACTAAAAAACTTTGTCACTAATTCCTTGTTGTATAAAATAAGAATAACCCCTTATACAACTATATCATATCATATCGAATAACCATCAATATAATTTACAATGTTTACTCTTAGCTATGCATCAATTATTTGTGCAATCTTAACCTTCCTATGCATCTTGAATCAAATCCATCGTCTAAGAAGTTGTAGATACCCTGCCTTTAGAGATTATCCTTTTTTTGGCATGTTGTTACCTATCATTCAAAATATATGGGGAATTCATGAATTCATAACTGAGAAACTCAAACAACTCCATAAAACTGGTGAATTCAAGGGACCTTGGTTTACCAACATGAATTATTTGATCACTAGTGACCCTATCAATATTCATCACATAATGAGCAAGTCTTTTGACAACTATGTCAAAGGTCCTGAATTTTGTGAAATTTTTGAAGCATTTGGTGATGGAATATTTGCTAGTGATTCGGATACATGGAAATACAATAGGTCTCTTTTTCACTCTGTTTTCAAACAGAGAGACTTGGAAATTTTTCAAGAGAAAATCTTACACAAAAAATTGGAGACAAGCTTGCTTCCTATGTTGGATCGTATGGAACAACAAGGGTCAGTGTTTGATCTACAAGATGTCTTTAGTAGATTAACATTCGACAACATTTGTTCCATAACTCTAGGATGTGATCCTAATTGTCTTTCAATTGACTTCCCCAATGTTGCTTGTGAGAAGGCTTTTGACCAAATTGAAGAAGGTATATTCTATAGACATGTTGTTCCAAAAGGTATTTGGAAGTTACAAAAATTACTTGGAATTGGTCATGAGAAAAAAATGACCAAAGCATGCAAAGAATTTGATCAATTTATATATGCAAGTATAGAGTCCAAAAAAGAGGAGCTAAGAAAAGGTAGCAAAAATGTTGATTTGTTAACACTTTTTATGAGAAAAGATAAGGGATCACAACATGTAATACATGATGACAAGTTTCTAAGAGATGCTGCATTCAATCTCATTGCGGCAGGGAGAGATACTATAACTTCGGGGCTTACATGGTTTTTTTATCTTGTTGCTACACACCCTTTAGTAGAAACTAAAATACTTGAAGAGATTAAAGAAAATTTTAAGACTATTAATAATATTGAAAAGAAGTTAAGTGTGAATGATTTGAAAAATCTAGTTTATCTTCATGGTGCTATATGTGAGACTCTAAGGCTTTATCCTCCTGTACCCTTTGAGAGAAAACAAGTAATCAAAGGTGATATACTTCCAAGTGGACACATTATTGAACCTAATACAAAGGTACTATTTTCTTTCTATTCAATGGGGAGATTTGAAGATATATGGGGAAAAGATTGCTTGGAGTTCAAGCCAGAGAGATGGATTTCGGAAAGAGGAAGAATTGTTCATGAACCATCTTACAAATTCTCTATTTTTAATGCTGGACCTAGGACTTGTTTGGGTAAAGACTTGTCCTTCATTCAAATTAAGATGATAGCTACTTCTATTTTGTGCAAATATCGTGTCCATGTTGTTCAAGGTCATATTCCTACTCCAAGCAATTCAATTATCCTTCATAGCAACAATGGCTTGAAAGTTAGGATTACAAAAAGACTAAATTGATGCATGGAAGATATCAATTTTACATCTAATAATTGTCTTTGCGTGTATTTCAAACTAGTTATTTCTTGTTTTTAGGTTGCAAAAATAATTTAGTTATTATGATCCTTTATTTTTTAAATTTTATTTATGCCATGGAAATGAATTGAGGTTCATTAATATTAGATATTAGTCTATTGAACTTTTATTTTAGTTTTTATTATATATACTTTTTATATGTCTTGTATTCATATTTTATTGTTTGTTCTTAATGAAATTCTACCTTCTTTCTCGTACTCTCTCTCTTCCTATATTGTTTACACTTAAAAGACACATAAGTATGATCAATTTCAATATATTCATCTTTTTTAATATTATATATGGCATTTAAGATCATTTTCATGTGGGAGGTGGAGGTGGTGTTATTTTTAGGGATTGTGGTGGTTGGTTGTTTTGAGTTTTATCTTGGTATTTTTTACGTCTTCCCTGCATAGTTAAAGACAATCATGCAAATTAACTATTAATCTTGGTCATTAAAAGAGTTGGAATAAGCTTATGTTATTCTTCTTTAGTATATATTCTTATCTTGTGCATCTCTTCACCTTGCTTTTTGGAGATTATGTAGTCGTTTATTTTGTGAAAATATATTTTCTATTTTTATTTTCTAAAATGTTTCACTTTATTTTGTTAACAAGGAAAGAAGTAATTTGTGAAATAAAGAATTGTATGCACTTTTGAAAACAATTAAAATGTCAAAAGTATAGTTTTCATTATTTATGGAAATGAATCATCCCTAACTAGTAAATATTTCACCTTGTCTCCGCCATAATAGTTTACATCAAGAGCTTTGAGTTTTAATATTGAAAAATTAAAATAAATGCATAATTTAAAATATAAAGTTTTTTATGTTTATATCTCAAGGATCAAAATTGAATACAATAATAAACTTTAAGAAATCCAAGTTAAATCTAAAAACAAATTAAGAGACAAAAAATGTTACTTGGTATTATAATTATTTAGGTGCATCATGACTCCATGAATAACTCGGTGATGAGTTACTCTGTTTAATAATTCAATATAAACGATGAATTTCATTAATCCAACCGTTGATTATTTACATAATATATTAACAATCAAACACGCAAAAATTTATATAAATTTGTAACACTATGTAATATAGCCATTAATATTTACTTATATTTTAAAAAACTTATTATATATTAATTTGAAATTATTTAATAAAATATCAAATATTTTAAAATTGTATAAAAATATATGAAATTGATCTATTTAATAAAAACTTTTAATTTAACAATTAAATTAATATTATTTATCATTTATATTGAGTTATTAAATGAATAACTCCAATCTTTAATATTGAGGTACCTTATTTTATGGGCAACTATCTAGATGTCACATTCAATATGTATCACTTTTAACAAAAACATCAACATGTAATGATACTAACAAGGAGAGAATGAAATTGTTTTATTAAATATCAATAAATTAAATCAACTTCTAACGTGGAATACTGAAATTACTTTTTTTTTTAGAATCTATAACAAATCAATGAACTCATATTTCTTTAAGCCATCCATTCGGAAGAGAAAAATGTAAGTAATTTGAAACTTTCCTATCAGTATTTAATATATTAATTAAACAAGTTGTTGAAGAATTTGCATATTGGATTGAAAAGGCTAACTGCCTACTTTAATGTGCCTATGAATTGACACCATTTTAATTACTCAATAATTAACCATCACTTCCACTAACTTGTTATTTTTAATTACCCCATACCCATTTTAATGTTTAAAGACTTTATAGAACCATACTACCAAGTGGTGTTAGGACATTTGTTCATAATTTATATTTAGAATTAAAATTTTAGAAGTTGTACATTTAAAAAAAATTATAGAAATTTTCAATCAAAAGTTTTGTTCCCAACACCATTTTACAAATGATATAATACATATAACTGCAAAATCATACTTCTTTATTACTATACATAATCTAGCTTATTTTTCTTTATAATTAATTTCGGATGAAGTGCATGCATAGTTAGATTAAAAATAGATTATCATTTGTGAAATTCTTTTAAAAATTACATTTGATAGTGAACTACTTTTAAAGTAAATTTAACATAGTTTTTATAGTACTCTTAAAAAATAAGTGTATTGGTATTTTTAATTTTTCAAAATAAATGTGTTATTTTTTCTCAGCATCTATATATTATGTATTAGGTTGACTAAATTATTTATATTGGTACATTTTTTTTCTAATTTAATCGTCATAAATTTATTAAATTATTTTCCTAAATTTTTTATTTTAATTAAAATTAAAATTATTATCAACTCAAAAGTTATTTCTCTCACGAAATCGCTTCACCATCAAAGAAAATTGTTCTCCTCTACCGTCATCGTCGTGCTGTCGTTTTTAGAATCGTTTTGATTTGTAATGAACTAATAATAGAGATAGACGATGTAGAACGGATGAGAGAGATGACGAAGAAGGGTAGAAGGAGATGGTAAAATGCAGAGAAAAGACGGGACAGCGGAAAGAAAAAGTTTGATTTTTTTTTAATATAATTTAATAAATAAATATTAATTATTTTAAAATAGAATAAAAATATAAAACTGTCAAAACATATCATTTTCGACCGAACTATTAAGGCCCATTTGATGTGCAAGATTCCTCCTTAATCCTTTGTTTGATCCACCAATTATATCATACGGTAATCAAAAATTTTAAATAATCATGTTGCAGCCCGCATTTTCTTATCCTTAATTTAATGTGGGTTAATTTAAGATTCATCCCTAATCCTTTGATGCACCAATTATATCATTGTTAACGTTTCTCTCTTCCTCTGTACTCATTAGTGTTCGAGTCTCCTCTGTGTCACTCTTCCATTTTTTTTATTTCTTCATATTTGCCCTAATTTCTATCCTAATTTCTGATCCGTAACTTTAGGTTGATTTTTTTTTCATATGATGTTTTTGGTTGTTTTCTTATTTTATAAATAAATTTAAAAAAAATGTTTTTAAAAAGAAAATTTAAAAAAATTTGTTTGCTAACTTTAATTTTTTAAAACAGTCTTTGACTAGAGAATTAAAAAATTGAAAAATAAAAAGTAAAACACCATTTATCTGTTTTGTTTTTTTAGTTTTAAGAAGTACAATATTAAAAATAGTTTTACAAAATAATTTTTAAAAACAAGTAATCCAAACAAATTGTTTAGTTTTTAAATTTTAAAATACTAAAATAGAGTTTTTGGGATTTGAATCAAACAAACTCTAAGTCATTCTTCAATTGTGATAGATAGAGAAATCACAATTTTTTCAAGTATATAAAATTACTTCATAAATTATTTACATTTTTATGATAGTGAGTCATTCTTCAATTGCAATAGATAGAGAAATCACAATGTTTATGATAGTGAGTCATTCTTCAATTGTGATGGATAGAGAAATCACAATTTTTTCAAGTATATAAAATTACTTCATAAATTATTTACATTTTTTAGCATTTTTGTTTATTTATAAAAAATTATATGAATGTTATTTTAAAAGAAAAAAAATTAAATAGATTATAAGGACAAATTTGTCATTTTATCAAAATATAAATCATATTATCTTGTTATCTGTTGTGTATCAAACACTGAGTAAGATAAACTAATTTTATCAAGTTTGTTATCATGTGCACATCAAACAACCTATATCCTATCATGTCTCTATCTACTCCTTATTTTATTTTGTGTCTATCATATCCGGTCCATCAAACGGACCCTAAAAATTTTAATATGAAAAAACTTATAGACAAAGCTTAATATTGGCCCAATAAACGGGTTTGAATTCTCAATTCAATATTTCATCGATCTCTCAATTCTCTCTCTTAAATGAAGAAAGAGGAAATGATTAAAAATTTCAATATTTAGACCGAAGAGATCCAAACACGCAAGAAACTCTATGCCTAAAGTCATCGTTAATGTGATCCATTAAGTAAAATTAACATAGTTTGACAAATTGCTCATAACCCCACTTGATAGTACAAGTTTGATTTTGTAAACGTGGCACACAAAAATACTAACATAACAAATAAATTTAATTACTAACTGGTACCATTTAAAAAAAATTACCTTTGACTATTTTTGTGTGTTCACGTTGCATATATATTGACCGTGCACAAATAAAATTAATTACGAAATAATCCTTAAATTGAATAGCCGAAGCTATCATACTCTGTAGGTGGAACCATGAAAGAAGGATTCAATTCAAGCTTTGTATATTAATTTGATTAAAACATTAACGATGGTTATTAATGCATTCTTGAAAAAAGACCCCATATTAAAATTTACAAAGATTTTTATTAGGGCTAAAACTAGGAAATTATCATTAATATTGTATTCATATTTAGAAATTGTTCCGGATCGAACTCATCTTTGGTTCACTTCGAACTAAACTCAAATTAAATATCACTTATTTGTTATATAAGCCTCTTATTAACAAAATTTAATGTATGCCTTAAACTTAATTTTTAACCTCTACTTCAAACAGATATAAATGTTGAACGTGAAGTGTTTGCAGGTACACTTTCATCATCGAATCTCTAACGTCGATTCCGATCAAATTAACACCATTATTTGAGATCATTGATTCTACTGATCCATCATCACCGCTATGAGTACATGTTCCGAATGGAACAAAAATGATAATTATTTTGAAATATATATATATTTTAAATGTGATAATTATTCTAGAATGGAGAGAGTATAAAATAACATTAACACTACTTTAATTAAAAAAAACTTTTTCCCTTTCCCAATTTAAAAAAAAAAATCCAGTTTAATCTTGCAATGCAATATAAATCAAAAAGAAAAACATTAAAATGAATACGAAGCCAATATGATTCAAACCCATCCTTCAATTAAAATTATTAGCCTAAACCATTAGACCAAAGACATTTTGCAACACCATTTATTAGATATACTTTTTTTTAAAGGAGGCATTTCATTATTAACTAAAGGAAAGTTGGGAGTCAAAATCTTCAATGTTGTATATCAAAAGAGAATGTAAATGTGGAGCAACACGCTATAACATGTGTAGAAAAAACACATTATACAAGCATAGGAATACATTTATTTGCTTCACTTAGAGAAAAAAAGATAGATGTTGATCAATTTGAATTTCGAAGCATAAAAGATATTTTTTTTTAGGAGTAATAGAGGAGTGTAATTGGTATGACCTTTCTTGGTCAAAATTATAAAGAGATAGGGAATCAGTATTTAACATTACTTTCTTGATACAGAGTTCTTGAGGCAAAAGATCAATACCATAACGAAGAGTCCGCATTTATGCAAAAATAGAATTACTAGAACTAACTTTATAGTAAAAGCCCTTGATGAATTTAGCATTACGATCCCGAAGAAGCCCCACAAGCTGACACACCATTACTAGTAGAGTAAGCGTCATCAATATTCATTTTAAACTCACCCATATTGGGTTTGATCTGCATCATTGATAAGGTTTTAGTTCTTCATTACAAGACGCACCATACAAAAAAACTTTAAGTTTTGTATCTGATTTTTTTCTTTTTCTCTTATACTCTTGTGTTATAGAGTTTGTGAGATGTAGTTCTAATATTTGCTTTGGAGAGTATAGTGGGGGTCATGGGGAGTATGAGAGAAGTATGTGTTGTAACATTTTTCACAATGTCATTCTTTCGTTGTCATTAGACAACAATCATGGTTTTTCTCCAGTTTTGTAGTTTCTACGTTATATTCTTGTGTTTTGATTATGTTCCCTTTTAATTTCTCTATGTCTGTTTTTTCCAACATCTAGTATCATAGCTTTTTGTTCGATCCATGAAAATAGAATTATTAATATGCTATGTGGTTGCAGCATTATTTGATCTTCTACATCAAAAAAGAAGGGTGTTGTTTAGACAGTGTTGTTTGGAAAGGTTTTGGCTAAGAAATACTTGGTTATTAAGCGATCCTTTGTGAGCCACCTATATTTCATGTGAACTACCTCATGCACGGTTACAGTATATCAAGTTACGCAGTGAAGTTTGACATAGAGAAATTTAACAGAAAAATCAATTTTGGCTTGAGGAATATTCAAGTCAACAATGTATCGATACAATCATGATTACACAAAGAGGTTGATTCTCGCACAAGTGAGTTGGTTGGATTGATGCTATGTGTGTTGTGTCATTATATCGATTGCCTAAGAATTTCACGAGAAAGGCAACCTGAAATTTGCACCATAAATTTTATGTTCGGTTTCGTCTTGTAGAAGAAATTCTTGTAACGGTTTAGTTTCAAGTGAATTCTTGAAATGGTTTAGCTTCAGACATATAATTTTTATGGTGGAGTATGAAAGCTGAAGATGCACCAAATTCAATAAAGGTGGAGATTAATGAGTTTAGTTGAAATTGAAGAATCTTGAAAAAGTCTCACATTGCTTAGATTGTAATGGAAAAGGGAGGCAAATATTATATATATGGTTGTAATTCTTCATTACAAGATACATCAATCCAAAATATTATAAACTA
This sequence comes from Cicer yamashitae, assembly GCA_037974755.1. NCBI lineage: Eukaryota > Viridiplantae > Streptophyta > Magnoliopsida > Fabales > Fabaceae > Cicer > Cicer yamashitae. The sequence continues at coordinate 307,282 of JBBPBQ010000004.1, forward strand.
ATATCATATTCTTTTTTTTTTCTCTTATACTCTTATGTTAGATTGTTGTAAGATGTAGTTCAAATATTTGCTTTGGAAAGTGTAAGTGTATTAGGGTCATGGAGAATATGAGAGAAATCTATATGTTGTAACAATTTTCAAAGTGTTATTCTCTAGTTGTTATTAGTAATGACAACCATTAGACAAAAGTCATCCACGTTATATTATTGTGTTCATTTTTAATTTATCTACGTTTTTTTCCAACATCTCATTCTCCTTGTTGATAATATGAGACATAACTACTCACGTTTGAACTCAACATTTGACTCATTGTTGCTCTCGAGCTCCTCGTACTTTTAAATAAATATAAATTTTTTTTATTAGTGCACACAAAATAAGATCTGAAATTCCATTTGGATCGACATGTATGTATCCTAGAGAGCATGATATACCAACAGGTCTGGTATTGCAAATAATTGGTCTTCTCTAATCATTAGGGGCCATTTATTGGTATGAATTATTTTATTCCTTGTTCGTATATAATTAATATTTTAGACGGCTCCCTACATAATTCATAAATAAAAAATAACCTATTCTTTTTAATAAAAATAACATCTTTTATCTTGAGCTTTTCCTCAAATGAGCCTTTCAATATTAATATCCACCCACAAAATATTTGTTTAAGCAAATCCTAACAAGCATGCAGCACACATATACATTGTATGGCATTTTCCATATTTGTAATAATCAAGTAGTAATCAATTGGGGTGGGTGTTTGCTTCATTTAGATAAGAATTGATTATTTATAATTATGTGTAAACAAACTTTATTTTTGAGGAATGGTAGAACAAACTTAAAGTTTGGTTGGGTGTAAATAGTATCTAACATACAATTATTTGCCTATAAAAAAAACTACAATTATTTGATGTGATATCAACTTTATATATAATTATTTTTTAAGTTAACCGAAATGTTGGATTAATTTAACTTATGGATATCAATATTATATAGGTCTAACTAAAAAATCTATCAGTTTTGATTTTTTTGAATTTTTTAACTAAAAATAATGAAGTGATATATTTTGAATGATACAATAGATCATACGATAACGTTGAATGATTAATATTTATGAAATCATATAAAACTTTATAAAAATTTCAGTTTAAATTTTTAAAATAATTTATTTTTGTAATTTAATTAATAACATATAAAAATTTAATACATCTAAATAGTTTTACATCATAAAAATTGTACGTGATGTTATTTAATATATATATATATATATATATATATATATATATATGCGTTGTTAATGCCCATATGCTATCATACCATGGCAGCGGCAATATTAACCAGCCAAAGCGATACAATCATATAATAATGCGGTATGATGATTGAGTACAAAAGTAGATTCTCAACCCAAAAACAGAAAAACATATACTAAATTAGATTCATGTATTTTGTTAAGGACTGATCTAAATAAAGCAATCGTAATAATGAGTAAATCAATTTAAGCATTAATATTGGAATCACATGTATCGATTCATCATACATGCAGTTGGGCCAGCCCAGTAGTACAGACCCTTAATTGTTGAGTATTTAAAAAAAATTATAATATAATATATGAGGGTGATTTTTTTTATTAAATGTATTTTAAATTTCTATAAAATTACAATTTTTTAAGTTTAATCCCAAAAATAATTTTTATTTTATTTTTAGTATCTATTTTAATTTTATATGAACTTTTTTTAGTGACTAAATATACATTTTTTTTTACAAAAAAAAATTAAAATAGAGACTAAAAATGAATAAAAAAAATTTATGGACTAAAAATTTCAGAATCTTTTTATAGGGACTAAAATTTATTTTATCATTTGTTTTTAATTATTAAAATTGTAACTCTTTTTATTAAGGCTCCAATTTTTCAAATTAGAATACGACCTCCAAAATATTTAAGACAATCCTGCATCCATGAGATATAAAAATCAAACTAATGATTTGATTTATTTAAAGATTTAATCCAAACCAATTAAATTTTTGTCCATGTTCGAATCTACACCAAATCATACTAATCAAATCCAATTTTACAAAAACATCGACCACTTGACACTCAAACCATGTCATTATATTTTATTATTATTTCTTTTAGTCCATATACTTCTTGTCAAAGAAAAAATAATAATGCATTCATATATTGTATAATCATTATATATAGTATAAAAAAATAGGTGATTTCTTTTATACTTATCAAATAGTATAAAAAAATATATAGTATTTGTAAAATAGTTAAATTTTAAAATTTTTTTAAATTAAGTTTCTATAACTTTAAAAATTATCAATCAGATTAAACTGAATCAAACAAAACACAACAACATGAGTCAAAGAGAAAGCACATAACATAAACCAAACCACATAAAGAAATCCATAATTAGTTAGACTAAATCTAGTATGGAAAAAGTATCGGTAAAGTCTAGTTCAACCGAAAAATACTAATATTTTTAAGTTAAATAACATGTCTCAGATTCGAACTTGAGAGCTCACAAACATTTTTGTATGGTGTTTATCACTCTGTCTACATAAAAAAAATCTATTATAGAAAAAGTCTAACCTAATAAAATCAGGAATTAAATCCCACCATGTAAAATATTTATTTCTAACCTTGATGGTTAAATTGCAGTAATTAAGAAGTTAATAATAATATTAAATTCATTAATAATTGATAATATTTTACTAATTTTACTATTTATAATGTATATTTATTAATTAATTGTTATTTTTAAACAAGAATAAAAAAACGTACGAAAACATTATGATTACTCACAGTGACATCACAATTATGTTCACGTCTTAGTATACAATAATTAATCATTGTAGCACCCCAAAAATATATTACTAGAAGAAAAAGAAACAAAATAAGGGAGGCAAGAACCAAAGCTCTAGCTTGCAAAAAAAAAAAAAACCAATATTCGGAGATATAAGTCTCACCCAAAAAAGTAACAAAACACCAAAGTATTATGTAAAACGAAAAACATAGACCAAAGCATTAGTGGAAAAAATCCGAACAAATTAATAAAAGAATGATTAGATTTCGAAAGAATAAGATCAAAAGATTAATCTTATTTGAACCCTTTTGATAAGCAAGATTGATAGCATGCATGATTGCCTCCAATTATGCTTGAATCAATTGATTGCCACAATAAAGCATCACTTTGTTCCTATTTTTCTTTTACATATGCCTTCATGTCATCAATCTTAGTTGTGAGATGATATTTTACCCCTTAGACCAATGCACCATTTTTCAACAACCTTGGCTGAAGTGGATGAACTAGCCATGGTTCAAAATAAGAAGCTCAAATATCCAAATATGTGATACTAATGTGATGTAAAAATATATATTTCATTAATTATTGAATTGGGTTACAAACTAAATATATATACAAGAGACTAATGTGCTTGGGCCTAATATCTATGACCACAATATTGATAGTTGGATAAAAATTAAAATTATATTTGTGTGCCATCAAAATTAAACTCGAAAAGTACTAAAGAAGTTCCTGTTAATTTTAAATATTAGTAAAAAAAATAAAAAATAAAAAATAGCACCATGCATGCATCTTATATGACTTGTCTTAATACATTGGATTGAACTACCCTTATAATCACATGCTAATTTTATTTTTGTTTTATACTTAAGATTACATGCTAGTTGATTCTGAATATTATTATTTATTTATAGATGAAATATATTATAATCACTGCCAACAACTCACACACAACTGCGAAGTCTCGGGTTTAATCTCAAGACATAATAATCAATTTAATAATTTTAACATTTATTAATTAAATTAAGATTTACAAACATTAATATTAATTATAATATTAATTATTATCAATGATAATGTTGTAATGGAGAGAGGAAATGAAAATGCTTCCGAGGAAACATCTCCCACGAATAAAATATTCTTGTATGGATATTGTTTGTAAAAAAAGTGCAAAAGACATGAAAAAGTTAATAACTTAACGGTTTCATTTTTCCTTTGACCAGCATGACATATATAACATTATACAAGCAAAGAATGTTGGTGAATTAATTAGTATAAACTGCAAATTAGACTCACCATTTTGTTCACATGCTTTTTTTCTAAAGAAAAGATTTAGATTTCTTTTCTACAATAATTAACTTTAATTATTTTCATTTAAGTTTTTATGAAATCTTGTTTTACAATAATATTGATTTAACATTACTTTTGAAATGATAAATATGACAAGGTTAATTATAATTTACTTATATATGAGTTCATGAATTACATAACTTTTATTTAGATTTTTGATATATCTATTTTTATTTTTTTCTTTTTCCAAAACAATATTGATTAATTTATCATTTTATTAATTGTAAAAGCGAAGAAAATCGTCGACTTTTGATTTTTCATATACTAGTTAGTACACGTAGACTACCTATATATATAAAAGGTGGTCCACCCTTATTATCTTACCTATATAGCCTTTATATAGAATATATGTAATGAGTGTAAAGTGCAAAATGGTGTAGGTAGATAATCTAAGTGAAAGACCATTTTGAAATATTCTTCACCTAAAAAAATAGGAATATATATATATAAGTCTCGGTACATGGAAGCTGGACTGCATGCCTAAAAAGGTTGGTGTGCTACTATATATACTCCCTCACCTCTTTTACATGTCCATTTCACACTTTTAATTTGATAATAATTATTTTATGCAGTATAAGTATTGTTATATTATCCTTCCTTCATAAATGTATTTAATATTCATTTTTATTTTCTTTATCAAGACAAATTAGTATCATAAATTATTGTTATGTTTGATAAATTATTGTAATAGGAGTACTCTCTTTTTAATTTTCATCTAATTAATATTTACTCTTTTATTGAATGAATTTTATATAGATTATATCACTTTATTACTTTATATGGAACCCATTTCTAAAATGTAGTACTCACATTAATTTTGTTCAATACAAATTAAAAATAAATATTAAAGTAAATAACAGAAACTCGTCATAGCATTTCTCTAAGAATAGAAGGAGTATGCCTACCATTGAAACTATACATAAATATTAAATAAGATGAGTTAAAAAATGAGAGAATCAAATCTTAATTATTAATCAAATCATGTAATAATTAATATTAAAATAAAAAGCTATTTAACTTTTTTAAGTAGTTAAATGACATTTTCAATCATAATCATCTATTATATGTTGTATGAATAACATTTAATTATCTTATCCTTCTATATTAAAACTTCTCTCACTTAAAATATATATTTTCACTAAATATATTATATGAAATAAGGAGAGCAATTATATGTTGTTTAGATAGGACTTTAGACTTCAATAAGGCTGTCGGCATATATGGACTAAAGTATGTGGGGTCTATTTAACGATTTAATTTTCTCATTTGTGGAATTAATTGGTCAAAGCTAAAGAACATATAATGTAGTGCCGCCATCGCCACTCATCATTAATCTATCTCACTTCTATCATGCTTCGAGTTTTCAATTTGCTTGCTAAACACCATTTATTTATCTAAACTTTTTTAAACCAATAAATAAATCTTATCTATTTTAATTTTCTATGTTTTCAAAATACTAGTAGTAGCTAATAAATTATACAAGATTGGTGGTACACGGATATTATTCTAACTAAAATACAAACTGAAATAAAAAATAAAATAAAAGAGTAAATGTGACTACTTCATCTTTTTTCCAAAAACTAATTTTAAGACATGACCGTAATTAATACACTCCATATAAAATCGGTGTTTTAGATACCATGTTTGAGAAAATTACTCATACAAGATGTTTATCTAAAGCCAAAACAATTAGATTTAGGAATTTAATTATGTAACAACTTCAATTTAAATACATTATATATAGTATAAAAACTATATAAAGGGTACTCCTCTTCTAGGTGCAATCTAAACATTTTCTTCCTTCATTTCAATCTCATGTTTTTAAGTACTAACTTAATAATCATCAAATTGTCTTCTACAACTATTACCCCCCTTGCTATAGAGAACACAAACAACAAATAAGAAAAATGTTAACAAGGTACTTCTAGTGTTCCTCTAATATGAGAAGCTGCGAGTTTGAGAGTGAAGAAAAAGAAGATAAACTTTAAAATTTATGGGATGAGTTTTAAGGGTCACAATTATAATTATTGTAATATTGAGAAAATTACTAGAGCTATATTGGAATTTTAAAAACTATGGATTGTCTACTACATGGACTTAGTCCAAAAGTGGATCTCACTATTTTTAACAAATTTTAATAAAATATTATATTTGTTCGTATTTTTAATTATCATAAAAATTCATTTTTTTTTAAATAGTAAGGATCCATATTTAGACAATTTTTTTATAGTGCTCAAAGTAACTAATTTTTTGTTTATAATTCTTCAACAATATATTATAATATTATTAGAAAAAAATTGTATTTAATTATAACATAAAACCTTATATAATGTATATCTTATATAGTACTAGTATGACTGATTGTAATATATATATTCAGAAATCAGTGGGCTATCACAACAATACATATCACATTATTAAAAAAAAAAACATTCAATTATATACGATCATAATTATGCACATATATTATAAATAGTAAAAATTTGCTATTTAGTGAGCAAATTATATCAAACTCCAAAGCAACCTATTTAGTGACCAAAATTTTGTAATTGGTTGTTGTCTCTTAATTATTCGCTAAACCACTTAGTTATGTGATCAATTTAGCGATCAATTTTTGAAATGTCACTTAGCCAATACTCGTAAATGTTAATTAACAACAAATTTAATTAGTGATTGATTTGACATGTTTTGATCTCAAAATACAACTTTTATATATATACAAAATGCGTGACTCCTTATATATTAATCCAAATATCCAATATTTTACAATAGGAAACCCTAAATGGTGAACTTGAATTTAATTAATAGAGGAGACTACTAATTGATGCATAGAAAAAAGTTGAGATTAAATATCATTAATTTGTGGTAGACATCTCCACAATTAATTAAGAATCATTGTTCCAATTAGAAGGGTAATTAAAAAAAGAAGAACCTTGATTAGTACTAAAACGGATCAAATCAGCATTAGTAGCATCAAGTTCTTTTTGAAGCCTAATGAGTTGTCTTTGGAGCACTGAAATTGCTCCAACACAACCATAAACTGGATCTTTAATTCTTGCTTCAGCTTCATAAGCTAGAGAATTCACTGCATCCTCCCTTTGATGAGGTAAAACTTCATTTAATATTTTACTCACATTGCTTGCACCAAATATTTTGTGAACATTTGCAAATTTATGAGGCTCTTCTGGTGGAAAATAAGGTGCAAAGATACAATCTTGATTGCATTTCCTTCTTAGAAACTTGCATGCAGCACATGGAGAATTTGAGGCCATCATAATCTTAATTCATTTCATTTGCACCCAACAAATCAAATTAAAACACAATTAATTTATATAACATAAATTATTTGAATTCACAAATTTAATCTCAATTGTATAATATCAAACTAATAGAATTAACGAGTAATTAATATATACTCGAAATGAAAAATAAATTAATAAAATCTCTTTGAAATTTTCTTTTCATCACTCACATATTTCATATTTTTTTTCTCTCTAAATTCATAACAAAAATGATGTTCTAGTTGTGGTTTATTAACAGAGATGGGAGGAACAAAAATCGGGTTTATTCGGACCGGTTTAATAATCCACTTGCTTGTATTCAAAATGTATGAAAACGTTAATTTGTAATGGGTTGAGTACACACTTATACTCACATCAATATATTTTTTGCTTATCAAATACAAACAAAAACTTTACCCTAAACATACATATATATCTAAACGAAATTAGGGTTATGGAGACTCTACTTACATGTTAATCTCTCTCTCTCTCCCTCTCTCCTTTTTGATGTTCACATGGAAGTGTGGCTAAAAGTGGCTATAAAAAGGTACACCTACCACACTAGACATGTGAAATTTTCTCAATTTTCAACAATTTCCATTGGAGGTACATACCACACTCACCATGAAATTCTAAATTGCATACTTCAAAATTTTCAAAAACCAAAAGCATGATGATCTATGACAATTGAAAAATAAATATATTAAGCAAAACTTCAATAAAAACAAGGGCGGAAAAACATATATATTTTGGAATAAAAATCACACATGAAACTAGGTTTCACTAAACAAAATATGTGTAATTTTCAATAATTACCTTTTCTACCCTTAGCTAGGCTAGATCTTTTCAAGATCTACTCTTTAGTAATATATTGTCAATTTATGAAAAAGATGTGTGATACCACCATGGAGGGAGGGAGAGAGGGAGAGAGAGAGAGAGAGAGAAAAAGAGAGAAGGGTGGGAGAGATTTAGTAATATTAGAACCCTAGCTATATAGTTATAAATAGTTGAAGGACAAGAGGAGAGAAATCCGCAAATACAGTGACAATTAAGAAGAGAGTATGTAGGGAGGCAAAGAGCATTTCTGGTGAAAAAGAATAATGAAAAAGAAAGCAAAAGACAAGTGCCATAATTGAGCACCAAGGTGAAAAAGAATGACTACGACATATATAAGCTTTAATTATTATATAATATTATTATAAAACACTATATACAAGAATAGCCAAGTTTAAATTCTAATAATCCACCTGTGATATAGAGTAATTCTTTCTCTAATACTAATACTAACTGTGTATTAAAAGTTGAAGATTGAATGATTGAATTGTACGTTTCTTTTAAAATAAATGAAATTCTACATTTTTCATATTTATTAGAAGACAATATGCATGCCGATAGACTTGTTAAAATTAATTTTTACAATCTAATTTTTAACTTTTCAATACACAAAATTAGTATTAGAGTAAGTTTTGATGACCAACAAAGAAGAGAAAGTGCTAACTACACTTTCTATCACTTATTTTAGTTAAAATTCACAGGTCCCACTAAATTATGCAGGACCCGTATGAATTTGATGCAACTCATATAAATTTTAATCAATCAAATAAAGTGTGTTGAAAAATATATACTAAAGAGTGTGTTATTAGTATTATTCATTTAATAACCAGAAATAGTCCTACATAGGACTATTTAGAAACTACACTACCAACTTTTTTAATATAGGTTAAATATACAATAGATATTTATAATCATAGACTAGGAAATATCAATTAATTGAGTTTTTATTATAAAACCAATTAATTCAATTTTGATATTATGGATTACTAATGTAAAAATATTGAAAAGTGCCGTGTTGTGCTTTGGCTGTATTAGTTTAGGACACAAAAGTAACAAATATGCAATTAAACGAAAAACATATTTTCATATTAAAAAAAAAAACACAATTCAATTAAGAAAATGCATCAACATTATTGTTTCTATTGAAAAAGAAACTCAATAAATTATTATTTTATCAAGGATGCCGCTAATATGGTATTCTCCATCAACAAACTTTATGGACATATTTAGACTCTCTCATGGTAGAATCTAACATAAAGGAATTATGTGGATGATCTCATCACTAAAATTTATTTATCCTATTTATATATTTTTTAAGTCGTATATTTCAATAAATTTAAATAGTGAAATCACCAATATAACTGACTCCCTCATTTTGTATTTCAACATAAAATGATCCAAATTTTTTTGAACCGATCTACTGTAACTGATTCTAATCACTCTCATGATATTGAGAGTGATAACTAATAAAATAGATTGGTGTTTTTGAGGAGGAACATATAAATTAAAATAATAAGAAGATTATTAATTTAATTTCTCCACTAATAACAAACTAGCTACTAACAACCAATATTTGTCATTTAAAAAAAGAAAGAAAAGAAAAAGGAGGTCATCCCTACCTCAATTTTTTCTGAGACACAAGTAGTCAACGGGCAACCTCCATGTGGAAGACGGAGTGATGCAACAAAAGTGTTAGGTGATGTAGAAGATGCTTGTGTATAGATGATCGTGTGGAACTTGGTAATGGTGTTAAAAGATGTTTTGGATTTAGCTAAGGAAATGGGATTGTAAGAGTAATTGGCTACTTGGCATATATGGAGAGGCCCTAAATAGAAATACAAAAGAAGGGAGAGAATGAGGTAGTTAGAAAGGTGTAGTTACTTATAGGAGTGAAGGGGGTTGCAATATCTCAAAATTTGGAATGATATGCCTAGGACTCCTAAGTCATGAGAGGTTGAAAGAGGCAATGAAGAGAGATAATGATTTGAGCGGTGCTTTCAGGATTTGCATTATATGTAAGTAGACATACAAATTCTATCCTCTAATTAAAATTAAATGGTTTAAAATTTAAGATAAATTTTAATTTTTTATAAATAAAAATTTTGATCTTAAAATTTTAATTATTTAATCTTAATCAGATGGTCGATACAGTGTTATTGTGCGCAATTACAGAGTTGTAACTGCATAGAAATCTAATTCGGTGTTTCAAACTCTCATTAAGTAAGTCAGGCTGTCTAATTATTATTTCATTTGCCTCTAATTATAACTACTCACGGAAAAAAATATGTTGTTAAATATAAGTTTTTTTCAAATGATTAGTGGCATTTATTATTTGTTTTTTAAATTATACAACTTATTGATGCTACGAATTTATTTTGAAACATAAAAAGTACAGTTAAATACATTCATATAAAAAAAATAATTGGAAAACATCTACACATTGGCGTTAAAAAAGATTACTCATCTGGGCCTTTGCACCAAAAAAAAATTACTAATCAGATAGACAAATATCTTATTTTCTAATAATGATATGTCAAAGTTATTATGTCATGTGTTATCTTAATTTTTATGGGTTCTCCAGTGATTATGACTGTTTTTCCAATAAAGCTTACTAAAACTTGTGTTTTTACTGTCTTGAGTAGTTTCATTGGTGTGTGAAATACTCATATAACTTTTGTCTAGAGTAGATTCAATATCATTTATTAGGCACTTTGTCAAGATAATTGCAGATTGTGAAGAACAAGCGCATTATTATACATTAGCATTTGATGTCTTGGGACATGTTTGATCTTGTCATGTATGAACCAGTCCTTATTGAACCTGTGCATCATCATGTATCATGTTTAATCAAGATTCAGTCTAAAAATTGGCGACCATTTGACAACACTTTATAGTAAATTCCATATCGCAGAAAAATAATGATTTCTTCAAATGTCGTTATTCTATAGTGTTGTAACCCGTTATTTGACAGCTCCACATATTGCACATAATCTTTACTAATTATATCCACCGGTGAAACCTCATTTAAAAGGCGATGTGCTTTAACACCAAAGAGATATGCCAAACACCTAAACTTATCCCAAATCAAATGATGTGCTATGAATGTAAGAATTAATAATGTTATTGCAATAGTTCAACTCCAACCAAAATTCATTCATAATGTTATTGTAATAGGATTACCAGTAACAGCTTTAGTACACAACAGAGTAACAAAAATTTTATGTCAAAAGAAATTGAACGCTAACTTCTAGGAACCACGCTTGATATCTTATCAAACCAGAAACTCTCCAACACTAAATTTTGATATTAAAATACTCTGGGTCAAAGTGGTGCAAACGTACATATCCATCTTCACCTCCACTTGAAAAACTACAGAACAAAAAGACCAAGAATTAATAACAGAAACAGTTCAACGGCTAAATTCTATGCAGGACTCTTATAATATAACATCTCATAAATCAAATGGAGTACTATAGTTTGTAACATATGATTTGAAACCATAATTTAATCACAGTTAATGTGTCAATATACTATAACCTATAATTATACCATACATATTCAACAATCATACACAGTAAATATGCAAAACCTAAATTTCAAACAATTATCATGTGAATTAAGGGTGCATATAAATTATAGTTATACATGTTAAAAGGTTTAACATAATTATGGCAGACCATTTCTCCAAATCCTCAGTGAATGGAAGATTTTGATAGGAGACCTACAGTTTGAAGGGTGTAACGGTTAATTAAGGAAATGTTCAGATGTAATTGTACCCTTATTCCCCTAATTGTTCTCATTCAATTAGATTCTCTCTCTCTTTTACCAGTTGATTCTATGAGATTTCCAACAGTAAAAATATGCCACGATGCAACAGAACAAGAGATGTAGGTGAAAAACCAAGGATGTACCTTCTTCCATCAGGGTTAAAGGCCAGTGCATTAATCGGTCCAAAATGCCCTTTCACACCCCCAATTTCTTCTTGAAGAATCTAAACAAAAGCAAATAACAAATATGAAAAATAGAAGCCTTAGAGAATACATAATGGTAATGGAAGGAACAACCAAATCTACCTTATCAAAGAACTTGGCTTCAAATTTTCCAGCACGATGATCAGTAGTTGTAACAGCTGATGCATCCTGACCACCTCCAAGCACCACCTAAAAAAACAGAGCGTAAGGTATAGAGAAAACCATACAATAATTGGAATAACATACATCCCAAATAAATAAAGAATAAAACTGAAGTTATATAAGATTTCCATGCAGAACTATTTAGAGGTGCATTTCTTTCATGAACTACTAATCAACTACGATATGCAAAAATGAATTTGTAATTTATGAAGAATAAATTCACACCAAGAAAGAAAAGGATTGTGGTGGTATCAGGCAAATTTTTAACCAGCTTCCTACAACGAAAGAACGCCTTTATGTAGGAGGAAGACATTAACTAATTAATCAAATAAAGGTGAAAGATTATTACTTGCATAGATTAGCAAAATGATTAATATGGATATCATGACATGATGAAAATTAAATAAACAAGTGACGATACACAAATACATACATGATTAAGAAGAGGCGACATTGCAACTGCATTGACAGGTCGTTCTGTCACATATGTCTTGACTAGAGACAATGTTCTTGCATCCCAAAGCTAGGTAATAGCCAGAAGATATCCATTAATATTGCAAAACAGAAAAGAAACTGGTTAGGTGAACTGAAATAATATCATCATGGTATGTTACAGAAGATAAAGAATGAATTAAAATGATGATGATGATACCTTAGCAGACTTATCAAGGGAGCCAGTTAGGAAGTGTGAACCATCAGCAGATTTGGCAAGTGAAGTTATTGTCTTTTTGTGTCCAGATTCCTTGTCAGACTCCTTAAGTAGCTTTCCAGTCTGGAAGATAGCAAGTGAAACAGAATGAAGCAATTGCCATTGGTGGTGAATTGGTGATAGTGAACGTTTGCAAAATAAATAAATATAGGAAAGAAGAAAGAAGACCTCAGAATCCCAAATACGAACGACGGAATCTTCTCCGGCACTGATGATGGTTCTGTTGAGGGGTCCCCAAATGGCTCTATTGATTCTTCCCTGAGGGCCCTTAATGACAAGCAAAGATTCGCCAGTCTCTGAATAATACAAACAAGCATTGGCATTAGTATTGGTGCAGTGTTGCCAATAGCAGATTGAAATAAGTCATTTATACATAAAAAAAGGCATGCTGCATACAAATAAAAAAGGGAATGGAAGCAATGCATAGCTTACAATTACATATTAAAAGGGGTACGTATTGCAGTGAACATAAGATAAATACTCACTGACACTTCAGTTTTTCTATTTTAAAAAATAAGTCATGTTTGGCTCACATGCAGACTGTTAGGTTTTATTATTTTTATAAACCCCAAAGTTCTATTTTTCCTGCTATTGCTGCTATATCTGCTAGTAGAAACTGGAAAAGATGCTCCTATAATCATATTGCCCTAATAGGGAAACAAGGACTGTCGCAGTTTTTGTAGCAGATTCATCAAAACCTGCTATGCTATAGCGTTATTTGACCGCATTGCATTAGCGGTGAGCAAATGTACAAAGAGATCAAGAAAGAGGTTGCTTACGGTCTTTGGGATCTTTAGCAATGCGTTTGACATGGATTGCTGAAGTCAGTTCCATAAACGGATCAGTGGTAATAACTGCAAGCTTATCACCGACACTGAAGTCAACAGATCTTGCAGGGGAATCAAAATTGAAGGTGAACAACTGCTGACCACTTTGCACATTCCATAGCTTTGCCGTCTGGTCTGCACTGCCTGTAATGAGTCGGCCCGAATCTCCTGCAACCATCAATTCAACTTACATTATACAGCATAATAATAGAGTTATGACAATGGCAAAGTCTGATTGACCTTTGCTTGTATTGGCATATGTGTTCAATGTGTCGTTGAGTTAGTTATGATATGCCAATGTGGCACAGTTAGTTAGGATCATCTTTGTTTATCAACTTGTATATATACCAAACTCAGTGTAAAGATTCACTTCGATGAAATTGCAAAGGAATTCCCAAACTAATTTTCAATCTTACTCAAATTCTATCACATAGCAATATTATTTACACTTGAAATCAAACACAAATCGAAGAGGAAGAACTTACTGGATACATCACAGCACCAAACAGCCCCATTATGGCCTCGGTAAGTGCCCAAACGTTCTCCATTGTCAGCAAACCACACAGTGGGGTTGTGATCTTTGGCGCAAGAAAAAAGAATATCACCATCCCTGTTGTACTTGAGGAACGTCAATGGCCTCTCGTGGCCTTTCATCAGTATAGGCCTCATGATTCTTCTCTCTTTTTCTCTACTCCCTCTCCCTGGCTAGTGGCTAGGCTGCAAAATTTACGATTACAACAATAACAATTAGGACTCCTAGTCCTATTTATGTTACTTATATAATACAATAGATGTATCAAAACTAAAAACTTCAACTAAATTATTAGGTCATTTTAGGGTGGGGCTGTTACCGTTTTCCGTATTCAAACGTGAAGAAAAATCGCCTAAAATGACCGGGATGAAATGGCATTGTTATGAAAAAATTCGAAAATCCCGTTTTTTTCACCTCAAATGGATAAAACATACATTTCCAGGATATATCTAAACATAACTTTACTTCATTCTCTAGGTCTGATCTTCTCTCATATCTCAACCAGGATTATATATTATACGATGGTACAAATCATTTTAATAAAACTTTTGCAATATTGTGAATGATTCGCAATTCGTGACGCACATCCGTAATAGCAAAATTCTTAACTTGCAACCGCTATTTAAAACCTTAGACTCGTGGAATGAAATATTACATCCACGATTAAACTCGCAATTTTAACAAGACGTGTCTAAAACCTAATTGCTACAAACAAGCAATACCCTAAGGGAGACACTGAGCTTAAAATTCTAAGAATCAAATAGTTTTGATTCACTACGTTTTGAAAACGCGCAGTTTTAGCACGCAATTCGTAATCGCGCAGTTTTGATTCACTATGCTGCGACACAAATCGCGATGAAAACACAATGAGAGGGAAAGGAATATCCGAATATTAAAAGTAAAAAGGAAAACCTGGATGGTATCCTCGCTGTCTCTGGTGGCCGATGAATAAAATCCGGTCGAGTTTCCCGGCGGCAGGCAGTTGAGTTGAGTGTTGCTCCGAAAATGGCAGAGACGGAAGCGGCCGAGTTTTGTTGTGTTAGAGTTTTATGTTTAGGGCTCATAGGTTTAATTGTTATTTGTTATTATTTAGTTAATAAATAATAATAATAATAATATAAAATATTTAATAACTAGTGTGTTTAACTCGAGATTTGATGATATTTATCTTAAAAATAACTTATCAAAATTAATATTTATTTTTATAATTTGTAAAATTCTAATGTAAGGATATAGGTGAAATTAATTAAGACACTATTTCGTATAGTAATTTAGATTTATCAATTAAAGTTAAGAAAGTCACAAATTATTTATTCATTAATATTTTGTCTCTAATTACGTTATTGAAGGATTTTGAAATTGTGTTGAAGTTTCACCATGGATCTCTAGTAACATATGTGATAGTATACTTCATTCGAATGGTCAAGACTTCCCTGTTTGGAATTACATCTTAGATTGAATTTTTTTAATTAAAATCAACATATAATTTCATCAATAATTATAGTACAGATTTGATCCAAAGCAATCTAACATTCATAAGAGTTTGACAATAGCAAGGTCCTCAAATGATTAAGATTTTCCCATAAAAATTAACTCGTGTTAAAACTCCTTACTAATGCCTAAAGAAAATCTCATAGACCAACAACAGGTGATTTATGTCCAGTATGTCATCAAGCTCTATAATTTTTTGTGCATATGCTAAGCGATTGTGAATATTTAAAAGCATTTTGGACATAATTCATCCATCCATATAGTTGGAGTAAATATTTTTAGTATTGGTTTACACAATTGGATTGATCGGAGTCTCTCATCTACCAAAATTGACATTAATTTGGATAATTAGCAAACCTTATTTGGTGTTGTTTTCGATGATATATGGAAAGCCTAGAATTCTTTGGTTTTCTCAATGATTCAAATTTAATATCACCAGTTAGGTTTTCTTTATTTTACAACAAAATAAAGATGGCATAAATTCGGTTATAGCTCCTCCTCACTTTCCTCTTACAAGTTTCTTGGACTCCCCCTCCTCATGGATGTTACAAAATCAATATAGACGACTCCCACTTGAGACATCTTAGTAGCATTGCTTGTGGAGGGTCTCGTTAGGGACTTCAATGGTAAATTTATTAAAGTCTTTTATAGAAAACTATGATCCAACAATGTTATTTGGGCATAATTGTGAGCTCTAAGGATTGAAAGTCAATTAGCTCATTCTCTCAATTTTTATTGGGTCGAATTTGAGTTAGACTCTAAAGTTGTTGTTGATATGGTTATATACGGTACTACCAAAAATACATACATTCAACCTCTTTTGCAAGACAATTTAACATACATACGTCAACTTGATTGGAGGTTTTCTGTTACTCACATGTATCGTGAGTTAACACATGTGTCAACACTTCAGCTAATATATGCCATTCCACGACGTTTGAAAGAAGCTCATTTGATGTAATATGTGTTAAACATAATTTATTGCTCTTTGATGATGTATGAAGTGTTTGCTTTTCTCTAACTTAATTAGTTAATTTTATTTTCTTATTATAAAAAAAATTATTTATTCAAGGTTATTTGGTTATTTATATATTAATGTATATTTATGTAAAATCTTTAATAATAATTTGACATTATATAATCTTAATAAATAAAGTTAAAATTTTTTTTAATAATTAATGCTCCTCAAATAAAATTATCTCTAGAAGAACGAAATTATGAAAAACTATAAAATAAAATAAAAATCAAATCTTTTGATTTACTAAAACTATTTTAATAAATAATGATTTTTTTTTCTTTCTCAATTTATTTAAAAATGTATACTGTCTATAATGTTGATCTTTGATTCCTATTAGGTGTGTCAAAGTTTCACACCACTTAGATTCATTAGAAAATATAAAATATTTAGACTATGCAAATTATCCAAGAAAATATTTAGACTATGCAAATTACCCAATTGTACGTATCAATATAGCAAAAAATGTTTGTAAAAAAAAAAAGCAAAAATGTATAAATTT
>JBBPBQ010000004.1:324918-348414 GCA_037974755.1 Cicer yamashitae
CTCTCGAATAAAATTACTTCAAATAAAATTATAAAAAAAAAAAAACCATTGACAACATAAAAAAACCGCAACAAATCTATTTTTCAATAAATTTCTCATTCGATATTCACTTTAGGATTTCATTGCCTTTCAAATTTCAAGTGTGACCGTATTTACCTTTAATTTATTGTTTTATATTTATATTTTTCAATTCTTAATTTTTTTATTCTAAAGAATTTAACAACAAAATTTACCAACACTAAATAGAGTGAAAGATGAATATCCCAAATTATATCACTTATTTATAAAATTCCAATATTCATTATTCACATCCATATTTCATATTTTACTTTGTTTTTGTTAAATTCATATTTCTTATATAATATATAAAATAATGTAACCAAGATCTCCATGAAACTTGTTCCTCATGCAAACCTCCTACTCACCATGTCACACACATGTGTCAACACCCCAACAACTTCGCCGTTGTATAAAAACACCACACCTCACACACACCAATATTATAGCCTCTCTCTTTCTCTTGCAAACTCACTCATTTAATTTCCCATAAACAAAACAAGTTTGATTAGTATATACTCAAAATGGCACAACCTCAAGTCCAAGTCCACTCAACAGCAACACACCGTTACGACCCAACCCAACAACACCCTAGCAAAGAAGTTTTAAACTATCCACAATACCAACATCATCGTTACGACGATGGTGGTATTAGTGGTATTAGGTCTCTCTTTCCGGATACAGGTTTTTCAACCTCTCAAATTCTCGCACTTTTCATAGGAGTTCCTATAAGTGGTTTGCTCCTTTTTCTAGCTGGCATTTCACTTATTGCCAGTTTAATTGGACTGGCTATAGTGACACCACTTTTTGTCCTTTTTAGCCCGGTTTTGCTTCCGGCTATCTTTGTCTTAGGATTATCGGTGGTCGGAGTATTGATCGCCGATGCTTGCGGGTTGACGGGACTGATGTCATTGTCATGGACCGTGAAGTACTTTAGGGACTTACAAGGGGTGGTGCCGGCGCAAGTAGACTACTTGAAGGGTAGTGTGGCTGACGTGGCGGGATATGTTGGACAAAAGACTAAGGATGTTGGACAAAAGACTAAGGAGGTAGGACAAGACATACAATCAAAGGCACATGAATCTAAGAGATCAACATGAAGATCATATGCATCATGAAAGAAAATCATAAGTATAGTGGTTAATTTCAATCTTAGTACTAGTTAGATATTAAGTATAATAAATATGTGAAAGTAAATAAATCAAGTATGCACTTTGGTGCTCTTGAGGACTTTTTTTGTTTGTTTTATTTTAGTGTTATTGTGGTTTGGTTTCCTAGGTTTGTTTTGTTGTTGCATCACTTGTGTTGTATTGTGTGCATATGTTTATGTTGTGGTTGTATAATGTATTTAATTTGTTCGCTTGGATTGAATAGTTGAATTTTATGTGTTGCAATTACTCAAATTTCTTGATATTTCTGTTTATGTCTAAAAAGATTAAACTATATTTACTTATATGGACTTTACATATAATATAATTGACAAGACAAAGGGAGTATTACTATTGATATTATATTCACTTCAATGGAAAAATAAAAGTAATTTTGGGTTTTGAGGCATCGAATATTCAGGTTTCAACTTTATTTTGTTAATATATAGTAATGTGTATGTATGCTTCTTCTTGTCCTGCCACATTTTCCTTAACTCAAGTGAAGGAAGGAAGGATACGGATTAAAAACTTTGCTAACAATAATATTTATACAATGGTGAAGATTAGTTTGCATTTGAAAAATTGAATAAGTTATTCAGACCTAATTAAATGTCAAAAACTAAAATTCAAAAACATAAAAATTAATGGAGTCGATATAGTTTATTATAATTTGGCATGAATAATTTATCTATTAAGAGAAACTATAATTTACTTTATATAAAACACAACCGAAATTTTAAACATGTTTAGTATTATCTATAAAAAAAAATTAGGTTATCGTTGCAAAATTGTGG
This sequence comes from Cicer yamashitae, assembly GCA_037974755.1. Classification (NCBI taxonomy): domain Eukaryota; kingdom Viridiplantae; phylum Streptophyta; class Magnoliopsida; order Fabales; family Fabaceae; genus Cicer; species Cicer yamashitae. The sequence goes on from JBBPBQ010000004.1 coordinate 326,918, forward strand.
ATAATTTACCTAACATTAAAATGTGCAGCATAAGTAATTTTATAAGTGGAGTACAATAATTTTGTGAGTGCTATTTACACATTTATTTATGTGGTTAATTTTTATTAAGTAATAGGTAAATTATCTATAATTTTTCAAAGACAACTTAGACCTCGTCCATTTATGAAAGATAAACATTTTTATAACTTAGATTTTGATTGAGTATGATACTCAACAACCAATCATAAATCAAATCACTGACATTATTTAATCTGTTTTTCGCTTAAGAGTATTAATATTTAATCTGCTTAAACACTCAAATAGAAAAATTATATTGCAGATGCTATTAGTTTCTTCTAATATATGATAATAATTATTGACAATTTTAAAATAAATAGCACCAAGTGACAATTGATATGAGATCTTAGATACATCACTTTCAATAGTTGATAAAATATCTCTATAATTATCTATCTTAAATGCAATAGTTTTACAATGTTACCAAATGAAAATCTACCATTTTGTCACGAAAACTTACTATAACTATTTTTTAAAAATAACTATCATATACTATATTTTTTTATTGAACTTAAATTTAAAACTAGTTTATACTTTTAGATGTCTTTTTTTTATATTATTTGATATTAAATACATCAAATTTTTCAGAGAGAAGGAGTAGTAATTTGTTTTATGGTGTAACTTGAGTATCATTTGCGCACAACTGTAAAGATTAATCATTCAAGTAAGTAGAATTACAATGGACAAAAAGTCTCAGCTTTCAGAATTTTGATACTATTACATTCTTATGGTTGAATTCAAACTCATAACTTATTGTTAAGTTTGAAGAGACCTAAATTATCTCATCTAAATACTATTGAGATAAACATGTACAATAACATCTTATAAAATGTTAAAATTAAATCTCGTGACAAATTATAATATGAACCACGATCTACCTTAGACCAGTATTTGAAAAATGTTTAAAGTTTCAATGACCACATATGTCATCTCTTAGAACATGATTGAGATAGTAACTTAAATTATATTGATTCGATAAAAATAAGGGGCTAAATTATACATTTGATCTCTTAAGTTTTCTTCAATTCATTTTGATCTCTTAAATTACAAATATTAGATATTTTGGTCCCTAAAATTATTTTCATTATGAATTAGTATCTTAAGTTCTAAATATTAAACATTGTAGTCCTTTACGTTACAAAAATTTGAGATTTTGATCTTTTAAGTTACAATATTAGATACTATTAGAGAGAATCAAAACCAAAATATTCAATATTTATAGCTTAAGATACTAAAATGAAACAAAAATAATTTTTATTATTAATCCACACACTAGAGTAGTGATACCACCATAAAATAGATTAAAAAATGAAGGATTTCAAAGTTTAAAGTGAAGCACGATGGAAGATGATATATAAATGTTGTAGTACTACTAGGAAGTTTGAATTTGCAGTGTAAGAGTGAAAATGGAATGTTATGATCCTCTTTTAGAAAAAACTCGAACCCCACAGCCAGCCCTTCAAAAACTCGCAGTCATTTCAATCTTCTCCAACCTTCGTTCATCTCCCAATCATCTCAATCCACAATCCCAACCTGGAAAACGCGCCATTTCTATCTGCCTCACTTCATCTTCACCTAACGTCGTCGATGAATCAGTCCGTCAATTATGCCGTCTTGTCACTGACGCCGTTATCTCCGTCTCTCATGGTTTATTGGAGCTTCAATCTGCACTCGAAGGATCCGACCCCAAATTCGTACCCCTTTTTGTTAAGGGTTTGTGTTTCCTTGTTCGTTTCGGTTTTCAGAAGAATAATGCTGAATGGAACTTTGCTTCTGTTCATACTCATCCTTTTGTCATGGTCAGCTTCCATCTCTAGATTTTCACTTTTATATTTATGTTTTTATTTATATTTCACTCCTAAATGTGTATTTTAATATTCAATAAACCACCAATTTAGTCTTTAAACTATTGCACTATCTTCAATTTACTTTCAAAACTACATAAAGTCACAACAGTCCTTGAATGTAATTGCAAATGCATGTCCAATATATATATTTTTTTAGTAATTTTATGGACAAAATTGACAATAAAAACATATTAGAGGATTAAACTGACTAACTAAAGACATATTCGATGATCAAAATGACCAACAAAAGATATATTTAGGTATGCTTTTATAATTTTGAAACACTCAAGGATTATTGTGATTTCATGGACCAAAATGGTTGCTTACTCATTAAATAAGTAGAGTCTAAAGTATATAAAGTTCGGGAATTTAGTATCCGCTATTAAGATAGTAATATAATAAGTAGCCTCTAAAGTATATAAAGTTCGTCAATTTAGTGCCTGCTATTAAGATATAGAAATTAACTTGACATATTTATATATATTTTAGGGACTAAATTGACAGATTTCATTTACTTTAGGGACTACTTATTATATTTATATATATAGTTTAGGGATTAAATTAGAGAGATTGATAGTTTGATGATTAAATTGAATGGTTTATTCTTTTAGTATTTGTTAAATAGAATCATTTAGAAAATCATAAGGAATTTGTTCTTATATATGTATATAAGCTTCATTTCAAATTACAAATGAGTAGATACATTTATTATTTTTTCCAATTATACTCCGTATTGATACTACTAATTTGTCTTGGAGGATAAGAATTTAAGAATATAACACTGACATTCCAGATTGAAGGCGTATATGTCGGTGTCAAACACTAGCATGATAGTGACACTTTGTGATTATATACAATCACTTATATTTTCTCAAATTATTATCAGTGTCTACTTGTTTGTGTCTGTTGTCCTTGCATTATAGGAAGATGGTGAAGTATGAATGAACATATGTATAAAACTTGTTTATTTATGTTCTTAAGAGTATTATTATGGAACCCTTTTTTCCTTTTTTAACCATTGAGCCTTGATGTTTGGCAGATTTTGTCGAGCCGGGTGGAAGTTCAATCTGAACTCCTGCAGCAAGTGTTGTTGTTTATGCTACAGAATAAGCGGTTGGGAATGGTGCAAGTTTGTAAGTTTTTAACGCCCTTATTGCACTTTTCGATCATAAGATTGTTAACTTCCGAGTCGTCCTCTTCTTCATTTGGATTGCAACTGGTATCGTCTATGGCATCATTCTGTTGCTCGTTTCCGAATGAGTCCATGCCTGTTCTTAAGCTGCTTATGGGATGCCTTAAGTATCTTCCACACGAGACCTCTGAAGTAAGTGTAATAGTGGGAAGGAGCATTGGATATATTGGTTAAATTAGCTTTTCGTTCTGGTGATTACATTTTGTTACTGTAGTGAGAGGTGGAATAATATAATTATTTTATTGCTGTTTTCTTTTTGGGCCTCCTCAGGACCATAGGAAATTGGTATTTGTTGTAGAACATATGGTGGATGCATATATAGTGGTGCTGAAATCTTTGGTCGGAGAGAAATTGGTATGCATCTCCCTTGTAATTTCATGGTCACATTTGTATTCACCACTGTCGTGATTCTTTTTCGAAATGACCACTGCCATGATATAGTTTCCTCGATTAATGAATTGATGCCTTGCTCTTGTATTAATCTTGATCCTTGTCAACAGCTGATTACTGAGGCTCAACTATGTGCTATTGAATTTCTTGGAACAGTTCTGTCTCTGTTGACATGTCTTCAGTGGCACTTGGGTGGTCATGAGCCCATATTTGAACTCTCGAGGCGGTTGTTATCTGTACAGAAAGATCTTGGGTTGCGATGGGAGCCTGATTTGTCAACGACTATGGTATCGTTATTTACAATCCTTGTTCAATCAGAACTTGAGCATGAACAAATTTGTATATCTAAACTCCTCCTCTTAATCCTTAAGTGGAAATACGATAAGGGTGAGTTTTCTATAGCTATACCGATTTTCGGGTTTATGCAAGCACTGAAATTGAAAGCATGTGAACAAAAGTATGAATTTCTTTTACTGAAATTGAAAAACTTGTTTTTCGAATTTTCTTCCATTGCATCAGTTATTCCTTCCCTAAATTACTCTAGCTCAAATTCATAAAATAATCCATGTACTTATGCTCCTTTGGAACTCACCCTTAATGCCACAATTTTATCTTTTATTTATTGAAATAGTTGCCAATGCAGATGATGCTATTGGCGGAAATATGTCCTCTCCATTTGAAGACATTTTGTTTCTACTTCCCTTTGTCAGCCTCATGTCATCTCCTTCTAAATATGTGAAAGCACTGGCTACTGATTTGCTTCTTCTCTTGGAGAAGCTTCTTGTCAAGATGTTGGTGGCACCAATGCATAAACCAATCATTGAGGAGGGAGCTCACTATCTTAGCACACCAGGAATTATAGTTTTGAGACTTTTGCGACATATGTGGTATCAGGTTTTTTCTTCTTCTGGCATATCAGATTTTCCTGTTTAAAATGTTATGTAGATTATCTTTACATTGTCCTGAATGATATGATCATATGCAAACTCACAGGTTTTGTGCTTATAAAAAGGGAAGCCAAATAATGAAAATTATTACTAATTCTAGTTTTGCACCCCAGGAATAATTATAGTTTAGAAATTCTATGCTTCTGTTGTTTCAGGATGGAGAATCTTCTTCCAGAATTTCCCTTTTGAACATGGCTTTACAGGGCATGAATGAAAGTGAAATAATACATGATAAACCCATTTCTTGGGTTTCTCAGCTAAAAGGGTTCTGTCTGTCAGTTGTTGACCGACGAAAATCTACATTGCCTCTCTTGCTTCCTCAAGAATTAATTTTAACTGGTATAACCCCTTAGCTTATGGAAATGGTGTTAGTTAGCATAGTTGTGTTAAAGGATGCAAGAGATTGATATTATCTCATTGTCTTTCCTTGCAGAGACACCCTTACTCAGTGCTGTTCTCAGTGTTTTATTAATACATCCATCAATGGGGGCGGCTGCTGTTGATTCTTTATCTTCCATTGCCATTATGGATCCAAGACTCGGAGTTCCTTTGTTGCTAGCAATTATATTTTACAGTAATATATTCACTAGAAACGATATCATTTGCCATGATATGCTGGTAAGTCCTCCCTTTTGCACTGGCACTTACTGTGTGCATTATCTTGTTCTGTTGTCTCCGTCATTTGTTATATCAGTATATATTTTTCCCTTCCCTTATTATTAAATCTTGTTGCAGCTAAAACTTTTTGAAATGCTACCATCACTTGCTTCACACTCAGCAATGATTCCACTTGTAGTTCAAACTATCTTGCCAATGCTTAACAGAGATGCAAAAGTGTGGGTACTCTGCTAGATTGTGTATTTTGTTTGCTATTTTTTTTCTTCGTATTAGCGTTGTATTGTGGTATCCCTTTTTTACATATTTTGTGAGTGATATATTCTGTCTATAATTGAGCTCATATGCCTAATATAGTGCTCTTAGAAATTTAGAACTTTAGATATGGCTGTATAGATGAATGTTACTTTTCACCACATCAATAAGAGGATGTTTGGTTTTACAGTAGAAAATTCATTTAGGTTGTCATTTTTTATTCTGATCTTAGAACTAAAATTTGGTCCTTGTGTATTCTTCAAAATATTGAATATCAATTCATTTAATCTTTAGATATGTTTTTTACCCCAAATGCAGCTCATTGTATGCTACAGCAACTCGATTGCTGTGTCGAACCTGGGAGATCAATGATAGAGCCTTTGGAAGTTTGCAAGTGAGTTTTTCATCCACCCTTTCCAGTACCTTCCCACACCATTACATATTATTATGGGTGTATTGTATATTCAGAATTATTTTATGCAGAATATGAGAAGATTTAAATGTTAATTGATTGAAGAAATAGAATTGTTAACACAATGCATTAAATGTGTAAATGTTTGTTAAAAATTATCTTTAAGGAAGGTTGAACACATTGACGTTGTACCAGCATTCCATTCTATAACTCTTCATTATCTGTTGACATATTGTGTTAAACTGCTATTGAAGTCAAGTTGTAGTTGGTTTACTATATATGCTCTCTCTTAGTTGTAGAGAGCAGAACCTATTGGTTCATACCAAGAAATGGATGATGCGCAAGCAAAAGACGTAAGTTATTCATAGTTATATAGTAACTTAGTTTCTGTGCTGTCCATACTGCCTATTTCAAAGCCTTTTGCTGTTGAGATGCCAATTTGTTTACTCTTTAATACAGTTTCTTCAAGGTCTTACTATTTAAAACTTGTCCTAATTTCTTTTATATTTTCTCCATATCTAGGGTGTCTTGCTCCCTAAAGGTTTCACTGATTTCATGTCAGAGAGAGCTATCTGTATCAGTTTGGCTGCTTCCATTCGAGATGTTTGCCATAAAAGCCCTGATAGGGGTGTTGATCTTATCTTGTCCGTTTCGGTAAGCCCTGTTGTCTTCTTCTTTCTCTTTTTCCAATACATGTTTTTTCTAACAAATACTGAATTTGTGTTGAAAAAAACAGTCTTGCATCGAGTGCCAAGATCCTATAGTTAAAGCTCTTGGCTTGCAAAGCCTTGCCCACCTTTGTGAAGCAGATGTGATTGGTAATGGATGTTGCTTTTAAAATATATTCAAAGGAATAGTTATTTATTCATGAAGTTTGATATTATTTTTCAATACAAAATGAAACCATTCTTAACGGGTATGGTGTCTCGTGTGTCTAGATTTTTACACTGCATGGGATGTCATTGCAAAGCACGTGCAAGGTTACAAAGATGATCCTATTATTGCGCACAGGTAAGTTTGTCATTATCTAAGGCTCTGAGGAGACATTTGTTGTGAGACTTTGACTATAACATGGATGGTGGTAAAATGTCATCCAGAAAAATAGAAGTCATGGTTTAGAGCCTAAACTGAATATTAAAGTTTAAAACCCCTGGGCTTTTGCATACCAACTCTAATCAAGTGCCATGACAACTTTTTAGTGTATTTATTTTAAAATGATTGGGGATATTTTTGTATATATAACTTCTTTTAGTTAATGAACTTTGCATTTGTATCAAACTTTGATTGAATTGTTGTTTCACTTGATTAATATATAATTTCCAAATACTCATTTGTCATCTTTAATAAAAGACGCTTCGTGTCTTATGGCAGCATTTGCCTTCTGCTAAGGTGGGGTGCAATGGACGCAGAAGCATATCCTGAAGCATCGAAGGGTGTGCTGCTAATTATGTGGGATTTAGTTACCTCTAGCCAGGGGACGAAGTGGGAAAAAGCAAAAATATCAGCCCTCGAGGCACTTATCCAATATGAAGTATATCATTGATGCAACCCTTGCTCTATATGAGTGGACAACTATTTTTTTGTTTTAAAATAAGTAATTTACTCTTTCTCCATTAACAATCATGTTTCCAATTTCCAGGTGTCGCAACTTGAAAAAAGTATTCCAGAATTTAAGAAATTGAATTTGGAGCTTTTCTTTTCTGAGACTAGTCCCACAGTACTGAAGGTTATGGAGGATTTTCATGTCAAGATTATAACATATGAGCACATGTAATCATTATATCCTTATTGAGAAAAAACTCAAATCCCACATTGATTAGAGATAAGACTTGAAATGAATTTATAATGAGTAACACTCATCACCTTACGAGTTGATTTTGTATAGATGAGTTAGGACCAATATAGAATCTAATATGGTATTAGAGCCTATCCATTGGGCATCAACTTTTAATATTCACGCACCAAGTCCTATAATGTTGGGTGTCAGGGGTGTAATAGAAAAAACTCAAGTCTCACGTCGAATAGAGATAAGACTTAAAATAAGGGACACCTCTCACCTTATAAGACACAATAGAGATACTACTCCAAGGTAAAACATTATTCTTTCACATAGCAACATACACATCAACACAAATTTGCTGCATCAAATTAACATTGGCCACCCAACCTCTTGCTAAAATCAAAACCTCACCAGCTTCCATTTTCATCATTCCCTTAATTTGCTCTGCAAAAAGTTCAATATCCTCTAAATCATCAAGACTCTTGAAAGGTTATGGAGAAGATGTAACAAATATCAAAAGTCATTGGGAAACATTAACCATGCATGGCTTTGGAATGAAGAATTCTCTTGTTAAAACTACCTTAGAATTTTAAACACAACTTAATTTGTAATGGTATGTATGTTGCTTTGGGAAAGAATAATGTTTTACCTTGGAGTAGTGTCTCTATTGTGGCTTATAAGGTGAGGGGTATCACTCTTTATAAAAACCTAATAATCAATTTAATGATTTGCTGAATGTGATAGTCCAATTAAATTTGATAATTTTCCATTAATTTGCTTCAGAAATCGCCGAAGGTTAGTCAAGGGGAAAAGAGTTACAGGAAGTAAAATTGAAAAGTTGGTGGATGTATTGCCACAGGCTATATTCTCTTCAGGTATGGTGGTATTGGCTGTCAATGTTGTGTTTTTTTTCCTTAAAGAATACTTGTGAGAAGAAACTCAGATCAGTTTGTGGGAAAACTAAAATATAATGCTTAAGTTGTGTTTCTTAATCTGCCATACATACATTAAATGAAGATTAAGAAAAATCAATTTATTTAGATTTTGCTGAAATCTGAACAAAACCAAACGCTTTCATATGATCTAAAGAGTGAATGGTTCCTTCAATGGGATGGTGGAAATTCAGCCACTAATTTTTTTTTTTCTTTCAAACTCTGCCCGGTCTAATGTAATTTTCCTGTTATTTGAATATGCTTTGACATGTAAGCATTCTATTTGCAGGGAAGATTAGTGAGGCTATAGAATTACCTGGTGCAGCTTTATTATGTTTTTCTTTCACTCCTAAAGATGTGAATGAACATCAGGCATCGAAAGTAAGATATCAGTAGATTAGATATATTCTCTTTATAATTCACTGCACTTTTAAATTTTAATCTGATTTTATGAGCATTTTAGAGGTCAAGATATGTACATGCTGGGTATGAGAATGCTCTCAAGGAAATAGCTGCTTCTCTTCACCTCTCAAGAAATGTCTTGCTTGCCCTTATGGCGCTGCAATCATGGAAAGACTTCATGCGGCGTTGGGTGAAGGCTTACATTCTGTCTTATGATGCTAAGGCACAATTGAGTGCCCTAGATAAAACTTCTAAAGCTGCTAGCAGTATTTTGAAGGTCAAGATCTGTGTTTTGTCATTTCAAAATATCCTTGCCCCCCTCAGTTAGCTGCAAGTACTGTACAAGTTTATGTCATATCTGATGTAGGATTTTTCTTTTATGCATTTCATGCAGAGTATGACAGCAATAGCGGAAGAGGCTATACCTAGAGCTGCCGAAAATATTGCACTGGCCATTGGTGCACTCTGTGTGGTGAGAAGCTTTTTCCTGGCTGTACACCCAGGTTTTATCTTTATAGATTCTGACTAGTTATCTTCTCTGCTATGTTATGGCATGTCAACATATATAAGCCAGCGTTGGGATAATGGAACATGTAATTCCATGGTTATTAACAACATTTTAAATGGACAGTTTTACAATATCGATGATCTTGGAAGTAATTGAGTCTCAGAATGTTGTATATCCCCCTATCCGATCCAATATCTAGGATTTCACTTAGAGCTATGCTTAGCCAATTCTCTAATAATCTTTTTGGTTGGTAACGTATCTTGTGTAATTAGCATAATAGCATTTAATTGTTACGGTCTCTGGTGTTGCTATCGTCAGGTTTTGCCTCCATCTGTTCACACTGTTAAATCTGCTGCTTCAAAATTTCTTTTGGAATGGTTGCTCCAACATGAACATGAACATCGTCAATGGTCTGCTGCAATTTCTCTTGGATTAATCTCAAGTTGCCTTCATGTAACTGATCATAAAGAGAGATATCATAACATCACAGGACTTCTTGAGGTATTTTTTTTCTTCTTTTTTTGTCTGTCTATTGTCTCAATGTTTTTTTAAGATCTAGATAATCTTCTTTCTTACATTTGGATATGGAAATAGTTTCTTACTCTGCCTCGTCCCTTTTCCTTAGCTTTTGTTAGTCAAATCAAAGCTTTTATATAAAATAAGTTCAGACCTCTATGAGATTATGGTATATATGTAGGTTCCTATTATATATATGCAGTAGGATAGTAAAAAACGAAAATGAAGAGGGCTATGAGATACATATGCACACACTGAGAAGCGAAAAAAAAAAATTAATTTTCACATGTATCTTGCAATTTTATTTATTTATTTATTTGATTCATTTTGAGAGGAACTCACCATTAAGATTATCTGGCACTCTGTTTCACTGATTTTGTGATCTTCCAGGTTCTTTTTGTTAGCAAAAGTTCCCTTGTAAAAGGAGCGTGTGGTGTTGGATTGGGGTTCTTGTGCCAAGATCTTCTTACCAGAGTTGAAACTGCTGATGACTCTACTGTCAAAGAGGAAACAGAGAAGGTTCCAGAATCCGAATTACTAGGAAGAATTGTTGGGGCCTTAGCTACAATGATACAAGAGAGAACACAATGTTCTTTCGATGCCTTGGATAGTTTAAGTTCATGCTTTCCACTTAGTTATGATGTGAATGCTACCGTGTTTGAACCATCATCCAAGGACAGTGAAGACATGGAAGAAGATATATGGGGTGTTGCTGGACTTGTTCTTGGTTTGGCTACCTCCATCAGTGCAATATACAGAGCTGGAGAGTTAGAGACTGTAATCAAGATAAAAAACTTGGTAATATCATGGCTTCCTTGCCTGAATTCACCATTTCAAAGTGCTGATTTGCAAGGTGGGAAATCTGATATTGTTTTAGCACTAGGATCTTGTATTGCACTTCCCACAATAGTGACTTTTTGCCGGAGAATGGAATTGATGGATGATAACGAGTTGGACCATATTGTGGTTGGCTTTAAGGAGTTTATTTCTAAGTTAATATCTGTGAAAAAGTCTGGTATTTTGCACCATAGTTTACTGATGGCATCGTGCATTGGAGCAGGGACAGTAATTTCTTGTATACTGAATGAAGGTGTTCACTCTATTGAGGTTGAACATGTTAAATGTTTACTTGAACTATTCAGGAAATGTTACTCCAATCCTTTTCCTTTTCTTGTTCATCTTGGTGGTATGCTAGGAGTAGTTACTTCTATGGGAGCTGGTACAGCAATTTTGGTCTATTTGAACTTTCCCCATTACACTAGGCAATCTACTTATAAGAAGGAGGTAATTTAACTTGCCATAAAATTGTTACCATTTGTCTCTAATCATGTATTTTTTTTCCTTGTTTCATATTTAAATATCTTACTATGTAAACTGCAGGATTCTTCTTCTGTCATGGGCCCTCTCCTTTCAAGCTCTTTCTTTGAGCCATACTTGACATCATTGGTGCAAGAATTGTTTCTTGTGGCACAGAATTCTGATAATCATCAGCTACAACAGTTTGCTTCCTGGGTACTTGCCTTCCTTCGACATCATTTATGGTCTAAGGAACTTTTGGGGGTTGGTGGTGATAGTAATGTGTCTGAAACTAATCCAAAACCCGTTTCTCAAAATTTCCCTGAGGACAGTGTGGTTTTGAAGCTTAGTTTGTGGCTTATGGAATTCAAATACACCGAGGTAGATTTCTTGGCTATATTTTGTGTACAAATATTTGGTGCTCTTATTTTGAGTGAACTGGATATGTTTATAAAGACTCTCCATATACATCCCATGCTTAACAAGTCTATTACATTAACTGAGTTGTGTGCTTTTGTTGGTGTCTCATTTTTCTCATTTTATGTCTTGTCCAAATTCAGCCAGGTAGCAGTGTACATGCTTGCACAATTGTTGCTATATTAGGGTGCCTTTCTAGAGCTCCCAGGTTACCGAGCATGGATTGGGGGGCAATTATTAGGCGTTGTATGAGATTTGAGGCAAAGGTTACTGAACCGTTAGCAACTGGTTCTGTTTTTAAGAAAGGAACTCTAAGGGAGGAATGTGTGCTGTTTGCAATAGCTCATGCAAATCAATTTGATTCGCTGCTAACTTTTCTTGATGAGCTGTCTGACTTTTCCAGGTTTAAGACACTTGAAATAAATCTTCAGTGTTGTCTGCTAAATCATCTAGCAGACCTTATAAAAGTGTATTCAAGCTCCAGGCTTGAAAAGCTATTTGGTGATGTGGGTTATCACTTGTCTTCATTTAATTCATGTGAAGAGTATGGCACCTACGAGAAATGCTTGTTGCGCCTTTCATGCTGGAAGGGTCTCTACGAGTGCCTAGATGAAGTTTCTGTGGATACTTCGGGCTACATATCTCATGTTGAGAGATGTATGGAGGTTCTATATACCTTATTACCCAATGTGAAATCTTCTGGCAGTGTAGTGTCAGGGGACACAAGTTCTGTAGAGGAATGGTCTTTGGCTGTAAGATGCTTAGGGAAGGCTCCACAGGGTTGGCTATTGGATTTCCTGAAGGTATGCATACATTTGTTAGCTTTTCCCTTCAAAACAATTATTTTCAATTGTTATTTTTGTTGTTTATTTTAAGTTATTTCTCTTTGGCATTGATTCTAATTGATTGAGGTCAAGCTTATTGGATACAAAAATATACCTAACTCCTAAGTGGTCATTTGTAAGCACAGGTTTCACAAGAGGAGTTTGTTCAAAGTGCATGCAAATCTATTGAAGTCCAAAAGAAGGTCCATGCTATGATCAAGCTCGTGAAGATCGGTTCTCTTCCACTGGTTGAACTAGGAAAAATGAAATCCTACATATTGAACTCCAAATCACAAGGTCAGTATTCTGCTCTGCACAGTAACTCTGATTGATTGGGGCTGAATGTAGTCAGAGTTGTTGTTAATTCATTCACTTGAGAAATGTTATGAACTTAGAAACATATTGAGATGGAAACGTCCATGCTAAAGATTACATTTTTGCAGGACAATGGGACGTTCTCTCAGAAGTTGTGTCTGCTTTATACCATGCAGAGATAAGTTCCAAAAGGCAGTGGCTTATTGACGCTCTTGAAATTAGCTGTGTATCCAGTTTTCCTTCTACGGTAGGAAACTCAGAGATTGATATCTTTATTAAAACTTGTTGGGTAGTAATTATTATGCAGATTTAGCATGTCCAATTTTTTTTAAAAAAAATCAGCAAGAATTAATATCTTATAAAGTGGTTCATAATTTCATTATTTGAAAAGTGTATGATTCGTTAAATTTAAGACATTTCGATGGAAAACAAAATAATTTTGGTTTATTGTGAAATTTTATGTTATAAGCTTGATGTACATAATAAAAAAAAAATCATTCTTATGGACAGTGGTGTAACTTGTGAGAAATTCATCATATATTATTGTGATAAAAGTGTTCTTTATAAGTTGTCGCTGATGTATCAACGAGATGCGATTCTTCATTTTTTACAAGTTTTTTATTTTCCTTTGCATTAAGTGCTGAAATCAATGGAGCATATTGAAATATTATTAATTATTTTTATTATTTGTAAATATTGTATGTGAATAGAAAATACAGATATCTTTTTATATCAATTTGATTTCCTAATGCACAATTATAACTAATCTTATATTGTGCTTGATGTACATATGAATGTATGGCTTTTCTATGCCATTGCTCTCCATTACTTGCCTTTGGTATAATTTTATATATCCTGAGATAGAGATAATAATCTATTACTCTTTGAGTGACAACCAAGTTGAAATTGTTATCAACCCTACTCACTTTATATTCATCTCTTCCATTATTCTGCAGGCACTACAGTTTCTTGGTCTCCTATCCGCTAGCTGCTGCAAATATATGCCCTTCATAATTGCGGACCAACAAATGGTACTCAATGATCTACCAGTCACCCTTGTGTCTCTTCTAGCAAATAGAAGCTGGAATGTTGTTGCAGAAACTGTTGTTTCTCATCTCTTTTCATCGACCGAACGTATATATGATTGGGCCATGCACATAGCAGATGGTTCTCATGGTCCAAGTTCACAAACCATTGATGAAAGCGATAATCATATGGCTACTTTTCTACTACAAGTGATGCATCATACTTGTGTATTATTAAAAGGGTATTTGCCATTAGATAAGCAGCTTAAGCTTGCTAGCATGGTTCTTGCTTGAAAGAAAATTGTCATAATTACATAATGTACTTCACATTAAAATAGGAAGATTGTTGCCATGTATTATTTGATCAAAGAACACCAACACCATGCCACTGTAGATATATTTACTTACCCAATTCAGTGAAATTAAGCAGAAGCAAAATGTGTGTTGTACCAATTTTTAAGGCAAAAAAATTGTATAATAGTGTCATGCACCCTAGACGTTACCGTAATGCATTTCAATTTGTTACGTTACAACTTACAAAAGAAATATTTTTATTTAGCTTATGAATATTGAGTTGACTTGATGCTTCCATTAGAATGCTAACTACGAGTATATTATTCATATATTTCCTCCCAATTTTTCATAGCGTATTTGAGTAATTTCTTTTCCACATTTTTATAACTTCAAATTTTAAGAGTTTAATAATTGGTATACGTTAAAAAAAATTTACGTGTACAGTAGTATTACATATGCTACTTTATTATATGCAAATGTGTTGTGAATGCGTGCATGTGTGAAATAAGTATATATACAAATCGTTATCATAGTTTACGTTTATACAAGTTAATTTTAATTTACGTATGATCTGTGAATTTATAATTGAAAATTTATGTTTATTAAAATAATATATACACATAAATTAAGTTCATATTATTGACAAACAAAAAAAACCGCAAAAACCCAACAAATATCTCACTAACGAATGCAATGTAATATGAATGGAAGACTTTGTGCTATCTTCAACCTTAATCACCATTGATGGAGGTTTTTGAGGTTTGTGTGAGAGAGAGGTAAAGAGTTGGAGTGAGACTAAAACAAGGGTTTCAAAATTTAATGAGCGCAAGGGGTATTTTTGATATTTCAAAAATATTGATTTAATTTTTGGGTGTAGTTGGAGATTTTAAGGGTGTAAATAAAAAAAAAATCAAAATTTATAACCTGTCACAACTGCAAGGATGTAAGCATTAAAGCATGTATATGTATATGCATATATGTATATTTTTGGTACAATATGCAAATACATATTATGTAGACTTTGTACTTTTTTTGTCGTATATTTGTGTACTATGTACATGTGTGTGAAATATAAGTATGTCTATGTTTGTATAAAAAACGTATTTGTATAGGGATACATCGGATTTAACTTCTTTAAAGTCAACAAATCAAATAATATAAACACCCTCAGAAGTGTAGATATACAATAAGGAGTGATAGCAACAACACAATTTTTTTTATTTACATAGATTTTATTTAATCTTGTAGATTCCATATGAATTTGGTGAAATTCATGTGAATTTTAACAATCAAATGGAGTGGATAGGAAGTTTGTGTTAAATAGTGTATTATTAGCATTATTCTATCAAGAATTGATTATCAAAACAATGATTTATATTATTTGTACATATATGATTAATCATAAATAGTTACTGGTAAAATATATGTATAATCCTTTTAAGTTATACGAAAATATCAAATTGATTTTTGTATCAAGTTAATCTTTTATGTTTGTAAAAATTACACTATTAAACTATTAGAATCTTTAGGATAAACATTTACAAATATAAAAGACGAACTTAGCACTAAAAGAAAAATACATAATTAATTTGTTAAAAAAAAAAAGAATGTGTAATTTAAAGTGTCACGAGATTTTGCTCTTTACCAACTTTGAACCAATTTTAAATACAACACCACAACTTGAAATTTGTTTTAAAAAAGTCTAAATCATTACTTTAATTCTTGATAGTATAATATTCAAATTATCAAAATAATCTTTACATAATAAGTTATCATAAAAATACAATTTACAATGTATTACCAACTAAAATGATGGTTTACTATTTAAAAAAACAACTTGAAATTGAAAATCTACAAGTACAGCAAAAATTCAAAAATGAATTTGGGAAAAAACGAAACCTTGGTAACTTTAGCACCTGCATCTTCAGAAATGCCTTCTTTCAATTTGACAACATCGAATTCCATCTTCTCTTCTGCCGCCGCTTACGGCGGCGGAAGCGTATGAAACGGCGGTTACTCCGAATTAGTTTTGTAGGTTGCTTTTTTCTGTGACATTTCTTCATCGTCATGATTCATCGACCCACAAATTCAATCTATTCTATTTCTCAATTAATTTTCACAAAAAAGTGTTCTTTTTATTATTCTTCTTCTACTTCTCTAATTACTGTAAATGATTCTGAGTCAAAACCAATTTTAAGTCCTTTTTACAATCTTCTTCCACCTACCCAAAACCCTAACAACATTGTTAACCTTATTTCTTCAATCCTTAAACGGAAAAGTTTTCATCTTTCCATTTTTCAGGATGAATTCAAAGTGATTCTTCCCCATTTGGGGTCCCATGAAATTTCTAGGGTTTTGCTTAGATGTCAATCTGATTATTCTTCAGCTCTCACATTTTTCAATTGGGTTAAAAATGATTTGTGCATCACACATAGTGTGCAAAACTATTGCATAACTGTTCACATTCTTGCTTGGTCTCAAGTGTTCTCTCAAGCTATGAAATTGTTGTCTGAATTGATTCAATTGGTTCCTGATGAAGATGTTTATCAGAGTTTGGTTGGTTGTACTGAGGATTGTAATTGGAATCCTGTAATCTTTGATATGCTTATTAAGGCTTATGTGAAATTAGGTTTGATTGAGAAGGGTTTGGAAACTTTTAGGAACAACATTGAAGCTGGTTTTGTTCCCAACGTAGTTGCTTGCAATTGTTTGTTGAATGGTTTGTCTAAGTTTAATTACATTGGTCAATGTTGGGAAGTGTATGAAGAAATGGGAAGACTTGGAATACATAGAAATACTTATACTTTCAACATTATGACACATGTTTTGTGTAGAGATGGAGAACCCGATAAGGTGAATGGATTCCTTGAGAAGATGGAGGAAGAAGGATTTGAACCGGATTTGGTGACGTATAACACACTCATTAATAGCTATTGTAGGAAAAGAAGGTTAGAGGATGCGTTTTATTTGTACAAGATCATGTACATTAGAGGCGTGGTTCCTAATTTGATTTCGTATAGTGCGTTGATGAATGGTCTTTGTAAGGAAGGGAAGATCAAGGAGGCTCATCAACTTTTTAATCAGATGGTTCAGAGAGGGATAGATCCGGACATTGTGTCGTACAATACTCTTATATGTGGTTATTGTAGTGAAGGTAAGATGCAAATGTGTAGAACACTATTGCATGAAATGATAGGAAATCAGATTCGTCCCGATATTGTCACTTGCAGGGTTGTCTTTCAAGGATATGCAAGAGAGGGAAAGCTGTTGTCGGCGTTGAATTTGGTTGTGGAGCTTCAGAGATTTGGGATTAAGATTCCTGAAAATTTATATGATTATCTCTTAGTTGTGTTGTGTAAAGAAGGTCGACCGTTTGCTGCTCGAAGTTTTCTGATAAGGATATCTCAGGATGGCTATGTGCCTGAAATGAGTACTTATAATAAACTGGTAGAGTCTCTATGTAGACTCGATAACATCGAAGAGGCATTGATTTTGAAATCTGAGATGACAAGCAAGAGTATGAAACTGAATCTCACTACCTATAAAGCTATCATAAGCTCCTTGTGCAGAGTAAAGAGGACTCAAGAGGCTGAAACCTTGTTGGAGGAAATGGTTAGTTCAGGTATTGTACCTGATTTAGAAATAACGAGGGTATTAATAAATGGGTATTGTGAACAAAAGGATGTTGATAAAGCTGTGTCATTATTGAAATTCTTCGCCAAGGAGTTTCAAGTTTACGATACCGTAAGCTACAATGCAATATTCAAAGTCTTTTGTGAGGTTGGTAATGTAGCTGAATTGATGGAGCTTCAAGATAAGCTGGTCAAGATAGGGTATGTTCCAAATAGTTTAACATGCAAGTACGTGATCCGAGGATTGCAGAAAGATATGGAACTAGACGATGATATATTGGACCGCGACTTGCTTGAAGTCTAAGTCGTCCCTATCAAGGATTGCATCCAACAACTCACTTCACTTTTCGAAGGTGGCCTAAAAAGTATCTAAGCACTTGGAGAACCCGCCCTTAAAATCTAGCTATCAACGCAGAAGAACCAAGCCACTTAAATAGTCCACCGAGATTCCACAATACTTGATGTGAGACTTGAGCCGAATTCCTGATGAAAAAACAAGTAAGCTAATTATGAGTATTGTTTACTGGTTATGGCAAAGTCCCCTGATGTATTGATATCATTTTTCCTGTTTTTATCTCTCATATAACATGGAATGGTTACCCTTTGATTAATATTCTCAGTTCTCAATAAACTAAGTGCATGTTTGATTGTGGTAGGATTGGCAAAATCACATTGAACCACCTTAATTTTGCAGAAGCTATACTGTATAGCTTTTGCAAAATCACAATGGCTCACCGCGATTTTGCCACTATAGTGAAATGTGATAATGTAAAAGCATGAAGTAGTAACACATTTCCTTTAGATGTTTTGCTGCAGTAACATTTTGAGGACATTTTATGGTGCATGCAATACAAGTCAAACATTGCATAAATTAGAGGCAGCTTCAAGTTTTGGTTGCAATAATTTGGAAATGTTTAGCTTATTTCCTGCTGCATGTGTGATTTAAATTCATGCAATTGTATGTTATTACATAATTGATTATTACTTAACTCTTATTGATTGTTTGCTTTTGTTATTTTAGCAGAATAGTACATGATGGTTTTTGGAGAGCCAGAAGCATTGTTGAACCAGATCATGTGATTGTTTTGGAAGGCAGACAACTAGGATTCATCATATCTGTTGAGCTAGCAACAACTAGGATTCATGCCCTTGATTGTATGAGTATCCTTGTGAAATGTAAAAACAAAATTATTTACTAATAAAAAAATAAATTATTAAAAGTAAAAACATTCATATTTTGTATTTTTTTAAAGCATTATAAATAATTTAGATAAAAATTTACAAGTATCTTATTATGCTGTGTTGGTAAAAAAAATTAAAAGCTAAGTATTAAAACTATTTTTATTGAATAAGTAATTAAAAAATATAATTTGATTTAATATAATATTATATCTTTTTTTTATGTAATATAATATTATATCTTAAAAATGTAACTTATGCATGTAAATATTAATTTAAACTAAAAAATTGAGAGAATGGTCAACTCAACTAATTTAAGCGAAGAAGGTTTAGATAGATTTATTAATGTAAGGATCAAAATTTAAACCCTCATGACGATAAAAAAAAAAAATTGAACTATGAAATTAAAAATTATTATATACAATAGATATTCCTAATTCTTTACATGCTTTCTTGTTTATTTGATTTTTTTTCTTTTTTATCTTTAAGCAAATTTACTTACATACACAGAAATTTTGATTTCAAATTTTAGACTTAATATTGAACTTAATAATATTAATATTTATTAGATAAACTAGAACTTAAATACTTGTTTATTTGATTTTATGGTGTTGTAGCTTATGCATATAAAAATATATTATTTGAGAAATGCAGACTTTGAGTGCATTTATTTGAGATTAAATAAAATTAATTTTTAGTTTAAAAAATTTAGAGATTTTTTTGTAGAGATTTGTTTAAAAATGATTTTTATTTCCGTTTGTTTATTATCATAAAAATGATTTATTTTTTTTAAAATGATTTTTAATCTGTTTGTATACAATTTTATAAAAGTGATTTTTTAAACTACAAAATTACCATAAAGGACATGACTTTTATAATACATTAATCTCTCTTTTTCTCTAAGTCATATATCTCTAGGTCTCCGTTTTATCTACTACCCCTCCCTCTCGCTCTACATCAATACATATGTCTTGTTTTAGTAAACTAATTTTTAAAATATTATTCAATAGAATCAATGTTTTATTCAATTAAATTAAAATAAGAATACAAAAATATTATTATTATAATATAAATAAATAGAAGGCAAATGAATAGAAAAAAATATTGATTGATTGACATTGGCTTACACTTTGAGACTGTCTTGAATTGATTATATATTAAAGAGATAAAGAAACTAAAAAGTTAAAATTTAATTCGAATACTTTTACATTCAATTATTTCATATGAAAATTATTGTTTTGTCTTAATTTTTAAACTCTACTTAAGTATTTAAGTGTTTTTTTATAATTATTTAAATTTGGCATGTATCATAGAAATTCATTATTTTTCATTCTTAAAGTCATGTATGTCATATGATAATAAATATTATATCTAACTATAATAGAACAATTGAAATATTTCAAATTAGACACTTCAAAATTTATAAGAAAGTAAAAATTGATAGAGGGTAATATTGAATTTTCAAAAAAAAAAGTAAGGGTAATTACATCATTTTCCATTTTTAGTCAAAAAAATGATTTTTTTAACAAAATGATTTTAAAAAAAATCTAAAACAAAAAAAATAAATTTTTTCATAAAAATTAGAAACAAACGCAACCTTTAAATGTGTTTCAAAATCTCGAAGGATGAGTTAATTCGTGTAGAAGTCAGCTTCTACAAAAAGAGACTCCTTTCTTAATTTATAATTTGTAACAATTGCCAATTAATATGTAAGTAAATAGTTGATTAACCATGAAGATATGAAGATTGTGTATGTTTAAAACTCTAATTGGATCTCTTGATCCAATTACTACCTCTTTCTTTTTAAATATTAGTTTAGAAGAAAATTTAGACTCATATATATATATATATATATATATATATATATATATATATATTATCTTTACTTTTTTAATTAATAAAAGAGAGAATTATGAGATACATATATATGTGAGAGATACATGCACGAAGCTAAACAATAATTTATATAAAAAGAACATGTTAATTCGTTTTTTTTATTGTGTAATTTACATTTGTTTTTTAAATCACGAGACTTAAAAATAACTTAGACAATAGCTATATATAAGCTTGAGCAAAAAAAATGCTATGAATAAACTCGTTTGAAAAAAAATAAAATTAGCAATAAAACTTACTAATTGGGCAATCGATAAACAGATTAACAAATGTTGAAAAAGTTTTTTGATTACAACCTGATCGATCAGGTGATTCTGGCCAATAATTATTTGGCAAATTAATGTAGGGATAAAATAACCTTAAGTTTGATTCTTTTGGAAATATAAAATCGATAATTAAGGAATAATATTTCAGTCTCTAATACTTAACACCGTTAATTTTTTAACAGTTGAATAATTAATGATTTTAAATTTGGTCTCTATAAAATCTAAGAAAATTAGTTTTAATCCCTGCAAAAAATGCAATAAATTTGATTTAAGTCCCTACATGATAAAAAATAATTGTTTCTTCCATGTATAGTTTTTATAATAAATTATAATTAGTATATTATAATTATTATCTTTTTTATTTAAAAGATATAAAATAATATTATATCACAAAAGATTAGATTATGAAAAAAATTATAATTAACATAATTTTCACGTTGTCTCTAATTAATTAGTTAAATTTAGTTTTTTTTGTCTTCTAAATAAAAATAATTATAATATAC
>JBBPBQ010000004.1:348792-481777 GCA_037974755.1 Cicer yamashitae
AAAAAAATATTTGTCAATAAAAAACAGTTAAAATTAGTGTTTTTTAATATCGTTAACATAAAACTAAATATATTAAATATAATTTTTCCAAATTCTTTGTTTGAAAATGAATAACTGAAGAAAGTGATTGGAACATAAAATTATAGACGTAATAACTGATAGTAATTAATTAATTAGTTAAGATTATTTTTTTTTATATCTTCTAAATAAAAATGACAATAATTATGATACACTAATTATAATTTATTATAAAAATCATCCACGTTGGTAAAACCATTTTTTTTATTACTTAAGGACTAAAATTAAATTTCTTGTATTTTGCAAAAACTAAAGCATTTTTTATTTTATTTTCCAGGACTAAAACTAAATTTCTTAGATTTTACGATGACTAAGTTTAAAGTCATTAATTACTCAACCGTTAAAAACTAACGGTCTTAAGCATCAAAAACTAAAACGAAAACGTTTGCATTTTGCAGGAATTTAAACTAAAAAATTTATTTTACAAAGACTAAATCAATTTTTTTACATTTTACAGGAACTAATTGTATATTTAAATCTATTTTGTTTTATTCTTTTCAATATTTGTTCACTTAAAATTAATAATTGTAATATGTATACCTTATTAATTTTGGTCATTGTATAATTCATATTTCGGAAGCTAAAATCAACATGATCCATGTATAACAAGAACTATTATCAGCATGAACAAATGTCAAAAAGACTAAAACAAAACAATCAAAGACAAAAATGAAATATTTGTAAGAACTAAAAACAAACAAAATAATGTACAATGACTAAAAATGATATATCCATAGAGAACAAAAAACAAAAAAAATTCAAACTAAAGTGAAAAACCAAAGCTAGCATATTTCAGAAGTCAAGAGACAAAAAATACTTCGCTTTTCAAAAACCGAATTTCAAAGACAACGAATAACATATTTCAGAAGTTGAGAGATGAAAAGTTCATCACTTTTCAATAGGGATTTGACCCCTGTTTTTATGAATATAGAAGTTGAGAGATGAAAAGTTCATCACTTTTCAATAGGGATTTGGCCCCCTTTTTTTTATGAATATTAAACCAAACTGTTTGGGCAAAGAGAAAAACATTATTCAAATGAGTAGTACTATTTAATACCAATGATTTGCACAAGAAATAGAAAAATGTATAAATACCAATTGGATGACCGTATATGGAATAGTGGGTAGTTACAAATCAAAATCTCCATTATAAAAAAATTTGTACCGTGAACACCAAAAGATAGTTTAAAAAATTAAAATGTTTGGTCGAACAATTCATTATATGACATTTAAGGAATAGGCTTATGCTTTGACCCAAAAAAAAAGGAATAGTCTCTTACCATTGAGAAAATCTGATGGGTTTATATTTATTATAACTAGATACAGAGAATACCAAATTTGTGACATTTTTCTTCTAATTTTACACTTCATTTAAACTATTTTATTTATAATTTTATCCTTCTTTATTATTTAACTAAATAGATTATTTTTGTGAGTGAAAATAAACCTAGAAATAAAAGGAACAACGTTTCAAGGATGATAATGGAGTTAAACTAACCGCTTCATTTATATTTTTCTACTGTTGCTACAAACATAAAGATAAAGAGGGAAATGGGGTTCCCAAATATTTGTCAAGTAACCGTTCAATGGCTTTTAACATTAATTTTGATCTTCAAAACTTTGATCCTATTAAAGAACTATCCAAAAGCTGAGAAATAACATGATGCACCATTCGACTAATACCGCCAAATACATGAGGCGGTAACATAGAAGGAAATTTACATGTCTTGAACATTAACAAAAGGAACATCAAATAATAATATTTTAGAAATTGAAAAGGAAAAAATGCTCCCGAAAATTAGAGTTTGATAGCTTTAAAATTTACCTCGCTGTACAAATCCGATCATTAGTAGATCCTCAGCAGATATTGCGCTCGGGTGATTGTTTTGCAGAAGAAACATGACAGGTGGTACAGTGTTGATCTTCACCTGGTTCAGTTTCCATAAGCTCCAAACCATTTTTAGTTTCAGAATCTTTATGCTCACCATCAGACACGATTGCTTCGTGGTGGTTTACAGAGTTTTCCAATTTCTCTTCAGAATGGCTATCTGTATCTAAGGGATCGCTGGGAGGAACAGATAGAGAACGTTCTCTACTAACAGTGGCATTGCCAGAATTGGTAGGTGTCAGCCACATGAATTTCAGGTTATGGTCTTTCCAGCATTTACCTTTTATAAATGCATGTTCAGCTGCTCCACGAGTAGTGAAATTTAGACGCGCCTCTTGTTGGCTACTATCATTGACTTGGACATCTTCTAGCTCTACAGAAGAAAGTTCACCATATGGTAAAAAGTGTTCCTTTAAAGCAGTAACCTACAAGACAGCAATTTTGTTAAGCAAAAGTACAATAAGATTAAAATTGATTGTGGCATTTGATAATGATATAGTAGCACATCTACAGACAAAATGGCCATATAAATACACACTTACAATCAATCAACCATAAAAATTACTTTATTTTTATATGAATATATATGATCTTTATGGGGCATTTGGATAAATGGCTTATTCAATAAGCGCTCATGTACAAATTATTTCTACAATCAAAGAGGAATAAGGATAACCTCTGCATAAGCTCTGTATAAGCTATTTTTATAACCTATTAAAGGAAACTTGAGAAAATAAGCTAAAAACATCTTCCTTACGTAAGTGCATATATCAATAGAAAAGTCCAAATTAGCTCCTCCAAACCCCACCCTAATAAATTTTCTCAACTAATATTTGTTATTCAAAAACAATTCTAGAGGAAGACATTATCGCAATTGGGTTTTAAGGTTTGACACGATAAGAACAGCTAACAAAGTAACCATTTGATCTTTTAGGTCAAGGCGCCACCTCGACAGTTATGCCATGATGTCTTTAAGCCTATATGCGATAGATAGACTTCTGCAATCATGATATATTTAATTATTTGAACACAATTTCAGTTCTTTTTTTATTTAAAAAAAAAAAAGAGATGGAATAATGAATTCCACAAAAAAGTACTTTTTTCACAAGGTTCATGGACTGCAATCATAAGTTAGGACAGGCTAGCTTGGTAGTCTTGTAGGTTTTCATAAAGAAGGCCAAATTAACTCATGAGTCATGATCAACTTCATAAGGATCGTGACCACTTAAAATAGTGTTCTGGTACAAAACTTAAGAAAGACCCCAAACAATACACAAGGACAAATCAGGAAAGGGAAAATAAGAAAAAGGAACTTGCAGTGGCAGCTGCAGTGAGTAATTTATCCAAATGAACTTGCGGTGGACCAGTCCCACAAACTACAATACTAAAGTCTTCGAATTTAAATTTAAAAAATTAAAACCTAATCCAATATATATTATAGACTTATTTTAATCCGATGCCTACTATTCACACATGACAGTGCATGTCCAACTCCAACAGGGAAAGCTTCAGTCAAGTGACGGTATCAAAATAAGTAAAACAAACAACATGAGCCATTGCAAAATTCTCCTTCAATAAGTACAGACACGTAAGATAGAGAGAGGACTTACATTTGCTAGACCGACTGGCAAAGGTGGGATGATTCTAAATGCAGTCGGACGATTATCCAGTTTGTATCTATTTACAGACACTAATGGTTGAATTGACTGCTTCAAGCCTGTAGGTTCTTGTAATCTCGTACTTGCTTTAGGACTTTGGGAAACAGCATTGGCCAGCTGTTTATTCTTATCCACTGTTGTCTCTGCATGTGGAGATGACATACCAATATCAGCATCAGACGATTGAGGAGAAGCCAGTTTGGCAACATCAGATGCCATGCTCGTTTTAGGTCTCTTGGCAGCTTGCTCAGTAGCAACTTCACCCTTGAGTCCTGTAGCCTGTGAATAATTAGAGTTTATGATTATGAGAAGGAATGACATTAATGCAGGAAACAAGATGATAACAGAATGTGACGG
Source organism: Cicer yamashitae (assembly GCA_037974755.1). Lineage (NCBI taxonomy): Eukaryota > Viridiplantae > Streptophyta > Magnoliopsida > Fabales > Fabaceae > Cicer > Cicer yamashitae. The sequence continues at coordinate 352,774 of JBBPBQ010000004.1, forward strand.
TAGAGGGGTGATTGTGCCTCACTTCTGTTTTATTTAATATAGTTATGAAGAGAATAAACTATGAAAACGAAAAACCATTTTATTACTTGGATTTAAAAAGGCAGCATATGCACTAATTGAAACATATGGTCCTGTTACTTGAAACTAAACTAATCACATCACATTACTTACTAAAAGTTATAGCCTTTTAAGCTTCTAACAGCCAAAATATCATAAATCTCTAAACCAATATATCATCAACTAAAATTGTTTTTGAAAAGGCCATCAACTAAAATTGAAGACAAAATGGGCAATTAAGTTTTACTTGTTTCTCAAGTTTGTTCAACTGGCGTCTGAATTCATTACGCTTTTGGTCCAGCATTTCCTGCTTCTTGCGCAGTTCTTCCTTTAAATGCTCCAAGTTATCAAGCTTCCTCTGCAAAGGAGGTGGAACCTTGGATCCATCTGCAATGACCGGCTTAGGTTGATCAGAAGGTGATGACACTTCTAATACAGTCCTTGAAGAATCAGGTTGATGGATATCTTTTCCCCTATCAGTGACTACTGGATAAGATGGAATGAAAATGGGTGCTTGCCCACGGGGAGTTGCATTCGCACCATTACCACTTGTAGCAGTAGTACTATCACTGCGAATGCTATCACGATTAGCCCACCACAGCTTGATGAAACGATTGCCCATTACGGCGTCGGGTGCCTTCAAGGCAGCTTCCGCCTCTTCCCTCTTGGAAAATTGGACAAAAGCTCGTTCACTGTTTGTTGGAATATAAATGTCAATAACCTCCCCAAACTTCTTAAAATGAGCAAGAAGAGTCTCCCTTCTGTTACTTTTATGAGGTATCCCGTTTACAAATAGAGTACGCAATGCCTTCTGTGATGGTTTACGTATGTTACGCATACTATCAGTCTGTGCCTTCAAAGATGCTTCCGGCACTCTTGGGATAGCATCATCTGCTATGATTTGCTTACCTTGAGAGGAAGCACTGTGAGAACCTACTAATTCATCATTATCTTCCTTGGATTGATTCTCAGGAAAATGAAAAGAACTCATCGTAGGGTTAGTTTTTTCTTTTGTATCAAATCTATTTTTTGAACTACCAATTCTGCCCCAGACAGATGGACTGTTACCCTGTAAACTGACAGAAGTTCTGGTTGCTTCAACTGGGAAAACACTATTTGGAGCATCACTAGATATAGGCTCGGTATCATCAATCTTCGATGACTGCAGATTTAGGAGTGCATTTGAAGATTCCAGACCACTATCATTCCACAGTGGTTGATCTGGATCATAAAGATCAGTTCCACTTGTGCAACCAGGATATGCACCATCCACAGGCAAACAAACATCACTGACTACAGACTTGGAAATTATTCCAGGTTTACATTTACTGTTCATTGAAGCATTGACTGAATGTAGTGATCCAGATCCAGCAGGTGCTCCATTTAGGTGTGCACTTGGAAGCGAAACAGGAAGGTTGAACTGTGAAAGACTCTGAATTATGAACAGAAAATTAATTAGCTAGTTTAACAACACATCAAACAGTATAGAAAACAAAATATGCCTCATTGCATCTAATTAATACCAACGGACAGTGTATGACTTTGATTCAGTGCAACATTAGTCAATACAAATTATGATCATTACAATGCATGCAATAAATATTTGAACATTTGAAACTTCTGAGAGTGAAAAGCAAGGTTATGATACAAAAATTCAATAGTATAAATATTATGTAAAGAAACAACAACAACAAAAGCTAATTCCCACTAGGTCGAATCAGCTATCCAACAAAACCGGTCCTATCACATAAATAACTTATAATGATAGAACATTCAAATTTAAATCCGTTTTAATTTTTTGACCGATAGTTGTCCTTGATCTCTCTCTATCTCTTACAATTTGTCGATCCTCCATCCAGTTCAACCTCCTTTCTAGGGCTTCTGCAAGTCTTCTCGATGCATGCCCAGACCACATTAGCTTAAACTCTATCATCTTTTATTCAATAGGTGCTACCACAACTATGTCTCTTATACTTCTATTCCTTATTCTATCTTGTCTTGTATGTACTATGTCCACTAATCAATCATAACATTGTCATCTCTACAACATTGGATTTAATTCCTTGTTGGCTCATTAACATCCAGCATTTAGACTATTCTTTTACAAAATAAATACAAACCTACTAAGTTCAAGAGGGAACAAAGAACAATGAATATCTAATTTTCCAAGAGCAATGCCAACAAACAGGCAACAGGAGGAAACATTATTATTATGTCATTTAATGAAAAATCTTTTCAACATACTACTAAGAGGTCGGCGGTGAGGAATGAGGATAGTTATTAACAAAGTCATTTCGCTCTTGTACCCTAACCACGACTCATCAGAGTTCTAGATTCTTATCTTTTTTAATACTTTTGGTACTGAAAATATCTGAATTATTGACTTGGTGCTACTCACCATATGACCCCTCATCCATCTTATTTTTCATCTTACTCTACTTTACCTGATAACCAACAAATGATTTTAGCTAATGGATCTCGTATTCCTGTTACTGGTTGTAGTAACATTCAACTTCAACCTTCCATTCACTTAAAAAATGTGTTTCATTTCCCTAAATCATTTGATAACCACTTGCTTGTTGTTAAACTCGTCCAAGACTTGAATTGTGCAGTGAAATTTTCTCATTCCAATTGTGCGGCTTATAGCTACAAAAATTAAATACACCCCTACAGGGATTCAATTGGCAGATGTATCACCAAGGAACTTCCCATTGGGCGGCTTCAAGATCTTACTTGTCAAAAGGGAATGATAGATATCCATTCACCCATTCATCATCTTGAGGGAGAGTGTTGATTAATATAATTAACATGAAAACATTTATTTATTCACTTATAGGGACAGATTTAGCGGATTTGATTTGTACCTATTTTTATTCTTTTATATTTCCTTAATTAGGTGATAGGATGTATATATTTGAGTTGTAATCACCCTCTGTAATCAATTTGATTAAATAGAAATTCAAATCACTTCATTTTCTACTATATCAAAGCTTAACCATTATGCAGAAGCCATAAATCAACACTTAACCGGTAATAGAAGCAAATATGCTTAACCACCACATAAGGCAGAAGCTACCAAAGTTTAACCATCAAGACCAACAGCTAAAACATAAGGCGCAGAAATTAGTCCTAAGAGATTGTTTAAGGTACTCTAAGATTAGAAACTAACCCTAGGAGAAACACTATGATACTCTAACATAATATGATGATATAGTGATGCTATAAGATATATTATTATATTTTAAAAATATCAAATTAATGGAGACGAACGATGGTCCTTCTTGATTACACAATTTAATTTTATATTTTTTTACGATTTGAAAAGTCTTGTATTTGTAAATTTTGCATATATACAACTGTTAAATATTTTATCAATTAAAATAGGTACCTGAACATCTTCAATGACAATTCGATTAACACCATGTTCCATAGGGCACATGTCCCCTCTAAGGCAGAATCCACGTTCCTCAAAATCTCTGCATCTTTGACGAGGAATATTCACATTTAAAGATGAATTAATAGGTTGTCGAAGCGCTTGTAAACCCATTGGATGAAGCATGTCTAAGCCACCATTGGGCACTGCTGGAATTAAACCGAAGGTATTCCAAGATGCATTTTGTGCATTTGATATATTTGGTAAACCACGTCCAGTATAAAGGGCTGCAGGAATGGGTCCCTGTTGAACCATTTGAGAGGCAACATCAATTGAGCTGAATCTAGATTCACGTTGATTCCAAAAACCAGATTCTCTGCCTCTTCCCCTACCAGCACCAGGATCTCCAACAAATGATTGATTTGGCCGTAGTCTTTGACTCATATCAAAAGGTGTTCGAGGAACTGAAGTCATCCCAGGGCGCCTTCTGTCAAACTTGGGATAAAACTCTTTATCTATGGTAGCATCACTGTAATTTCTCATTGTTTCAAAGGGCGGAGATTCATTTTCTCTGAAAGGATGGCGATTCCCAAAAAATTTGTTACGCTTTTTGAATGGCCTGTTTATAACCGGATCTGAAACATCTCTCTCCAATGATTGAGAACGATCTTCCCTTCTCCGATGTTTATGATTCCGATCATCGTCATCGTCGTCACTCACTTCCTTTTCTTCAGGATCACTGACACAATCAGATGGTGCAACAGACTCTGGTTTTGGAGATGAAGCTTTCAGCTCCATTTATTTTCGTAGAACAATTTGTATGGTATCTCCTCCCAAATTCCAACTAGGAATGATAGGCCAGCTTATATTGTTTAGAATAATTCCAGAAATACAAATGGACCTACATCGATAAAAGAATTCAGGAGATAAACATAAGATAAATTGATGTCATACTCTAAACATAAACTGATAAAATATTTACAATCTTTCCCATAGTCAATAGAAAATGGGCAATGATTACTTATATTATATATATATTAATTATCCACAGGTTTTCAGAAAACATCCAAGGCGCATCAATAACTCCACGACAAATGCATTAGTAGCAGCCAGTAGGGATGGAAGTAGGTCAGGCCGTCTAACAGGGACCTATGGCCTAACCTATTTAAGGCCTAGGTTGGCCCGGCTTGTTTAATAAAAAGGTCAAGCTTAGGCTTTTTAGAAAACCTATTTATCTAAATAGGCCAGACTTCAACTTTTCAAAAAGCAAGTCTGACAGGCCAGTCTCTTTATGTAAAGGAGTTTTTTTTATTTGTTTTGCTATTTCAATTTAGTTATGTAAGACTTAAAGTGTATTATGATTGAATTTGACAAGTTGTTTACTTATTTAAAATCTATGATCTTGTTATAATGTTATTGAATCTACTTCTTAACTTAAGGTTTAAGGCCTAGTTGTTTGTGTTATTTTTTAATTTCAATTGCCCTATTACATATAGCAAATTAATTGAGGGTTTATATTTAGTATAGTTGTAGATTGATAGGCCTCTTGACCTTTAGCCTATTTAATTATAATTGTATTTAAAGGTTTTGATATGAAAAAATAGGCTTTTATATAGGCTTTCAGGCCATGATAGACTTTAAAAAAGGCCAGGTCAGGCCTCAAAAAATAGCCTACGATAGATAATTAGGTCGGACTCACGCTTCAAATTTTCAAAACAAACAAAGCCTGACCTGGCCCAACCCATTTCCACTCCTAGCATCCAGCAATGCTACATATAAAAAAAAAAAGAAAAAAAACACAGCTGATTCCAAATCAGAACACAACACATATTAGAAGCAACCTAAGTAGCACCGGCACTTTACATTGAAGACTAGTTCGAGTGTCTGACACGTAACTGTGTCTAACACTAACACAACACTATCACTTGTGATTACATACAATCACAACTTATATTCTCTCAATTTATTACTCATGTCTATATGTCAGTGTCGGTATCTGTGTTTCATGGGGAGCAACCATTAAAGAAAGAAACCTTAGCAACAAATCTCCAACCACCCAAAATAATCATAAATTCATAATCATCATTATCTAGAACAATGCTACTCTAAACTAAACACATTCAATACCAAACTCCTAAACAGCTCAAAAACCACCAATCAAAATCACAAACACACACACACCACGTGTAATTTGATTATTATTATTATTATTTTAATTAACATTATTAATTATCAAACACGTTTAAAAACACTAATTAACACAAGTAAATGTCTAATTAGAAAGATCTCCCTCTCACTACCGTTTACCCTAAACAAAAAAAAAAAACTGATGTTGAAAATACACGTTGTTTTCGTTCAATTTTCTCCTCTTTCAAATCATCAAAACAACAGTAATAATAAACACTACACAGTCCAGGGTGAGAAGAAAAAAAATCAACGAAATCATAAATTGGTTTAAGAAAAGAGAAATTAAGTGAAAACGAAAGAGAAAGCAATCGTGAATAAATTAAGCTATTTCATCAAATGCTTTGAATTAGGATAAGGAACAATCTATGGTATTCAATAATCGGCGTAATTTTGCGAGAGAGAGAGAGAAAGGTAACCTGAGGAAGGAGGAGTCGACGGTAACGGCGATTGAACGATGACGGCGATGAGAGTTGACGTTGACGGTGACGGCGATTTAACGGAGAAGCAAAGAGTGCGTGTGGCGTGAGAGTTAGAAGAAGAAAGAAGGGAAAGGGGGTTGGGTTGGAGGAAAGGAAACAAAAAAAAGCTATACACACAACACAATATTATAACTTTGATCAAATCAATCAATAAAATCTTTATTTTAAATTTTATTTTTTTCCTAAGGTGTTTTTGTCATTTTTTTTATAATTATAATTAAATTGTCAAATGTTGAATATATTTTTTCTCATTAGGTTCACATATGAGGATTATCTAAAATTCATTTATAATTATGAAAATTTAAGTTTGAATATAGCTGAAGATATTTAAACTAATAATATCAAAATTTGTTAGTTGAACTAAGTCTTACAAAATTATTTAATCATATTATTTTAATTTGATAATCTAAAATGAATATGAATATATTTTAGTCAAATTTATGCATATATTGATACAAAGATAGTAATATGTATATTTTTTTATCTAGATTTAATTTTAAAAATTATTTTGAAATATTGTTGATGTGGAGAATTATATTTGACATTTTACAATTTTAAAAATCATTTTGAAATATCGTGAATGTGGAGAATTATGTTCAAACAACCCTACAATTTTAAACACCAAGTTAAGCATTTATGCATTTTTTATATGTTGAAAAAATTTAGGCTAGAGTAGTGGGGTACCATGGCTCACCCAACTACAGGTCTTAGAAAGAGGTTATAGAATGCTTATATATCATCCTAAATGTAAATTCATGATTTCATATTTACGAAGCATATAATTTTTTTGAGTTGGAATCTATTACGGAATACAATGACATTAAGATTTTTTAGAAATTTTTTTATCGTCAATATGATTTTATACAATTTAAAAGATTGATCTCTACAATTATATAGAAAAAGTTGAACATTTTAAAAATAATATTTCAAGTTTGGAAATTGATTCCCATTACGATATATTCTATCTTATTTTATTAATTTCAATTATGTTTCTTCTTTATTAATTAGTTGTCTAAATTCGTTGGTCGAATTCACTACGAGACAAAGTAATATCGTAAACTATAATTAGTCGGAACGACTATATATATTGATAGTTCTCGTGTTTATAATAAAATTTCATCATATAAAAAAAATAAGATAGACTTGTGGTTAAAATGCGCTATAACACACAATTTGATTTCCATCTTCAACATTGTTCTAACAAATTAATTTTTTGTTTTACTCAATACTGATCTAACTTTTATATATATTAATATAGAGTTACCAAGTGGGTTGGTGGTTTATGAAAAAAGCCTAAGGCTCATATAGATAAAAGATTTTGGGTTTAATTTGTTCATCAACATTTCTAATAACTAATTATTAAGATTTATCATTTAAAAAAAACTTGAAAGAAAATAGTAAATGTATTATATCAATAGTTATGATTTAATTTGTATTAACTAGTTATGTAAAGAAACTTATATAAATATTTAATCGTATTTTATTGTCATAATATTGTTTTTAAAAAAAATTAGCTACACAAAAATTAAAACATAGTGATGTTTTTTTTTGTCAAAATAACATAATAACTAAATTGATACCATTAAATATAGAAAAGTGAAAAATCTCGAATTCAAACTCGCTTATTCTGTATTTTAATTTAATATATATGTAAAACTAATTTCAATATTCTCACCATTGCCAAATATTTAATTAGGTAATAATATTATGTGGCCTTGTAACTGATTTTATAATTTTTGACCGACTAAATACTACTTTTATAAGAAAAAACAAAACTAAATACCAATTTTACTTTTCAGAAGCACGTTTGAATAAAAGTTGAAAAAACACAGTAAGTGAATAATTTAATATGAAATTTTGCTGAAAATTTTTTAGATAAAAAAATTAAAATGCAATTAAAATTAATTTTATGAAAGTTAAGTTAATATATATATATATATTTAATCGCGCGACTCGTTTCTCAATATATTTTAAGTCAATAATGTAAAATCGAAATATCCAATCTTTCACCAAATAATCGAAATCCTTTGAATGTCTGTTTTCCCTGACCGTAGGAAATCAGTGTCCAATATCCGCGGCTACCTGATTATTATAACCACAATGTTCATAATAACAACCTCATGATGTATCAACCTATATCAAAGAAAACATCGAAACTAAATACCAAATCTGATAGCATTTAGTTGTGTGGCAAAAATTTGAACAGTTCAGAGTAACTTACCAAATCCACTTTTATTTATTGAAAATATACAGCACAAGATCAAGATAGTCATTAACTGGACCACAAGAAAGCATAACAGTATCAACTATCCGAGAAATAAGAACAAATGGTAAAAAAAAAACCTTCCACATAAACCTTCATCATAAAACAAATGATACTACTATACAAAGTTCAATTGATTAACGCCATGTTACCGACCAAACCAACCTCTTTGTTGCTGGATTTCACCACCTTCATTCATAAGCTTATCCAGCACTGTATTTAAGTCAACTGACTGACCATTCTCTGTCAGCTGTCGAACTGTTGCCCTCACATGGTCTCTAGGGAATCCCATACTAGCAACTTTATCAACTACATCGTCGATAGAAACCCTGTTGCCATTTCCAGGAGAACCTGAACCACCGCTTACTGTAGATGCAGTAGGTATTGCTTGTGGGAGTATGCGGGCAGTTGGGAGCTGTGGGTAACCACTTCCGCCACTGGAAGCCACCGAAGAAGTAGGTAGCTGTGGTTGTTTACCACCATACTGAGTTGATCCGCCATATCGATATGACTCAGCAGGCGCGGATAATGTACCATAACCAGAAGAGTAACTTGCACCAGGTCTACTCGCTGGTGGTTCATAGCCTTGGGGCGGTGTCCCATAGAACTGTTGCGAAGGTGGGGGTCCGCTGGGTGGCTGAGATGGTGGCTGGCGGAGATTGGGAGGATAATTTTGAGAAGGAACATAAGATGGTTCCTCTAGATGGTGACCTAGTGAAGATTGCAGTTGAGGTGGATTTCCAGATGAATGTGGTGGCTGCTGTTGAGGTAGATGAGGTGCGGGCTGAGAGTACTGAGGATGAGGGGTCTGCTGATATTGTTGATGCGGAGGCGCTCCTGGTTGAGGATGTGGCTGCTGAGATAAAGGCAGTTGGTATTGCTGATTTGAGATTTCCTGAGATTGAACAGGAGATGGCAAGTACGGATCTCTCTGAGGAACAGTTGGGATTGGAATCTGAGAGAACTGATTTGGAAGTTGAACTGGATGTTGCAAACCCTGTTGAGGAGGAGGTTGAGGAGGTGCATTAGGGGGAGAACCTACAGGAATTGATTGTGGAAGATTAATAGGCGAAGGAAGATGTTGTTGAGATTGCAGGGGAGCAGATGCAGATACAGATGAAACGTGCTGCACAGGATCTGATATTACACTAGTTTGAGTTTCTGATTGTTGATCTGTCTTGGAAACTTGTAGTTTTGCTAGTTGCAGCTGAGCTTGCACTATATCTTGCTTGTCCTTGATATCTTGCACCCCAGTTTGCACCTGTATATTTTGTATGTCAAACAAAAGAGTAAAAGGACAAGTATGAGAATAAATTATGAATACTATGAAGTAAAGCATATAGATAAAGTACATGTCACGCTTATACACCAATAGTAGCATGTACAAACATACCTACATTAAAATTATTGTTATTGTTTCTCACGAGTAGCCAGCCTCTACATAAGTTTCCCTACGAACCATTTATTCAAATAATTTGTTTTCCTTTATCATTTTCTTTGTTCATTTACGATAGCTGCTGAGTAGTCTCAAGTGTTGACCTTACAAAACAATGGAATGTGTTCCTTTTGGGTTGATGATTAAACAATTCAGCCCTTGCTGCTTTTTCTTAGGGTTTCTAAACCAAAGGTTTATTGTCTATGTCTTAGTGTTAAAACAAATGTAACTGTGAATTAACAAATTTAGTTTAACACTTAATAGTTTGATTCACCACTGGAGAAATTTTAATATAGTATTCAAAGACCTCGCCCAAAAGCTTAAGAATAGAGGCTTAAGATTAATTAATCTTTCATAATGATAACAACAATGTAAGGGCAGGAAACAATATAAGAGAAAACCAACCAAATTCACAAACTTTTTCAATATTATTCAATTATATACGTCAAAAGTGCACAAACACATGTTCACCATAAGAGTTTTAAATGATAGACTTGCAGCAGAAACATAACTCGGATCATAATATCATAACCTGTGATGCTATGTTGTGTGGGGGAAAACATTGTAAAAGAATGGGATCATCACAGTTGGAAGAGAGATTAACAATTCAAATATGGGTGACATGGTTCTATAGTGCAGCCATGCTTAAGTTATGGTAATTTCATAGAGAGAACCCCAATTAATGACCAACATAATAAATTACTAAAGCATCACTAGGGTTAACTAAAGCAACAACTTAATAATTCAAAAAATAATAATTTAGCATGGTGCACGATAGAGAAGTATACAAATACTTCATGTGTGTTTATCTATCAGCTAAAGATTGAGTTATAAAACATATATGACTAAGTAGTCTAGAATCTGATCCGTGATTCCCCAAATTGCGAACCCAAAATTATAAGACAATAATGTTTACAAGAGTTACAACTACGGATGATATTAAACAATTATATATTTCTTTTGATAAAATTTGGGAAACCTTTTGCCTGGTTAACATGAGCACACACAGAGACAATTCATTTCATACACCAACTGTTGGTAACTATTAAAGTTACAATTTTTTTTTTTGGGGGGGGAATGATTGATAAAATACCTCTTGAAGAATATTCTCCAACAGCCTCAATTTCCCATCAGTAATTCCATGATTATTTCCGACAGATACCTTCAAATCATCCATAGAACTCTCAAGATGGTGAGTTCTGGTTTCTAGTTGTGTTAATCGTGCACTAACACCTTCCAAAACATGATGCAAATTGTCCATATGCTTCTTCATGGTTCGATCAATCTCTAACAAAATTGCCGCATCAACAGTGTTCCGGTCCTTTTCTACAGTCACCTTTGCAGGTTCAAAAGAATCCAGAGAACTGTATTTCTGCACAAAATAAGGATGAATACTTGTCAATTCAAACTACACAATTGAGAGACCAAGTCAAATTCAAGAAGTAAATGATTAAAAAATAACTACGATAATAGTATCAGCTAACTCTGAATCTGGAGCATAGACTAACACTACTATGCATAATTTTAAAAAGAATGTCACAATGAGTGCGAAGAAGGCACTGATTGAAGAGTATTTAATACACTTAATTAAATTCTTCCAAATTACTTGGAGACATATGCTAATGAGTGACTTTAGACACTTGCTAAAAGATTCCAAAAAAAGGTATTAAGATGAAAAATAAAGCTTTTTTACATTACCAATGTATTAAATGTTGTACTTTTCAATATGGGTCATGTTAACAAATCAAGAAATGGAAAGTTTTTATTGGAAATCAAAGCATTCAATGCATTGGTAGTTACTAAAGCTGTATTTTTCGGTAAAATATTATATTTTCGAGTCCTTAACCATTCTTGTCAAGATAGAGATTTAGATCGTACGATCTTACTACCCTTGAACAAGCCAATTCCCATGCAAAATCCCAATTATGTGGCATCGCAATAAGATCGAGAGTAAGATTGCTACAAACAATGTAAGATAACTCGATCCTAAAAAGCTGATTTTTGGGTTGGGTTTCATGACCCAGTTCCCCTAAATTGCGCTGTTTGACACTTTCCGCACTTCAGAAACTCATCCCTCTCGACAGTCTCTGCTTAGAAATTTGCATCTCTCTCGACCTTCTCCAGTTCTCTGATCAGAAGTTTGCATCTTTCCCCATTCACAGTTCAAATCTTTTCCATCTCTCTCGACACTCTCTGCTCATCTCTTCTGGGCTATCTTTGCCTTGTATCATGTAAAAATGGCTTTTGTGGAAGGTGATAGTGGGGCAGAGGTTAGTGAGGTTGTATTTTCTTTTGTGGACTTCTGACAGTGTTATGTTTGAACTTTGGCACACCTTATGTTATATAAGTGACTAACTATGACTTATTTCAGATGTTATGATAAAGCAATTTCAGTTTTAAGTGTACTTTAATGTTGTCATTTTTAGGTTTTCTTCGATTTGTATGATTCTTATCCTTGTTACAATCCTAAAATTAAACATCTAGCCACCCTCTCCAATTACCAATAACAAGTCATAGGGAAAGACAACCTCAAAGCCAATTACCAAACAAAACATAACAATCCAATTTTATTCCAATACATGTAAAATAAAGAAATAAAAAGGTTTTTATTTCAACAAATTCACGATTTGTAATGATGCACATCACATGCAATATTCACATCTAATTTGTCAATCAATATTGGATAAAACTCACTTTACACTCTAAAGTGAGTTGCGCAGAATTCATTTGGATTATCTTCTCCCCTACCACAGTTTCTCAATTATAACAAGTTCATAGTTTTTCACTTATGGAAATTAAAAATTACAGGCTTATAAATATTTACGGAGTATTCAACTTAAAAGACTTATAGATTTTTACAGAGTAATCAACTTAAAAAACTCATGTAGAAAATAGTAATTCTCACATGTGTAGTGCGCACCACACCAGTATCCAAATCATCTAAACTTTACAAATTAAAAAAAAAAAAGGCTAATTTTCACAAAATAAGATATTTTAATTTTTCTCAAAATCACAAAAAAAAGTGAATAATAATCCAACTCAACCACGGAACATAACATAAGAGTATAGAATAACATGAAGCAATTAATTGATTAATTAATGAATGAATTATTCGTAAGTGATGAAAATTAGGGCGGAAAAGTAAGAAATAAAGTACTTTGGAGTTGGAATCAGGGAGTGAACGAATCGGTTGGAAATCGTAGCTAGGAAGGATGTGGTCGGTATTATTGATTCCTCCAATGTTGCGGGTGGACGAATCTTCTTCTTCTTCTTCATGTTCTTCATGTTCGTGTTCAAGTAGTTGTTGTTGTTGACGAAGCTTGATTAGGTCGATGAAGTCGTTGGTGGAATTTTGAATGGAAGAAGATCCTCCATGAGTGAGATCCATAATTTGTTTGTCCATAAACGACGTCGTATTCATTGATACGATCGAAATGCTTTTCTCTTTCTCTTTCTCTTTCTCTTTCTCTTCTGCTGCTTCTATCGTCTCGTCCGTTACAACAACAACGCACTCTTGCTTCCTTAACTCCTTTTACTTCCTTCTTCCACCTTCTAATCCTAAATATTAATTAAAATAATAATAATAATTCTTTGTTTTTTTTTTTAAGATTAAGAGTTAGTTAATTTTGTGTTACAACAAATTAATTAATTAATTTATATAAATTTGCATGCGTAAAACTTTTTAATATGCTCTATCTCGCAAAATATTAGATTTTTTTATTTGACATCTGTGTAGTTTAATTGACGGTGTATATTTATTTTTTCATTAAAAAGTCAAAACTTTTGATTTATTATATATTGTCGGATTATAAAATGTTAAAATTTTTATAACATTAAAAGTTTTGATTTAATTATTAACAAAAAAAAAACATTTGATCATTCTTTTTAAATTATATCTAATTTAAAAGTTATACATTGTATTGGTTGAAACTGTTTCAAAACTTAAATTAGTATTTAAATGAAGTTGAGATTATATCTAATTTATATCATATAAAACAATGAGGTGGTGCAATTACTTTTCTTATTTTTTGTTTTTCCTTAAAAACTTGTTTATTAGCCATTATAAATAAAATAGTATAGTCGTATATCACAAGATGATTGTTCATCCGTCCTCTCAATTTGTTCATAAAACTAAAAATACCTCTTAATTTTTGCCTGCGGTAATGCATTTTTAGAAAAATAACATTCACAAAAGCTAACCTTAGGTAACAAGCCTATTTTGTTGGGGGTGGAAGACCATCTTATTTTACATATTAGTGATTGTTAATCCAACCCTCCAATTCACTTAAAGATTTATGTGTTTTTGAGGGGCTTAACAGCAACTACCTTCCATATTTGGTACAAATGGACTTTCACATATGAATGTGAAAAAGTTGTTCAACCCAAGGCCCATCAATAAACTAATTGTTGAAATTTTTTTGTACACCCCCGTATATATATTCCCCACCCCACATTTTTATGTTGCAAATTGTTTATTTATTGTTATGTTGAATCATTATAGAGTGCCCATCAAGAGAAAAAAGAAAATGACATGTATTGGTTAAATAAATAAGCAAACTTGCTTTTCTTAAATACACAATAGTTCAATCCTTAAGTTATAATACTAGAAAGTAAGTTATCAAACATGCAAATAAGGGATGAAAAAGTCCCTTAACATCAAACATTTTTCTAACTTAATATTGTTCAATACAAACATGAAATTAAAATAACATAAAAAGAAAATCATATATCTAATAATCAACAACCTCATCCTATGCTCAAAATATATATTGAACAAAGGACAATTTTGAAGAACTAGGCCATGGTACTTGAATTACAACCATAAACTCTTCATATTCAAAATCAACTTCTTTGCCATCAATTCTACAATTTGTTGGTTTCTTTGATGCATACACTCTCATTTCACCACTACCTCTAACTCCAACTTGAACCAAATTTTGAGCCTCATCAAAGTCAAATGACTGAATTGCCCCTCCATTGTTTAACATATTAACCAAACCAATAGGAGCAAACTTGAAGGACTTTTTAGGAAATAAAGTGACAGGTGAAATAGTTATAAGCTCAAAATTAAATGGTTCCAAAGAGATTTCTTCAGTGTCATGTGGAGAGAAAAGTTTGAGTTTTTTTGCTTGGTTGAAATATAAAGCAAAAAGTTTTACACCTTCAATTGAAATTGGACTTTTTCCAATGCTCCACTCAATGTCTTTGATGTTGATTTTGGTTGATACCAAATGAGAAAACTCAGAAGCACATTTGTTTGATCTTATGTCACGAAACCATCCTCCTCCTTGGCAGTTAAACACACCAAGAACTCCAGTGTACTGTTATCAAAATCAAACACAACAAAATTATTCTCTTTCTCTAGCATAATATGTATATTATTTTCATTAGTGTATATCTACTAATTAGTGTTATAATATCGCTATAGCTACTATTTAATAACACTTTCTACTAATTAGTATATTGTAGAACTATATCATTTTTTTTTCAAATTCTACTGAGTTATAACAGCTATTTAACAACACTGATGTTGGTATTCCGTTTTCCATTTATACCATATCATTATAAAAGCATATATTTGTAGGTCACTTAATAAAAATTAAATTATTTGTTTTTTTAATTTGAGTTATCGACGGATGATATATGTGCAACAACCATACAGATTGTTAGATTTAACAACTTTAAATCTAAGTGTCTATAATGTTGTTCCATCATACACCATTGTAGATGATTTGAGTTTTTTTTATTGTTAAGAGTAAATAAAGAAATCACACATAACAAAGTTTTTAATGGACTTGGACCTTCTATGGTCCTTCCAACCAAATCTAAGGCATTGAAAGACATTGATGGATCTAATTACTAAGAGTGTTGATCTCTCAACCATTAGATTTAGTGACTGAGATTTTGCTAGAGATGGCAAATGGTTGCAGAGTATACAACTACATTTTCTATGATTAATCAATTTAGATCATCTATAATTGTTGCATAGTCACTCTAAATCTAATTTATCAACATTGATGCTACATCATATAACAGCTGCATTGGATCGGAATTTCTATATGATTGGAAATTAGTATCAATTAAAATATATATGTAATGAAAGTGAGAAAGGAAGACGAACCTTGTTTAGGTTCCATATTTTGAGCATTGTTTTGCCATCATGTAAAGGGTCAACAAAGAGACAATCCTTAGTTGGGAGTGCATAATGTTGACATCTAAGAATAGTACCATCAGGCAATGCTAGAGTCTTAAGAAGGTCAAAATTGTGATTTCCAACAGAGTCACTAATGTAAATAGGACCACCAGATATGGCTCTAGAGGCTGCATGGAAAGCAGCACAAGGGTGTGTAGATTGGAACATATCCCAATCTGGTTGGATAAAGTTTCCCATCCATAAACTATTGTATGCACAATGCACCATGTGACAACCTTGTAACCAATATGTTCCATTTGGGTCACCATATGGGTCAGTGCACCAAAAATCATCACCTATTTCAATGCAAGAAATTTCAAAAATTTAAATAAATATTTTTTTTATCATATGTTGTTTGCACAAATTTGAAATGTGCAATTAGTGCTTAGAGTAAGAATGAAATTAATAATTCAATTCAAATCAATTAAATTAGTTTTTATTTTTATTTTTTATTTGAGTCAGAATTGAATAAAACTAGGTCTATATTAAATTAGATATCGATTTTACGTCATTCAAAATCAATTACTTGAAATTTAAATTAAACTATTATATTTTATATTAAAAAATATGTCATATATATATATTATATGTAGATGAAATGATCTGATAACTACGTTGAGTTAAGATTTAAAAATTATTCACATATTTTTTTAATCAATATATATTATTTTTGTTGTTCAACTTATATAATTATTTAGATAGTATACAAAATCTATAGTATTTGTAAAAAAAAATTACCTTTTTAAAGTTTTTAAATATAAATTTAACTTTTTAAAATTGTCAATCTTATTTAACCGAATCGAACTAATTTATTTTTTATCGGTTCATGAAAAAAAATTGTATAAATTAAACCAAATCAAATCAAATATTTTCTATTGATTCAAAATGTTTTTTCTTGTAAAAATCAATCCAAATATGAATATATATATATATATATATATATATATATATATAATATTTTTGAAAAAAAAAAGGACATAAATTGAATTTCTACTAACATAGTAAAAACAAAAGTGTGACATGACATACCAACGCGACCAAGGGATATGGCTTCAGTTCCAAGCATCATGAAATCGTTGCAATGCTCCATGCTAGCAATCACACCATTGCCATTGAAATGTTTTCTCACTGAAGTTGTGAGAGCTTTGTAATATGCTTTGGCCAATTCAACTCTGCCTCCATACTTTTCACACACCATCTCTAGCAACTGATTTCAAACAAAATGTCAAAACTATATAATATAATAAAAAAAATGTTACTTAAACTTATTTGAATTGAATTTACCTCATTGAATACAATCATTTCACTTACACTTATAAAAATAAGTTATGAGATACTCATAAGTTGTTTGATCGACTTATTTTAATAATTTTTTTTGAAATAACTTATAATTATTATACTTTCTAAAAATTTTAATAAATAAATATTAAATGAAATTGTTTATCTAAATCCATTGTGAAAGAATAAACAAAAAATAATGTCATGACATGCCAGTTTTCATTTGACAAGAAACTCTAACAGTGACTGGTTGTGAATTAAGTAGATATATATTGAGTGCGTTTGTTTCAGATTTTTTTATGAAAAAATCTATTTTTTCTAAGCTAAAAATCATTTTGTAGGATTTGAAGTGTGTTTGTTTTAGATTTTTTAAAATGTTTTTGCTAAAAATGAAAAACTAAAAATAGTATATTCTCGCATTTGCCTTTTGCGATAAATGAAAGAGAAAAACTAAACCCAATTGAAAAACACGAAACTTAACTCAACTAGAGAAAATGATGCAATTATCCATATCTTATTTTGAAAATCCCAAATTGTCATCCGTTTATTTTTAATAAATTTTTATATATCAGTTTATATCAATTCATTAGTTGCGTTTTTCACTTTCACGCAGTGACTATTTTTTCTTTTTCCACGAAGTTGTTAGTTTTCTCATTACATGCGACCCTCGTCTAAGTTTTCATCCAATAAATTTTTGTTCTGTTTTTAGATTTTTCTGTATCGTTGTTTTTTGGTTGCGCGTGTTTATTTACTGATTTTTTAAGAGTACTCAATTACATTGATCAAATTTTAAGATGTGTCTCATTATAGTTTAAAAAAATCATTTTTTTTAAAATCTTTAAAAAATAATCTCTAAATTATTTAAAACAAAAATCATATTTATTTAAGATCAAACAAACATACTCATTATTACTACCGAGACAAAAATAGTACTTTTTATTTTATTAAAAAAAAGACAACAACACAAAAAGGGACAATTTGAATTTAGAAAGAAACAGATAACGTGCCGACCAAAAAAGAGTCAAATAATTAGGTAAACAGTGCTTAATAAATAAAGAATCTATAATATATATTTTTTGTTGTCGACATTAATTATATTAAAAAAAAATAGAGATAATAGTGAAATTCATCCTACTGCTTGACTAGTCATTTTATTGCCTTTAGTTGTGACACTTATCTTCATAACAAAATAATTTCCTTTTTTTAATCAACAATAAATTATTATTAAAAATCTAAATAAATCATTACTATAATATTACGTACTAAGGAAGCTAAAAATATATTTTAAAAATAACTTTTGTTAGAACTTGAGTCTATAAAAAAAAAAAATCCAACTCAAAATCCATTAGGTGAAAAGCCTCATAATTTAAATATCATTTTAAATACTTGTATCCACAAGACTTCGAACAACTAAATGTATTTATTTGTAATTTTAATTTAGAAAAACAATTCATCTACAAAACATTATCTTTAGTAAAATAGATATTAGTACAAAGTTACAAATAAAAACATGAATTGATTTTTGCTGGAGACCATGAGCATGATCTTTATTGTCTATTATTAATATTATTATAACCTTTTAAATATCAGTTATGATGAAGCAACTATTATTCATTTTAGTACATTAACTGGTTAAAAAAATGAATATATGCTAACTTCCGTACAGTTTAATAACTAATCACAAACAATATATAAAAATACGATTGAATAAATGTGGATGGAAAATTAAGAAAAAAAAGAATGTGTGGTTGGAATGAAAAGAGAAAAACTTACATGGATGACATCAACTTTGACCCCATCAATTCCAGCATCTTCCAAATGAGAGTGAATACCTTCATACATTTGATGAACCAAATGTGGAGGAACCAACCCAACACCATTATTAACAATCTTATCAACAGCTAAATCTTCCATAGTAATTTCCAATCCAACGCTCAATTTAGGTCTCTCTACGATAGCTTCAGGTAAACCCTCAACACCCGGTCTTACCCCACCCCAATAACCACACAAAGCATGCCACACATAAACATACTCAACACTCTCAAATTCTTTTTTCAACTCCTTAACAAATCCACCTAAACCTAAACCCTTTTTATAATCCTTAAATTTATAATTCTCTTCAAATTTGATCAATCTACATGGCATTTGTTCACCTGCAGCCGTCCGATTAATCCCTTCAATAGTATTAACCGGATCATCATCATGAGCAATAGATTGCCAACCATCGTCGATTAAAACAAAGCCAGGTGGACAACCACCATCGGTTAAACCCTTCACACCTTCCCAAATTCCTTGAGGGTGTACCTTAAGATAAAATGCGTCCCATGTACACCATCCAAACTTCTCCGCTATTCCCGGAACCGTTTTTTCTTCTAGAAGTTTGAACGTTCCTAAGTGGGCCCTCACAGTTTTCATCGCTTCTTTCACAAGTTTAAATGGATCGTTACTTGCGTGAAGGTAAACGACAGCGTCGTATTGAGATTCAGTTATTGAAGTTGAACCACTCTCGACGCATACTTCGATGTTGTCGTTTTCTCCAGGTTGTAATGAAGCACGAAATGGACCTTCTATTATTGGGAGTAAGAGAACATAGGGTCGACCCGAATCCGAATTTTGGAGCATGAGAAATTGGGTTTCGGTTTCAAGGTCTTTTCCATTTGACCCGGTCCAAAGAGTGGTCCACCATACTTTGAACCGGAATATGCTTGTGAAGTTTATGTTTTTTAGTTTTCCAATGGGTGCCACGTGGCGACTTTTTGGTTCGGTGGTTTTGAAGCCGAGGAAGGAACCATTAGTGGTGATGTTTTTGGGGACATCGGTGAGGATGACGTGGCCATTGACTTTTAGTTTTGAATCGAATAAGGTGAAAGATGGAGTAGAAGAAGTGTTGATGATTTTGTTTGAAGTTAGGGTTGGATTTGGAGGAGACATTTTTTAATGAATAAATGCGAATGCAATGTGTTTTGTTGATGGAGAATGGAAAATGATATGTTTATGTGTGTGAGTGAGACAGTATAGTTAGGTGAGAATGAAAGAGAAGAAGAATATTTTGAGGAAAATGTGGAAAAATAGA
The DNA here is from genome assembly GCA_037974755.1 of Cicer yamashitae. Lineage (NCBI taxonomy): Eukaryota > Viridiplantae > Streptophyta > Magnoliopsida > Fabales > Fabaceae > Cicer > Cicer yamashitae. The sequence continues at coordinate 373,112 of JBBPBQ010000004.1, forward strand.
ATAGGAGGAAATTTAGTTAGTTTGTTATTTGTGGTAGATAAGGCAATGGACAGGGAAGTGATTTTGGTTTGATTTGATGAAGTGAATCAAAACTTGCCTGATTTGTGTTGTGATATGGTTTTGAATTTCGATGATGGATTTATTAGTATTTATATGTGAATTGCCATGCATTAAGTGGGACCCAAACGAAGGTGTGGTGAAGGTTGCTTTTCACATTTTTTATTTTGTGGAGTGTCTTCTTGTCTTTTCTTCTTTTTTGCTTATTTGAAAGTATTTCAATTATATTTTTAATAAAAAATGTTTTGATTTTGATGATAATATTTTTCATACAGAAAATAAAAATATATTTACAATATAAAATAATTTTGCATTATCAGTCAATAGTAACTTTGTAATTCTATTAAATTACTTTTATAATATAATATAAAAAATAAATTATTTTTCATAAGTGTCGAAATAATTTTATTTTACATTAATAATATTTATCTAACAAAACTTATTTTTATAGTGCGAATAGATAATATGTCATTTAAATATATTTGTATTTTTAGAATTATATCATAATTTTAATAATTTAATCTAACAATAATAAAAAGATAAATATTAAATATATAAGTTGTGGATCCAATTATCAAGTGTCAATATAACAATTAATTAATAATGGTTATCACTTTCGGTTGACATTAACTTAATTTGTTAATTGAAGTTGGTGTCGGTATTCTCTAAATTAATGACACGTGGAGATTGATAAAACAGCCACATCACCTTTGAAGCATAAATTTACTGACGAACTTAGGGAAAAGTATATTGATTTTGGTTTGACAAAACATAAGTACGTTGTTTTGATTTTTTTTTAATAAAAAAAAAAAAACAAGTAAAGTGATAGTAACCTTTTGAAAATTTGATCAAAGATCAAAGGATAGACTTCTCAATTACGACGTAATTAAACGTTAATTCAAACTGACTTTGTTCGGTTGAATATAATTTGTGTATTTGTAAAAAAAACTCTAATTTGATTAATCTATATTTTTTAATCTCTGATTTTTAGAAAAATAAAATTCTAACAATTTAAAATTCAGTTGAAAAACATTAATTTATATTTTGAATAAAGTTGAGTCTACTTATCAATTTCTAATTCAATAAATTCAATCTATTTTAATAATATTTATCTATAGCATTAAGATATCTGATTTGTATTTATATAGTTTACCAAAGATTTCATTTATATTCTATTTGCCATTTACAAAATTTAATCAAACAATTCTAGATACTAACATAGAATAAATGTTGATAATGACACGTGGCTTTGAGTATATGAGATTAGTTAGGGACAGTTAGAGAACGGTTGATAAGTCAAGAATAAAAATTGAATGGACCGAAATTTTGGGCCACATGGCGATCTAGTATTACTTTGAACAAGATTTGGATAAGATAATTAAAACAAGTTATGGTAGTGTCGGTGGAAAAAGGTTACAAATATTAAAATATTACTAGAGCGTGGTTGAATCAGCTACCATAAATAAACAATAACAATTGCTAGCTAAAAGTGTTCAATAAAGTGTCATGAATTGTTGAACTTGTCCCACCATTCCAAAGTGAAATCAGATTATCTAGAGTTATCCTTTTCTTACATTCACATAGCCAGAGTATTAATAAGATACTCAAACAAAATATTGATGATTTAATTTTTATTGTATAAATCCTAAAATATTGGTTTATTGATTGAAGTAAATCAAAATCCTACCAAAGTGTTTAATATTGTAGATAACTACTTCTTAAAATTAGTTCAACTCACAAATGTCAATATTGTTAAATTCAACGTTTTGTTATGTTGAAATTTACTATCTCTACTAAAATAAAAAGAAACATGAATAAATACATTTTTCCTCCTTGTTTTGTCCCCACTTTCCACAAATTGTTGTAAGATTTTGCAAGTTTTATTTAAAGCAAATTTTCTCTCATTGTGTGTTTTCGTCATAAGATAATTTCTCCCATAAAAAATATCACTATGCGATATATGGTTGATGACCAAAGATCCGTATGATTGAAGGGAATCAGAGGGGAGATATTTTAAACAATGTTTCTTTTGTTCGATTTTTAAGATGACAAAGAACAAAATCTCTTCTAAACCTCTTTGTGCTTCTCATCCATTTGACCGGGAGAACCAAAATCAGTCATAAAATAATTTAAATTTCTCTTCTTTCCTTAAACTAAACATAAATTTAATTAAAATCAATTCTCTCTCCTCACTCCTTTAAACAAATATACAAATATATTTAGTTTTCTTTTCTCTTCTCTCCTCTTTGTTGAACCAAAGAGACCCTAAAAAGTAGGTATGGTTTGAGTGGCAATTGGGGGTATAGTAGAAAGCTCATAATTTTTAGGGACTTTAATGGTTGGTTAAAATTTCAAATAGCTCTTTACGTAGTCCAAATGAAAATACTTATCCACATTGCTTCATTCATTAATATTCATCATTGGCTTTTCTCTAACACTAAAACTTATGCTGATATATCTCTAGTCAATAATCTTTTTTTTTAATCAGGGATTGTCTTGCATGATTGTTCACAAGTTACCAAAATTATTCTGAAAAATAAAATAATAGAACATATACATCACAATTCACAAACACTCTTTTTAACTGTCTAAATATACAATACAATTCAATATACATATCAGTGTGGTACTCAATAATAATCTTCATCTGCTTTTGCTTTATTCTCTTTTTCAGCCTCTTATTTCTTTACTAAGTACATGTTCTGCTTGTATCAGCCACTACCATTTTGTTCTCTTAACTGAAATCTCCCAGAACAGACTGTCCAATAGAAAAGCATAAAATAATTAACAAACCACACTAAGACCCTGTTTGGATTAACAGCTTAATTAAGTGCTTATGTATAAACTATTTCTATAACAAAAAATAAAGTCAAACTGTTTTCTTATAAACTATAAGCTGTTTTCATATACTATATCTGCCAAGCATTTGAAAACAGTTTATGAACATGTCATAAATTATTTCTATAAGCTCTCCCAAATGTTCTCATGAGTGCGTATACCAATAGAAAAGTTCAAATAAGTCAATCCAAAGCCTAATACTCAAAAGGAAGAAACTCAAATGATTCAGTTTCCCCTAAAAATATTTGAAAACTCACTATAACTCTTCAAGAAAACACTATGGTGTATGAACTTACCATGTTAAGAAGCCGTAAAGCAGCAGTCCTAGTAAATTTTCTTGCGAAAAGGAAGCAAGTTGATGGTTTACCCTTGCTGCTACACCATTCTCTTCGGTATTCTGTCTCGTAATAGATATTATCTATTTCCTGCAAACAAATCAACAAACTTATACATATTTTCTTTCATGAAAGTACAGTACATGCACTTTATACTCTTGTCAGAAACCAAAAAATCATATTGAAGAGTTCGCACCATCTCTACAGAAAGTAAAATTCTCCTATGCAATTATTAGCACATTCCTTCTTAATAGCTCAAATTTTAAATCATAGAATGAAAGGTGATTCAAAAAGGTGATTTTGCAATGGCAGAACAGTACAGGTCAAACCTTTATAGATTTTATAAGCGTCGGAGTAGCATCTGAGAACTTGTAAGTCACTGGATGCCATCCACGGCGCTCACGGTCTCTGGAGTTGGAAATATCCCAAGCAGTATGTGTCAATGATCTTCGTGTGAGTTCTCCTTCAAGGTCTTTTTGCTAGATTTTTCAAGAAAAATACAAAAATAAAAATTTATTTAATTAAAACTAAGAGGGTGATCGCATTAAAATATTTGTAAAGTTTGAAATAGATATAAGACAAACTTGCTTCAATTTCTTTAACCATCTATTTTTCAAAAGATGCTTTGTTCAACTTCTAGATGTTGAGTTTTCAACTTAATAAATTATAGCATATCAAAATTTTCAGCCAAAACCATCAATGGCAAAAGATTAGGAGATACAATCAAATACTATAATTGTTAATGGTGAATCGCAGCTATATATAAATATATATGTGATTTCTCTCTTTTTTTGAATCTTAACCCTCCTGTTCCAATGGGGAAATAGGTCATAGTAATTCACCATTCGTTCCGGAGGTAAGTAAAGTCAGACCAATGATTGTTCCAGCCAGGATTTGAACCTGGGTTCTACTAATCAATTCATCCTTAACTGAAACTCATTAACCACTTAAGGTCAAACATTGCGTTTGCGATCTCTCTCTGAGTCACATAAAGTCGGCTTCTGACACACAAAGACATAGAAAGAGTGTAAAGCAGGAAAAGAAAAGATTCTTACAGCCATTAATGTAGGAACATAGTGTTCATCTGCTATACAGTTATGCACCTTAGATGTGTCAGCAGGCTGCATGAAGAAAGAAAATATACTTAAAAACCGTTACTTCGTCTGTTCATATAATTTGCAAGAACCTATTTGAATGTATCAATTCAAAATCAAATATTGAATCACTTCATGACATTTTCTGAGCAGATGTTATGATGATTTTTATTAAAAAGAATGAATAATTGAAGCTAATGTTGTAAAATGAAGATATTATTAAATAACTTTGTATATAGACAACTTACAATGATTTGATCCCTCCAAAATTCTGGTAGCGGCTTTTTCTGCATTTAGAGATGAAAAGAAGAATGAGGCTGTCAGCATAAAACAGACCATGAAAAATGTATGGTTTCAAAAATATTCAACTTAGATCCTTCCCAAGTACAGTGGTGAAGCTAGCCTAATTTCTATGAGGGAGTCAAATATATACAGAAAAAAATAAAATATATTTTTAAAATTAATATATTAAATTTAATTAGTGAGCGAAAAAATTAATAATAATTTTCAATTATATAAAATGTAAATTAAAACCATAATAAAGAAAATAAAAAATCAATAAAGATAGAAAAGTAGCGTTCGATGACACTTTAAAAAGTCAAATTTATATATTATTGGATCTATAACAACTAGCATTATATTTTTCAATGTAAACATCTACATATTTTGACTAATAAATTTATTCGAGGTAAATAAATATATATTATTGGAGTAGCTAAGCATAATACTACACTTATTTGTTCCAAAAAATAATATTGTTTGGGGTAACCAAAGCTACCTCATAATTACAAGAGGCTTTGCTCCTGCCCAAGTATGACTATATATAACATTTAGGCTCTGGTTGGTTATAAAATTATATCAGATAAATTAGCAGATTGAATTTAAAGAGTTTGGTAAAATTAATAGTTGCATTGACCGATAAATATAAAATGACATGAAAAAAAAAATAATATTTAATTTTTTCAATTACGATAATCAGGGAAAAAAGAGAGAAAATATGATATGATAACCTAGCTCAAACACTACTTGAAGTAGCATCTCAAAAAATGCTATAAGCTCCCAAAAAAACACTATAAGCTCGGGAGAAAAAATCGTTACCGAACAGCTGTATTTTAATTATTCGAACTATACGCTATAAGCTAGAGATTTTGGCCTTGTCAAAAAGAGCCTTAATGGAATTGAATGTGTGGAAACCCTCAGAAATATTTCCAAAAATGATTAGAAGAAAGAAACATTTTCAACATGCTACAACTTTCCAAGGTCTATGATCCTTAGAGATGCACAACTTTCTTTGATAAAGAATCCGATATTTTCAATGAAAATTTGAGATAGGGATTTAGGAAAATATATATAAGATCCTTGTGACACCATATAAAAGATACTTTATCAACAAACCATGCCACTAATTAGTAATTACCTTGCAATATTTTTGAAACATAGGAAAGACAGTTTCATCCTCCACTACAACCTTTGCATGCTTCCTGGTCAGAACAGCCCACTGCAGGAGAATTCATCATAAAATGAATGCCATGTATTTTAAGATTCAGAATGAACTTATAGTAAACTATGCATTACACTAGATTTTTACCTGAGATCCTTTTCTCCAATTAAAGACTGGAATAACTGGATCCATTTTTGGATTGTAACGGCCTTCTTTTGTGTCCGCGAAGCTGCTTACATTTTAATGGCAAGTTCATAACAACTATGACGTTGCAAATAAATAACTACACATGCATAAATAAATTATAATGTTGGGTATGACTCATAGTTACCGATAAGTGTAATATGGACCGTAGTATTTAAATACAAATTGTATACTGTAAACCTTAAGTTTGAAATATTAATACAAAGAAACTGCAGCTGCTCTGCAATCGGAGACATAGCACAATTAACCAAACTTCGTTACAAACATCGTGCTTTCATTGTTTATGTTTTTCATATTTTATTGGTTCGGGGTTGTTGTTCTAACACATAACAACTACTGAATTAAGGTGATAACCTATTGTGTGATTCTCTATTTTTGTCATCAAAATCGGTTCCATTGAAGTATCCCTAAAACTAGACGACAAAACTCAGTTCTATGCAGACACAATGTGCTAGAGCATAAGACAAGTATGTATCCTCACCTATCAACGAAACTAGTCGATGTGGACATGATGTAGTCATATGTGTAGCTGAAGTTGTATAAAGGTATACAGCTGAAAATAAATCAATCAACTGAAATATAGTTAGATGCTAGATCAAAAGTTGAGAAATGTCAATGGTCATTTCTTCTATCAGTATGGTAAATGGAGAGAACTTGTTAAAGATTATAGCAAAGAGTATAATGATTAAAGATTAAATGTTTATTAACAAAATTATACCCTCACCTATCTGAGAGGAAAACAAAACGGTCATTTAAAGGATCACCGAGCGCGTGTCTAAGTAAAATGCGCTCAGCCTCTATCATGCTTGCTTCTCCCCAATCTACCTGGAAAAATATCATGTGGACTAAATATCATGAAGCTGATAAACATAACAAAGTCGGATTAGAGTTTAGTAAATTGAAGACGTTAATCTTGAAGCATCTCAATAACAAATCAAATCATTTTAGATGTATGTAAAAAATTACACAAATGATCTATAAGATATAAATTTTCAATCCATCAATCATATAAGATAGCAAAGAGACATGGTGGATAACAAAAAAAAATCTGTCTCAAACAAAGAGAGAAGAGAAACCTGTATGCTATCATTAACTTGACGGTTCAAAAAAAACGATGATTTAGTCGTTGCCTCATTCAACAGAAACCCTGGCCTTGGGTGAACGAAAATTGAGAATTTGTTATCTCCTCCCTGAAAATAGAGCATAAATCTTTCTGTGAGCATTACTGCATCTCAACATTAGAGATGTTATTAGTAGTTAGTTATTTAGTCTGTGAATTCTTATAAATAGGCTTGATGTAATCACTTGAATCAACATTTGTCATTTGTACCATTTTGTCATGAAATTGCAATCAACAACTACACATCTATTATGAACACTTACCAAGCATGATTTTCCTACTTAGGTGTAAAGAAAAAGAAAGAATAAATAACAATAAATACAGCATAAATAAGTAAAAAGTATTAAAAATGCAAAAGACAAAAATCTGTTGAACCATTTGTGGTTCAAATCCGGTTCAATATGGTTCAACCAGACTATGGTACAGCGGCTGATCAAACCAACCAGTGAATTGGCCGATTCTCGGTTGAACGGGCCAGTTTGGTCCGGTTCCTAAAACATTGACACAAGGGACACGCCAGTGCAAAAAACTAAAAGGGCCATCAGACCATAAGCAATTTCCCCTACACTTTATTATTAATCAATGATTGCTAAATGTACATCATGATTTAATCATTTAAAACATATATTGATGAAATTACTAAATTTACACCATCAACTATTCTCAACAATGCATTCAAGTAAAGCACTTCCCAATAACTTTCCAGTATTAGCTCAAAGTGTCAGAAGTTCTGAATTGAAAAAAAAAACATATAAGCTTTGATTATTAATCAATAAAGTTGAAATTAAGTAACCACAATTAGTGCACTCTACTTTAGTTTCTAATTAAGACTCCTACAAATCATCAACTCCACACACAAAAAATTAAAAAACTAATTAAAACAAAAATAAATGACATAAAGATCAATAATCATTAAAAGAAAACCAAATGATTGGACTCAAATGGTTAATGAGTTAAGGACGAATAGTTCTGCAAAACCCGAGTTAAAATTCTGGGGTCAAACTCTAGATTACTATGGTTAAAATCAAAAAAAAAAATATTGAAAGAAAGACAAAAAAAAAAATGTACCTTAAAGAATGCATCCCAAACCATTTCCAAAGAAAGCCTATTCCTTGCAATGAAGAGAAAAGCAATCTTTGGCTTCTGAACTTGAGATTGAGAAACAAATTGGTGTTGCAATGAAACAAGCCCTATAACATGAGTATACCGCATCTGCATAAACAACAAACTTCCAAAACAAATCACAACCACTAAGATCAAAGCAAAAACCTTCTTCTTCCATTTGTGTTGAGATTTCTGTTGAACCAATTTCTTCTTCATATTCTACACCAACCCTTTTGAAACTAAAACTGACCCACCATTTCAAATGGATTCAAAAGCTAAATCACTTCATAAAAATTGAAACTTTAACATTTACTTCAACTTTGTAGCACTCAGAAGTTGAAGATCCAACCAGATCCATAATAACCCAATAATCAAAACTCACAAACTCACAAACTCACCAACCCAATTGAGAATTTAGCAAGAAAATTGAGCAAATAAAGAAATAGAAATACACCCAAAAGGTTAAAAATGAAAGCAAGGTTCAAGTGAAGCTATGAACAAAAGGGTTTAAGAATCATGTGAATTGTTAAAAAAAGTGAAAGTGTGTTGTTATTTGGATAATGAAACTTCAAAATGAAACAAGAATATGAGGAAAGTGTTTGAAGAGTGGTAGAGTGAGTGTTAAGAGTGAGAAGAAAAAAAAGGTTATTTTTTGGTTGTGAAGAGTATATTTTTTTCTTTTGTGTGTCTCAAGTTGGGGGAGTGTCTTAAAGTTTATGCTTCTTTTTTTTTGGTTGCGTGTGAAGGAGGTGATATAAAATACAATAGATTTTTCACTGTTATTATTATGATTGAGATAAAAGGAAAAAAAAATGGAAATGGTTTTGTTAAATATTTTTGGATGTAATATGTAGATATCATCTCTCATGAATTATTGCGGTTGACTTTATGGTGAAGCATTTGATTTTATGATGTAGTTGACGGTAAACACTTAAATTAAGAGATATATTCTTTTAATCAAACAATTTATAGTTGATTTCTTCATTAAATTGATTGTAAATGATTTAAGTTTATCCTCTCTTTTGCTTGAAGTAATATGTCATAAATCGACAAAATAATAAAGATGAAATTCAACATGAAATAATTTAATTTATTTTCACAATAAGTTTTAGAAACTTTTCACTAAAAAGTATTATGTATTCTTTACATTTGTAAATCTAGCATGTTGTCAATGTGTCAATTGACCAACCCTATCGAGTCTTCCACAATATCGAAGTCTTTCTTATTTCTATATTTTTTTTTAAAAAAATTGCAAGGTTGAAGAAGCATAGGGTCTTGGCAACTAATTTTGATTTGGTGTAATTTGTAACATGGCTTTTAGTGTATGGTGGGTATGTTGACTTCATAAGAGTTTGGTGTTGGATTAGGGAAGAGTACCTAATGGCGGTTGTTTGTAACCTATTATTAATGATGAACAATTCATTAGGGGGGGCTTTGATCAAATGCATTAATGCATTTGTATTTTAAGATTTTGTGCTAGCCTCGTTACTATTTATGAACTCGCTTTTTATTTTGCTTGATAATAGAGATATATTTTAAAAAATGGTTGGTGACAAATTTTATGAAGTACCAACACATAGAGTAGTAATTTGGTTACTTTGTTTTCAACAAGTTGGTCACTTTTGTGACTATGAAGCAATGTTTAAAGATATATCAATTAGTATTTCAGTTTATTTGTTTACTCTTTTTTATAAAATGTAAAAATCACCTTTTAATCTATAAATAACACACTCATTGACTACAAATCCTAATCCAAACACAATTAATGGCATTTTCCTTTTATATGGTATATATATTTGGTTGGACTTAAATTCCCGGCAATTAGGAGAAGCACTTAGTCAAAAGTGATGTTAATGTTGGATAAAAAACAGTTGCCTTGTAATCAAAATTCACCAAAATTACTTTAAAATACAAATCAAAATATAAGACTATATGTTGTTTGATCTGCGTTTAACAGTTGACATATGTGGTTGTGTGACTATACAGAAGCAAATTCCATATATTTTGATTGTATATAGTGGTACGTTTTCCCATGCATGTATCATTTTTCTCCAAATGATGAATCACGTTGCTCCAACCGTCCAGAATTGTCTAGATTATCGTTGCAGTCTCATGAATGTAGAAGGATCATTATCGAACAAAGCTCCCGACATAGATCCTAATTTGGGCACGTCAAATTTTAAGCAGAACAAGAGTGGAGGCTCAATGATCATTCACAGATTAGTCATCAAGAACAACATCAGGGGCTGAAATATACCAGCCGCCACCTAAACGTTTATCGATACGTCCTTGCGAAGAATAGTTATATTAAGCTTTAAAGAGGAAGATATAAACATCAAGACAGTAAATTTGTTGCAACAAAATTGCTTGTCCAACTAACTAAAATTACATGTCAACAAGGATGAAATAAAATATGAATACAAAGTGCCCAGCATGGTAGGTGAACAATACCTACATAGAGGTAAGTAGCACTGTTCCATGTCCAAAGGGATTCAACCCAGTTCCAATAGTCACCAACATTAGTACCATAAAAGTCTTCAAAAGCACCTTTCATTAAAACATATGCTACTGGAGGAAACACAATAAAACCTAAAGCAAGATTACAAGTGGCCCTCAGTAAGGTTCTCAAGCTCCTAGCTCGAGTATCAAGCTTCAAAGGTCGGGCCATCAGACAAATCGGGACAATGAGTAAAGCCCCAATTTCTGCTGTGGCAAAGTTAATGACTGACATGAGAGATAAACCAATGAAAGCGGTTGATATTGTTACAGATTTTAAGCTAGCCCACTCGCTTTTCTCGGGTTGAGATGTAGCAGCTTCGAAAATTGAAGAATCCAATATGAAGTATAAAATTAGGAGGCTAGAAGCTGATAGTAAACCCCAAACTGTAAAGTTTGTTGTTGGGGTGGAATTACGTATTTGACACAGGAAATATGGGAGTAAGGAGACAACAGCACCCCATAAATGAATGACCAAAACTTTTCTGGCTGAGTTCAGCCATTTCCAAGATTTGTAGCTGCCATCAACTTCAGAGGAAGATGTGGATTGAGGGGTGGGCTTGTTAGCATCAGCATGGAGAGATGCTGCAACTATTGGAAGTGGTGCAACGAGTAACGCAAATGGAATCATGTAAACTCCCACTGATACAAACTTGCCAGGAGATGTCAAGAGGTATAAAAAGAATGACTGATGAAATTTCTCCAGAAGGTTGTTTATTGAGAGTACCACTCCTTCAATCAACCTGCAACGAGTAGCACATGCTTTGCTGGGTGATCAAACAGAGAGAGAAAAATCTTCTGACTATGTGCTTTAGTATAAAGTACAGAAGCAGTTATACATAGATTATACAAGTACATTAAATGTTAAAAGCTAAATAACATAACATTCTATACAACTTACATGTTACGATAGTAATAGTTTCCCATCACAATCACACACCCCTCTTGGAAAAAGAAATAATAAGGATACAAATCACTGCCATTTTGTCATTTGTCATGTTAAAGATTTAAAATTTTTCTCTTATCTAACAATTAGGTAAAAATTGCAAAACTTTAACAATATTTCCATTGATGGCCAGCCATTTATTCCAAGATTGTTACAAACAACACTTGGATGAGTGACACGTACCTTCCACCACGGAGAATGAATTCATTACGCCTGATCATTTTAGTAGGAGAAACTTTTGGTGAAATTTCCATAGTGATTGCATCAACTTGATAATCACGAAAGGCACCATGAGGACCAGTGGGAATACCCAAACCCTGGGAGGAATGATATACAAATAAAGAATATTTATAAAATGGTAACAGGGAATAATAGTACTAATATAATAATAGATACAATTTAGATGGAGTAAAAGTACAATACCTGAAAATACAATGAACTTGCTAGTGTAGCAGCACCCTCAACATACTCAGTAGCAGAAATACCAAATTTCCATTGAGGATTTAAGCTTTTAGCAATTTTTCCCAGAGATTCAAATATGCCGCCCAAAGTATTAAGCCACCTGGAGCCAAGTAGTGAAAATGTCTTCTTCACGTTCATCCGCAAACCTTGTTTATGTACTGCCAGATGATTTACAATATTGATGAGGTCAAGGTTTGGCATCTGCCCATTAGATGCCTCGGCATAGATATTAAGACTGTCTTCATGATGGTTACCTTGCTCAGCAACTTTTATTACAAGAGCTGCAGCCATAGTTCCGGCACGTCTAAAACCGCTGTATAATTTTCTATCAAAATAAGGATTGTATCCAAGTTCATTAATAGCATCACTGTCATTACATGTTTCACTATTAACTATTTCAGCTTCATGGAATGCAGGGGCCTGATATTCTCTTAGCCATGCGGACACAGCAGAATATTCTCCATATTGTGAATCGGCCACGAGCCATATGACATCCTTTGCCAGCCAAGTAACCCGTGAAAGCAGTGAGAACACCGAGTAAGCAATGCCCAAAGACAAAGCCTCTGCTGGACCAACTTTCTTTGGATCGTAAGGCGTTACCAAGACAATAGCTTCCTTGCCATCGCCCCGTGGTGCTCTAATAATTCCAGCTATGTTGATTCCAAGTGATGAACAACTTATATTTTTTGAGACTATACCTGAATCAGGACTGGTGAAAAAGTGCAGTGGATGAAACTGATTCAATTGAGGGTAGAACTTGTGATAAGTAACCTCAGCATCCAAGGCTGACATATGCTGTGCAATAATGTTATGACTATCACTGCATTGGAACACAGCGAAAGTTTTATTTCTTTTTCTCAGTTGTTTCCAAACAGAGAGAATGGGGAGATAAAAAAATAATGAGAAAATTAACAGAATATAATGATTGATAAATGTTTGAATCGTGGGAAAAAGGAAAGAAATCTAAAAACTACTCTCTAGATTGACTCGTAATTTTTGGTCAGATAGAAAAGTGGGAAGAAATAATATATATAATTATGTAAATTGACTTATATATCCTTTTAAGGTAAAATTTCTAACATCCAATGAGAGTCCACTATTTTACCACTTCATCATATCATTAATTTCAACGCATAATTACAAGAGTGAACTGACGTGTCAAAACAATGGACTCCTAAATGAATGTGAGTGTAAAACTAGTTTACAATAATAGCAAGTCTTCAAATCACGGTTGTAGTAACTGCCGCAGTCGCAATTCATGATATTGCAGTCGCATCAAGGTCGCAGCAAAATCAAAAACCATAATATAGCAGACATTTATTTTAAAACTTTAGCAGTAATGCATGCTCTTTAAACTCTAAAGACCTGCTTAGATTTACTTATTTGAGTTTATCTACTAGCATAAGCACTTGTAACAATGTTTAAGAGGTTATGAAAACAGCTTATGACACATCTATAAGTTGTTTTCAACTTATGTCAGTTTGACTTTATTTTATCTTGTGTTATAAAAATAGCTTATAGGTAAGTTGATGAGCACTTGAGCCCTGTTTAGATAAACAACTTAACAAAGCACTTAACGTATTAATGCTTATGTATAAACTATTTCTATAACAAATCAAAAGTCAAAATAAAGTCAAACTATTGTTATATAAAACTTTCAAAAGCTATCTTGGATAGCTTATGAAAATTAACTAAAAATAGCTTATCAAAATTAATTAAAAACAACTTATGAACATGACATAAATTGTTTCCATAAACTTTCCTAAAAAGTCTCACAGGTGTTCAAACAAACTAGAAACGGTAGTTTTTTTTTTTTAGAGTAAAACTAAAATGAGTGTAAAAAAATGTAAAATAAAATTAGAAAGAAATGAAAATTGAGGTAAAAAGTAGTTAGTTACATGTGAGAATCCGTTAAGTCATTGATGAATTTGTTAGCGTGTGAAACATGATGAGTAGAGAGCATGTTGTTAGCAGAACCTGAAAAATCAAAAACATTATTCAATTATTCAATAAAAATATAAATAAAAATAATAAAGAAGAAGAGAGTTTGACCTGGCATGAGGGCATTTTCGGAAACGTAAGTATTCTTAGCGAGAATAGGGAGAAGAAGAAGAGCAACGATTCCTGATATGAAACAAACGACGCTGGAAAATGGAAACAGAAAACACAGTAATTAATTTCAAATTGAAATTGAGAAAACGAAACTCGAAGAAGAAAAAGAAGAGAAGTGTACTTACCTAACATAGTTACTGTGAGAGATTAGGAAAATCCCTAATCGTACGAGTGGACGAACTCTCGGTTTCGGCGTTACGCTTTCAACCATTATTTCTTCTCTTTTTGTGTTACATTCGCGGATCACGCAATTTGCAGAAACACTCCAACGAAGAAGAAGAAGGAGTTTTTGGTCAAAAAAAATAAAAGGAGTGTTGTTTTTTTCGGACAGAGAACTTGTGAGATTGGATTTAAAAGTCAATGGCCCAATTAGTGTGCCTCCGGATAATAACTATTTGCACCCCCTTTTTTTGTTCCAACTATTTGTACCCATTTATACTCATAAATAAATAATAAATATATACAACTATTTCTTTTTTTTCCTTGAAAGTCATCTATAAAAGGAAAATGAAAACAACAAAGAAACTTAAGTCATCAATTTGTATACTAATTTATCATGTGAATATCTTTAAATGTTTCCTTCTTTTTTTCTATTTAATGACGGTGACATATACATACTTTAAATTTAATCTATTTTCTCCTATATACTAACAAACAAGTAGTTAATTCTAATAAAAAAAAAAGTAAGACTAAATATCAACATTAAACTATAAAACTAAATATTAAAAAGTTCAAACTATTAATAAGAAAGATGTTTAAATCATGATAATAAGTAAAGCTAAAAAGAATAAATAATTCTTATTTGTGAGAGTTATCAAACCCTAGAATACTAGTTGCTAAGCATAATAAAACAACAATCCCATCGATAATAAACATCTTCCATTAGATCAAATTAGTGTTGTAAATATAACATTCTCCTTTGTAATGCTACTTGATATGTGACACATGCAAGTACTTGGGAGATCAATTTGCACCACTAATAATTTATCACGATTGTGGAAAATACCCTATGCATGTTTATCAAGTAGGGATGAATTACCACCTTGACCTTGAATCTTAAGTTTGGTGATGGTATTCCAAATTAACCCAACAACAATTATATACATACATTCTTAATTTTTTTATACCTGATAATAAGAATTATGGGTCTTTTAGTGAATGACATTGAAAATATGATGAGTCGTTTATATTATTTATTAAATATTAAATGTCATTCCACACAAATATGTGATGTGTAAAAAATTTGACAACTCAATAAAACAACTATATAATACAAAGACGGTTGATGACATAGACTTAAATGACAATAAAAAATTAATTCAATAACTATAAAATATTTTTATATTTTTTCAAAGACAGTTGTGACAATGCATTTAACATTCAAATAATAAATGAATCTTTTTTCCATTGATATTGTAAAGAACCTGTATTAGGCGCTGCAAGCACAACTCGTGCTTCTTCATGCTATCAAGATTTTTGTGAGTAAAAGAAGTATCATGACTTAATCTCTCAAATTTCAAATATAACCAACAACAAAATAATATATTTGAACCTAAAATACAAGAAAAAAGTTTTATCATATTTAATGCTATATATATTTTTTGTTTTTGCCGATATATATATATTTTTTGTGATATTTGAAGGACAATAAGTGAAGTGAGAAAAAGTTATTTTCAAAAAAAGAGACATATTTCGTAAAAGTTATATATTGTAGTGTTTCAAAATAAGAGATATTATTGTATCCAAAACTAATATCAAGATAATCAATTAATATTTCATAAAAAATAATTAATTAATAATACGTTGCAGAATCTCGATGTGTTAAAGAACGTTACTTTCTGTACAAAAATAAAGTACGTTACTTTCTTTATTTTCTATTTCTTACTTTCTGCTTGATTAAAAATGTTCTACTATTTTTTATAGAAAAAAGTCACTATTTCGTATTCGTACCCAAAAAAATTACTTTATACCATTTTTTGGATACAATACTTTTTACTTTCTGGTTTGCTGAAAAAGGACACAGCTTTCCACTTTCCACTTTCCACGTACACAACTTTTAACTTAATTTGTCCTTAAATTATAATTATCTCTTCTGTTTCATTTTGAAGGACAGAAAAGTAATATTTCAATTAAAAAAATTAGTAATTTTTTTAATAAAAATTTTAGATTAAAAAGACAGTGTTTCAGTCCAAAGTTTGAAAAATGTTCCGACTCACTGTTTTTCGATCTCATTGTTGTTATTTTTTTTTTCAAAGGCGCTCTACTCTAATAATTATATTTTTTATATTTAAGATACATTTTGTGCTAAAATTGGAGTTTACTAGTAATAATTTTGTTGTGAAAAAAAAAAAAATTATTATTTTAATCTTAAAAATATCATTTTAATATAATTTTAAATTAATACTAAAATCACTAAATAATTTATAATTTATTATTATAAAAATATTTAAAAGATATAATTTATCATTAAAATAATTGATAATTGTTATAATATTAAAGATTAAATTGAGTGATATTTTAATAATTCAAAAATTAATTAATTTATTTTTTAAATCAAAAACCAAAATAATAGCATAAGTAATGTTGCCCTAAAGAAAATTTAATTCAAGTATTTTTCCAGTAGAAAAAGGGAGAAGATTATAAGAGGGGACGACCATATTTAGTAGCTTTGCACTTAAACACTGCTTTGTCCCCCCCAAAAAAAAGTCATCTTTGTTTGCTAAAAGAAAAACAGCACAAGTGTTGTTTGTGTGCGATCCACTGCTTCTCGCTATTGCAGTGTTGTTACGCACTTTCCCTAAAACCCTAAACCCCCAAAACCTCACTTCTTCAACTCTCTCACATTCATCACACACTCAATTCAACTAAATTCTTAGCGCAATGCAAAATTCTTGATCGAGTGTTGAAGAAATGGAGAACAACATGGCGCTGTTTTTGCTTAGTTGTGCGGTAACGGTACTAATTGCAGAACACGCTGCTGCATCATCACCACCGCATTCTTCTTCTGGTCCTCACATCTCTCATGTTAATCTCCTATTACCTCCTAAAATGACTTTCCCGGTTGAATATAGACTTCAAGGAAGTGACGGTTGCTTCAAATGGTTCACTTCTAACTAATTCTATTACTCTCAATTTTAGTTACTTCAGAATTTTTTTTTATATATATATACAATGTCATTTCAATTCACTTGAATGCATGAACTATGAAACAAGATGTAATCACGAATGGGAAACACGATACTGACACCGGCGCATGTACTAATTTGAGAAATTGAAGTGAGTGGGAGTCTATTTTGATTGACTTATTTGAACTTATCTTATAGTATAGTATAAGTGTTTGTTAGACTTTTTGAGAGAGCTTATGGAAATGTCATTCCATAACTTATGACACATTAATAAACAGTTTTTAGTTTATTTTGATAAGTTATCCGAGATAGCTTATGAAATCGGCTTATAGTTTATGAGTTGGTATAAAAATCACTTTTTTTAGAAAAAATAATGACTTTTGAAAGTTTTCATTTGTTAGTTACAGTTTTTTGAAGAAATGATAATTTGAAGAAAAAAAATCTAAAAATTGTTCTAAATGAGAAACTGTTTTTAGTAGTTTCTAAAAAAAATCATTTTTGATATCTGATTTTTTTTTATTTAAAAAGGTGATTTTCATTACAAACAAACACAAAACAACTTATGCTTTTATTTAAAATCTCTAAAAAATAATCTTTAAACTATTGAGTGCCAAAATCACTTTTTTTATAATTTTTAACAAAAAGTCCCATATGATAATAGTTTGACTTTATTTATTTATTTATTTATTTATTTATTTTTTATAGAATTGCCGGTACATAAACTCTTATATGATAGACGCTAATGCTATAAGTGGTTCATTTAGGTGTGTATCCAAACGAGTCTGAATTTAACCACATGTGTTATTGTCATACCAACATGTGTCGGACACTATGCATATCTTCAATTTGAAGTGTCAGTGCTACGGTGCACATGAATGATATAGCACTATCTCAAATTACTTTTTTTATCACTAGTAAAACGAAAGCACGAGGAAGTTTAAATGTGTGTTTGAGTAAGCCTATATATTAAAAATGGATTTTGAATGAACTTGATTTTCATGTAAAATTTATTTGATTAACATTTAAATTGAGCTTGAAGGATTTATGCCTGTTGTTAAATACGGTGTAATTTTTTTTGGCATAATGAAGAAGTTTTGTTACTTTTATATATAATATAACTCTATCTCCAATTACATTTTTTCGCCAGTAAATGAAAGCATGAGGAAGTTTAACTGTGTTTTGAGTAAGCGTATACTAAAAATGGTGTATGAATGAACTTGCTTTTGTTATAAAATTTATTTAACATTATAATTGAGTTTGAAGGTTTTATGTCTGTTGTGATACTAAGATATAATTTTTTTTCACCTAATACACAAGTACTACTCTCGAATGAAATATAAGCAAAAAGGTAAGTGAAAAGTCAATGTATCTACTCTTAATTTTTAACTAGATACATCAACTTTTCAGTTACTAATTTTGCTTATATTTCATTCCGGAGGGAGTAGTTTTTATCACTTTTGTTTAAACTGAGATTTGGAGACAAAACAATTTTAATTTGAAGCGACTAAACATTGTTCTTTTACATTAAATAAACCACGTTTCCTTCATCAAACTTGATTTTGAAGGTTGCAGATGTTTTTTAAGCTTCTATAAATTGTTTATCATGGGCAAGTGATTACCTGAGGATGTTTTTGGAGTCACTTTTGATTTTTGAATTAAGAGAGTTGTATACTGTTTATAATTAAAAAACAAGGAGGGATAGGGATATTGAATTTCTGAGTGGTGCTTATTCATTTGCTTTGGCAGTGAATCATAATTCCCTGTTATTGAATTCATCTTGATGATTATGCAAAAATTTTTGGTGACTTGTTAGGTCATGGGATCATCACGATATTCTGTTTGTTTTGCCTGAGTATAATTCAAGCAACAAATGCTCAACAAGTGCGAGGCTGCGATCTATTGCCCCTTATAGTGGTCGGAAGGAGACTGCTGTTTATGCCACGGATGTGAAAACTGGAATTGTGATTCGCTGCAAGGTCTTCATTGACAACATATCCAGAATCCAGATATTTCATAATTCTATTAAGCTTGATTTAGATGGGCTTGCTACGTTGCGCGTTCGCGCCTTCGACATTGAAGGTATTCGTCAAGTGAATATATTGGGATTTTTGTACTTTAGATTGTGAAACTCCTGATTCATTGTATACCTCATTGATATGGTTGGTTTTACTATTTTGCTGCATTGACTTTGCAAAATTGTTTTGAAAATATGCTTTCTTTACCATAATTTCTCTTGAAATCTTTCACTGTTTCACATGATGAGAGAAGATGTGAGAAAGTTTGCACCTTTAATAAACAAAAGATGACACCACGTTATAGGACTGGCGCGAGAAATAGTGTGGGGCTTATTTCACGCTTTGTCTTTCAAGTTTGCTAGACATAACTTGGGAATTTAACGATTCATCATTTATTTATTTACCTATTTAACTTATCTATTAGACATGATTGCTTTTAGCTTAACAATTTTTTACTAGTTTCAAGTTTATCATTTTTTCCTCCTTGAGGCTAGGTCAGACTGGAAATATTTATTAAACTTTTCTGTTGTGCTGCAGAAAATGAATTTTCCTCATTAGTTGGCTTACAGTTTATGTGGAGCCTTATGCCCGAAGCCAGTGGACTACCCTATCGGCTTGTTAATGTTCCTCTAAAGGATTCTCCCCTCAGTGACTGTGGGGGACTCTGTGGTGACCTAGACATACAAATAAAACTTGAAGATGATGTAAGTCTGCTACTAGCTGGTTTGAATGTGTTAAATCCCTGTGTTATAACTAATAATGAATGTTTAATATTATATCCAAACTTTTTTCATGTCCTGTTTTGCAGGGTGTATATTCAGATCTTTTTGTAGTTAAGGGAATTGAGATTGGTCATGAGATTGTGTCGGTCCATTTGCTTGAGCCACAATTACAGAATTTGGCCGACGACATTGTTCTCACTGTAGCCGAAGCTATGTCGCTTGATCCTCTCTCACCCGTTTTTGTTCTTGTTGGTGCAGTCATTCCCTACACCCTTAAAGTCATCCGTGGGAATATTCCTCAAGGTTTGTCAAGTTGTTTGGTTTTCATTTAAATCTTTCCGGTAGTCTCTTTAAAGTCGTAAATCTTTCATTTCGGTGCTTATGCTGTCAAAATAGAAATGCAATTGGCTATTTCTAGATTGGGGATTTTTTATTTTTCTGTATTTTAGGAGAATTATTGACCTCCTTACATGTGCTCTTTTAATGAATTCATCTAATTTGCAACCCTTTTTCTTGAAATTTTGCTCCAACATCTTATCTTGTCTAAATCTCTGTCTAAGGTTATGATTTTGTTTGGATAGCATTTGACATTTCCATTAGGGTCTATTTGGTTCAATGAAGTGGAGGAAAGGGATTTTAAAATTCTGTGTTTGGTTCAACGAGGGGAGGAGAGGGATTTTAATTGAGGGAAAATGTCAAATTACATTTTTCACCCTTATAATATTTAAGGTTACATTAAATATAAAGGATATTTAAGTCTATGTTTAAAAAAGTATTCTCTCCCCTCCAAATCAACATCTTCACTGGAAAGTTTGGACAAGTTTTTTGTGCTCGATCCCTTCATACTTGATACTACTAATAACTTTTGAATATTTGTTGTCTTACCAATATTTTTCTTTGGCATTTGTAGTGGTTACTTTACCCTCACCACATCATCACTGGTCTGTCTCAAATGCTTCGGTTGCTCAGGTTGACTCGAAGACAGGGTTAGCATATGCATGGAACTTGGGGATGACAGCTATCATTGTTGAAGATACAAGGGTTGCCGGTCATGTACAAGTTTCTTCACTAAATGTGGTTCTACCAGCTTCTTTATATTTATATATAACGCCTTTGTCTAGTTCTGGTGATCCTGTGGAAGGAGTTGAATCTGTTCCTCTAATGGCCCGTTGGTATGTTGTATCTGGCCGTCAATATCTTATCCAAATAAAGGTTTTTGCACATGCTCATGATGCACAAGAGATTTATATTACAGAGGTAGTTTGCGTTATTCTACTTTGACTACTTAAATAATAACAATGGTAAAGCATGTGTATATTGACATATAAATTTTCTTTCCTCTGATCTTCATCTATTGTATAATTGTGTTGAGACTTTCAGGACAACTTTTCTTAATGTTTCTAGTAGCATTTCTCTGCATAATAAATTAGATTTACCTCCTAAAGTTTGCCACAATATTTTAGAAGATAGAAGTTGCATGCGGAAAAAGGATACTGGGAGTAGTATATCAATCATGCTTCAGTGGTATGAATTTTCCTTGGATTTGTATTGCTTTCTTATAGGAAATAGGTGAAATTTCTAGGCGAAAGTCTCCTTTACAGTAGGGCAGTATAGCTCAAGTCCAGAAAAAGAAACAAAAGAAAACAGGAATAGCAATGCAGATAAACAAACCTAAGCACCAGAGCTCTATCGTGTAACCTCTGTCGCCTAGGCAATTGCCTGACAAATCCCTCACTAATTCTGTTCTTCCTCTTCACTACCATCTCCCTTTTCCTATTACATGACCTCTGCTATCTTTCCCATCATTGCAGAATATTCATCTCCAATCTCCTTTTTCCATGTGGACATTCTGTTATGCATATCACAGTTTGTCAGGTTCTGCCCTTGTATTTCCACGTTCAGTCCATTTGTTCTCAGTCCATCTCCTTTCTTTTTAAGTCTCCTCTTATAAACATGAGTTAAAGGCCCAACATTTTTCTGTTTAATGATCTATATGACAATGGGTGCTTCATGCATTAGGCCACCTAATGATGTCTATTGCAGGGCACAGTTGATAAGCACGGAGGAGAGGAACTATTGTGTTACATTTCTATTCCTATCAGCTTAAGTTTTTGTGGTAAATGTTAATCCACTGCCTAGGAGCCAGATAAAGTTCTATATCTTTAATGATGTCTGAGAAAGTGAGAATCCTTGGAAAGAGCTGCTTTAGATGGACATAATGTATACCAATTGAAATTCGTTTCATTCAACAAGCTCTCCCTTCTTAGAAACTTCTGTTCCTCTCTCCAGGTAACTGCTTCACATCCAACACAGAACAAGCAAATGCGATGCAAATGATGCATCTATGACTCTAGAATGGAGATTAACTCGCTTACAAAATCGATTCTTTGTAAAATTTTGTTGACTCACATATACTTGTATCACATATAATTGTGAGTTTGAGGAATGTTGGACAAGACTGCAATCTAGTGATTATTTCCCCTTGGACATTCCTAAGATGACAGTGGTTCAGTGTTTTTTAGAAACCAAAAATACAACTGCTGAATGATACACAATATTAACTCCACTCTTGTAGCACTCGGCTCCAAAATGCATCTAACATCTCAATTTGAACTCGTCTGCAAAGGAAATGAGTGGTGCTGTATTGAGTCACATTCTTGGCCATATTTCTGACACTATAAACATAAACCACTTGGTTACTACCTGAAACAATGGGTTCTAAAACTTTTTTCTGATGTGAATGTTTACGGGGAGTTAAAAGCCTCTCCATTTTCTCTTTCCATTTTTCCTCTCCATTATTATAGTTTTGAAGTGTATTAAAAATATTTGAGGCCACCAAATGTCACATTAATATATATTTATTCCCAAAACTATGGTAATGGAAGAAATGGAGAGGATCCTAACCCGTTTATAGGAAGGATGAGTGCCCATTCCAAGGCTAGGGCATGACACAAACCACAACAAGGGCTTATAGTGGCAATTATGGATGACCCACGGAGAACCACTATTTGCATAAGACCTTTTTGTTGATTTCATCTGATCCTACTAGCTTTGTCAAGTCAACCCTTATTGGCTTAGGCTATATTTTAAACAAGATAAAGAGGCTGCTGCTTTAAAACGTTTGTCTACAATTTAAGTGCTATTCGTGATTTGTACATTTTTCAATACTTACATTACATAAAAAGGTCTAGCTTTGTAGGTGTAATGACTTACCTAATCCCTATCACGAGTATGATTCTTTGGTAATTTATTCCATCAGGCAAATAAGTAGGACACACCTTCAAATTTGCCTATTGACATCAAGTAATGTGGTCATGGCATTTTATTATATTTTATTTATTTTACAGTACTATTCTTATTTTTTCTGCTACAAATTATGCCTCTGTATTGGGAATTTCATTTTTAATCAATCTTTTTCCTATATTATATGCATTTCTTTTGACAGTTTTTCTCTTGTAACATTCTTCATTGTGTTGCAGAACGACGATGTTAAGGTTTATGATTATCAGTCAGATTATTGGAGAACAGTTTGGGTTTCAAATGATATTGCCGTAAAACATGGCTGGCGGAATACTAAAATCTTGAAAGCTTATTCTCCAGGACTTGGAAATTTGACTGCTTCTGTGAGCTATCCTGGTGGGGCTGATGACAAAAAGGAGGTGATCGTTCTTTCTTTGATGCTTTTTTATAGTGGCTATTTGTTGCTTCATAGTCTTAGGAAATAGGAACACTATTTCTAGTACTTTTTGGAGGTTCTCATATTGTTTTTGGGACCTTGTAGATTATCAAAGTTGTGCAAGAAGTCATAGTCTGTGATCCAGTAAAGTTCTCCCTGGGAAATGAAAGTGGAATAATCTTACTGCCCTGGTCCCCTGGTGTTTATCAGGATGCAGAGTTGAAGGCTGTAGGAGGTTGGAAGCTTTTTCTAATTGCTCCAATCTGAAATAACTAGCTTATTCCTGATATTTGTGCTTATACTTTTGATCCCACCTACCTGCTGTAGGTTGTGCAAAAGCAGTGAGTGACTACAAATGGTTGTCTTCAGACACATCCACTGTATCCGTGTCAGCTTCTGGTACTATCCAGGCAAAAAAGCCTGGGAAAGCTACTATTAAAGTGGTATCTATATATGATTCACTAAACTATGATGAGGTACTATTGTCATCTTTAGTGAAGTTTATCATGTTGCCGAAATCTAGCGTCATTAGTTTTCATCTGTTCCTATGTTATATAGCATGGTATTTGAATGTACGAATGTTGTTTAGTTGGGGAGTAGTATTGTGCGGGGTAAACATATTGGCTGGGCTTATACATGTTGTGCTCATTACTCAAAATTGTGCTTTGTTTGTGAGTTCATCCCATTATACTTCATTCCTTTCTAAATAGTATCAATACTTTGCTGCTCTGTTCCAAAATTAAAAATTGAAAATCTGTGTTTGCTGTCTGAATTGGATAATTTCCTTCTTGCTTGGTGGTGGATCCCTTCATGAATGACACTCTCTGTGTCATTTTCGTATTTACTATTTTCTATCCACGCATAAAATATTCATAAAGTTTACTTAAAATATCGTTGAATATCTATACAATTCTTCCATGTTTTTATTTTGTAATTTTATTTGCTTATAGGTCCTGGTTGAAGTCTCCATTCCATCTTCTATGGTTATGCTTCACAATTTTCCTGTAGAAACTGTTGTTGGATCTCATCTTCAAGCTGCTGTGACAATGAAGACAGCAAATGGTGATACTATGTTTGAGGATATTGTGAAGTTTCCTTTCCATTTCACTAACAACAACACTGCTTGGCACTTTTGGTTATGTGGGTGTTTCATGTGCAGGTGCCCTTTTCTACAGATGTGATGCCTTCAATTCATTGATAAAGTGGAAAGCTGGAAGCGAGTCTTTTGTAATTGTCAATGCAACAGAGGAGTTGTCTTACTTGGAAACAGTGCCAAATCGTCAGCTCCATCCATCAGATGACGGCTTTCCCTGTTCCTGGACTTACATATATGCTTCTAATTCTGGTCAAGCTGTAATCCATGCCATACTTTCTAAAGAATATCACCAATCCAGTCATGGTCCTGTTGTCTTAAAAGCATCCTTACTTATTGCGGCATATCTACCATTTATTGTACGTCAGGCAGGTGACGGAAACCACTTTGGTGGTTACTGGCTTGACGTGGCTCAAGCAGAAAATAATAAGCAATTGCATAATTTGGAGGAGTTATATCTTGTTCCTGGGACAAATTTAGACTTATTACTTTTTGGTGGACCTGAACCAT
This sequence comes from Cicer yamashitae, assembly GCA_037974755.1. Lineage (NCBI taxonomy): Eukaryota > Viridiplantae > Streptophyta > Magnoliopsida > Fabales > Fabaceae > Cicer > Cicer yamashitae. The sequence goes on from JBBPBQ010000004.1 coordinate 398,462, forward strand.
GGAACAAACATGTTGATTTTATTGAAACTGTGGATGTTTTGGGTGGAGAGAATGCTCTGACTGGTGATGGAGTTCTCGTGCATCAGATATCTGGCAACAATAGGACTTTGTATAGAGTTTTATGTCAAACACTGGGAACCTTTGTAAGTTTCATCATTCCTTTCTTAGTAGGAAATTTCCTAGTGTTAATGTAGTGCTCTTGTGCAACATTAGTCACTTAATGTGTTTAGTTAGTTTTGTGGTCACAACCAAAATCTTTAGTAGCTTGTAACAGAATTCTATTATGCTCAGTGTAATCAACTGTAAACAGTTATATAAAAACTGGTAACTATATGAAGATGGTAGAGAATAGAAAATCTATCTGCTCAGACATCTCAATACCCCCCCTCCCTCTCTATTTTCTCTCAATTCCCTTCATTTTCATTCACTCTCTTTTCGTCATCTCTAGCATTTTTTAGATGAGATAGGAGTCGGAAAATAATAACCTTTGTTTCACATGACTCAGAAACTGCTTTTCAGACGTGGGAATTTGGTTGGGGATGATCATCCTCTGCCTTCCGTAGCTGAAGCTTGGCTACCAGTGATATGTAGCATTCCTTCTTCTGTTGTACTTATAGCTGATGAGCCAGGTAGGCATTTCACACAATGTTTTAATCTTTGACAACAGAGTTTTTTAGATTTCTGTTTCTTGATTAAATTATTCTTTCCAGAAAATGACTATGAAATTATTAGAGCAGCCGCTCAAGCTGAGCGTAGTTCACGGAGACTTTGTGATGCCCCTATTACTGTGGCAAATGGGCGCACTATTAGAATATCTGCAGCTGGTATTAGTGCTTCTGGAGAAGCTTTTGCAAATTCATCATCTCTGAGTTTGAAGTGGGAACTTAGCAGCTGTGAGGGACTAGCATATTGGGATTATGCATTTGATATTGTGAAGTCCAACAATTGGGAGAGGTTTTTGGTCTTGCAAAATGAATCCGGATTGGTACTGAGAGATTCCTAATAATTTCGTAATTTTATTTACTGTCCGACCTTTTGACTGAATTTGACAGTTTCTGGTAATTTAGTTGTGTGTGAAAACTTGCTGTTCCAAATACTAGTTTATTTTTATTCACTAATTGATAATTCTTTTTCAGTAAAGGATGAACATTATTTTACATATCTTGTTCTAGTGTTTGGATAACTAACGTGATCTTCAATGCTCTGCTTCTCAGTGCTTTGTTCGTGCTACTGTTACTGGCTTTCTTGATGGCTTGGGAGATGATACATTTCACCAGTTTCCTCGAACTGACAGTTTGCTTACAGATGCCATTCGTTTACAGGTACTACTTGTTGAAATTAGTATTTCAGATTGTGAAACTGATTCTATTATGTGATTAAAAACGAATAGTTTATAAGTTTCAGTTTCACAGTTAAGTTCTGTATCTTCTCTCTGCAGTTGTTCTTTATGATGGGATTTTAGAGCAGTTATGTGCTTCTTATTATTGTTTTGTCTTGAGGAGTTGTCTTATCGTAGTATTGGTGTGACAATGCAGCTTGTTTCTATGTTAAGAGTTGATCCGGAGTTCAGCTTGATATATTTCAATCCTAATGCTAAGGTAACCCTTGTTTGAAAGATTTTCTGAGATACAGTATTATCTTATATTCTAACACCTACAGTAGGAATTCGTGTTTAGTCTTTTGTATCAAGTCATAGTATCCAGTTAATATCATTAATATTCAAAGTTCTTATTTTTACTATATTGTATGTCTGCCATCAGGTAAATTTGTCAATTACTGGGGGGAGCTGTTTCTTGGAAGCTGTTGCAAATGATTCTCAAGTGGTGGAAGTTATTCAACCACCAACAGGCCTAGAATGTCAACAACTGATTTTGTCCCCTAAAGGATTAGGAATAGCTGACCTGACTGTATATGACACGGGGCTAACTCCTCCATTAAGAGCATCTGCACTCGTAAGCTCCATTTTCCATCACTTTTGAATTACTTGAAAAATGCTTGATTTTAATGTCCATACCTCAATATTTGGATCGATAAGAGTATTTTGCAAATATATTTTCATTGTTATGATCCTTTCTCTGTTAGAATGATAAATTTCCAATCACGTATTTTCCTGCATGCTTGTGACACCTATTTTTGTCTGGCAAGCCACAAACTTTTTTTGTCTAGTCATTCAGACCTAAAGATGAATATGAAATCTTTTAATTGGCCATACCTAATTTTGATTTTTCCCTACCTAATGGGAAAAGAGTCTTGTTATTGTCTAGTGTTGTCCTCAACTCAGGGATTTAAGCTTGTGATCTTGTAGAAAAGTTTATTGACTTGTGTAGTTTCAAAACTTAACCCCAACCAATGTCAATGGGTGTTGAAATTTGTATTAGTTTTCTTTGATCTTCACCGCAAAACAACTTGTCGTAGCTCTCTGATGATTAAGTGATGTTGTTTAATGTTTGATGCTTTTAATGGTTTATCTTTACAGGTCCAGGTTGCAGATATAGAATGGATTAAGATCATGTCCGGAGAAGAGATTAGCCTAATGGTATGCCTTTTCTATTCTTGTATTTTGGTTAAAAATGGCTCAAGCTCGAGATTTTATGCGATGGGCATATATGCAGCACATAATGATTTTCACTAAATAACAGGTAGAGAAAACCAAAAGAAAGGTGGCGTAACACCTTTTTAGCCCGCTCAAACCTGACTTCTATCAATAATTCATTAGTAATTTTTTTTATGAATTTAATCCTCCATTAACCTTCATCTCTAGTTTTTAATATTACTGCTGCCGGGCTTTGGTGTTTTCCTTCTTTCTTATTGAATCAACTTTGCTAAATGCTATATAATGAATTTTTACTTCTTGGTTGGCAAGTTGTTACAACTAAATCTGTCTCGCAATCTACCTAGGAGAGTAAAATACAAAAAACTTGGGTATGGAAGAAAATGGGTCTTTTAATGTGTGGAAGAAATGAACATTTGTTAGAATAAGGATTTGTGAATTATAGAGGAAATGATCTTTTCATTTCTTTTAATCAGAATGGTTACAATTCTGGTTTTTAAATACAGCATTTCCTAGTCTAATAAATAAATCAGAATTAAATAGGAGGGATTTACTGTACAAGTCCCTTGATATTCACTACAGCTGTCCTATATAATATAATAAATTAATTACAGAATAATCAATCAATAAATAACTTATTTTCAGCCACAATTTTGAATCCAACACTCCCCCTCAAGCTGGGCAGTAGATGTCAATCATGCCTAGCTTGGACCTTAAGTTCTCAAAATTAGATTTGTGAAGGGCCTTGGTCAGTATGTCTGCAGTTTGGTTCTTGGAAGGGATGTATTCCAACTTGATAATTCCACCATCTATCTTTTCTTTTATGAAATGTCTATCTATCTCCACATGTTTCGTTCTATCATGGTGGACTGGATTTTTTGCAATATTGATGGCTGCCTTGTTGTCGCACCAGAGGCTCATGGTGGAATCTGTTGGTACTCCTAATTCCTTAAGCATTCTCTGCAACCAAATTCCCTCACAAATGCCATGAGCCATTGCTCTGAATTCAGCCTCTGCACTACTTCTTGCCACCACCGACTGTTTTTTACTTCTCCAAGTAGTCAAGTTTCCCCACACATATGTGCAATACCCACTTGTTGACTTGCGATCAGTCAATGAACCAGCCCAATCTGCATCTGTGAACACTTTTACACTCCTAACTGGGTCCTTTTTGAAGTGAAGACCTTTCCCGGGTGTCTTTTTGAGGTACTGCAAAATTCGAGTCACAGCTTTCATGTGATCTTCAGTGGGCTTATTCATGAAACGACTTACCATACTCACTGAGTAACCAATATCTGGTCTTGTGTGAGTTAGGTAAATTAGCTTTCCTACCAATCTTTGGTATCTCTCCTTATCAACTTGGGGACTGCCTTCTTGTTCTGCCAATTTAAGGTTAGGTTCCATCGGTGTATCTGCTGGCCTGCACCCTAACATTCCTGTTTCTTCCAACAGGTCTAGCACATATTTTCTTTGGGATACATAGATTCCATGTTTGGAACGAGCAATCTCCATCCCAAGAAAATATTTTAGGTGTCCAAGGTCCTTGACCTCAAATTCTTTAGCTAGAAATCTCTTGAGTTCTTCTATCTCTTTGTCATCATCACCTGAGATTATGATGTTATCCACATAAACAATAAATATTGCCACCTTTCCTTCACTAGAATGCTTGACAAACATTGTATGGTCGGTTTGGCATTGAGTAAAGCCGTGACCCTTGACAACTCGGGTTAGTCTTTCAAACCATGCCCGTGGGGATTGCTTAAGACCGTAAAGTGATTTCTGGAGCTTGCATACCTTGCCAATTGTTTGGGGAGTTTCTAGGCCAGGTGGTATTTTCATGTATACCTCTTCTTCGAGTTCACCATTTAGAAAGGCATTTTTGATGTCTAGTTGGTGTAAAGGCCAATCTAGATTTACAGCTAAGGAGATAATGACACGAACAGAATTTAGTTTTGCCACTGGAGCAAATGTTTCTTCATAGTCCACCCCATATGATTGGGTGAACCCCTTTGCCACCAAGCGGGCTTTGTACCTATTCACACTCCCATCAGGATTGTGCTTTATTGAGAAGATCCATTTACACCCAACTGGTTTTTTTCCTTCTGGCAGCTCCACAAATTTCCATGTTCCATTCTTGTCCAGTGCTTTAATTTCATCTTCCACTGCAGCCTTCCATTCAACATGTTGGACAGCTTCTTGAACATTTTTTGGAAGTTTTATGTTATCCAATGTGGTGATGAAGGCCCTGTATTCTTGTGACAGATTTCTATGAGATACATAATTGCCAATTGGATGTTGAGTGCATGATCTCACTGCTTTCCTCACAGCAATTGGTAAGTTAAGATCATTCTCATTTAGACCGCAATTATCATTAGGCTCAAAAACAATATTACCTGGTAGAATTTCTGAATCTGTATTAAGTTCAGAATTTTGGATTGGCCTTGGAGATGTGCAGATTTCTTCCTCCCTTTGAGTTTTCTTCTTCCTTGTGTACACCAGTAGTTCTTTTTCCGGTTCTATCTCAGATCTGGTTGCAGGTTTTTCTGTTTCTCCAGTCACAAGGTCAATTTCTGGTTCTACAACTTGTTGCTGTATGGAGGTCTGTTCTGTTTCTAAAAAATGTTGCAAATTCTGCTGCTGCTGTAAATTCTGGGCCATTTCATGTTGCAAATGCTGTTCTGTTTCCCAAGGTTGGGATTCTGCTATGTTTTGTTCTCTCTCCCCCTGAAGGCCAACTTTGGGGTAGTAAGGTTGATTTTCAAAGAAGGTTACATCCATGGAATGGTAGAATTTTTTGCTTATGGGGCAGTAGCACCTGTATCCCTTCTTATTTGGTGGGTATCCTAAGAATATGCATTTTAGGGATCTGGGCTCTAATTTTCCTTTGTTAGGCTGGTTGTCATGCACAAATGCAGTGCAGCCAAAGACTTTGGGAGGAATGGATGAAAGGATTTTAATGTGTGGGTAAATGGATAGAAGGGTTTGGCATGGGGTTTTGAACTTGAGTGCTTTAGAAGGCATTCTGTTTATTAAATATGATGCTGAAAGGACGGCTTCACCCCAAAAATGATTTGGTACATTAGTTGATAACATAAGGGACCTAGTAACCTCCATGAGGTGCCTATTTTTCCTCTCGGCAATACCATTTTGTTGTGGTGTGTTCACACAACTGGTTTGGTGAATTATTCCATGCTTGAGAAGATGAGATTTGAGGGAATGGTGATAGTATTCACGGCCATTGTCAGTTCGTAGGACTTGGATTTTGGTTTGGAATTGGGTTTGGATCATATTGTTGAAGTTCTCAAAGATTTCTCCCACTTCAGATTTTTCTTTCATAAGGAACACCCAAGTAACTCGTGTATGATCATCTATAAAGGTCACAAACCATTTTGAACCAGTTATATTCTTAACACGGGAAGGTCCCCAAACATCACTATGGATTAATGAGAAAGGTTGGGATGGTTTATAAGATTGAGGAGGATAATGGTTCCGTGAGTGTTTGGATAATTGACAGATTTCACATTGAAACAAATTTGAATTTTTATTGAATAGAGAAGGAAACATTTTTTCAAGGTACATAAAGTTTGGATGTCCTAAACGATAGTGCCATAGCATGACAGCTTCCTCTAGGTTTTCACCACTTGATGTAGCAACATAGACTGGATTATTTCTTCTCTTCTTGAACTCACTAGCTTGAAGGAAGTAGAGACCTGCACATTCCTCAGCATTGCCAATCTTCCTCCCCGAATCCAGATCCTGAAATTCACATAGGTGAGGCAAGAATTTAGTGAAACAATTTAGATCTTGAGTCAATTTACTTATGGACAAAAGGTTGCAATTCAACTTTGGAACATAAAGAACTGAGTTAAGAGTAATGTCCTTGGAGATGATTACTGAGCCTTTACCAATCACTTTTGTTTTTGTGCCATCTGCTATTCGTACCATAGAATTGTCATTGCATGGCAAATATTCATCAAATAAGGTGATATCCCCAGTCATATGGTCTGAGGCTCCAGAGTCTACAATCCATGAGTTAGATATTCCCTTGCCAACAAAATAAACACATGAAGAATTACCTTTTTGGGCCAAGGCAGCAGTTGAGTGTGTGCTAGTGTTTTGAAGGGATTGTTGTAGCAATTTTTGCAACATCTCCATTTGTTCCTTGCTGAATGGACTTGGTTCATGTGCTGGGGCTGCCAACACTTTGCCTCCTTCTGATGTGGCAGCATGGGCGCGAATGTCCCTGTTCCTAGAAGGTTTCCAGTTTGCTGGTTTTCCATGAATGACCCAACATGTTTCTTTGTTGTGGCCTGGTTTTTTGCAGTGATCACACCATCCTCTAGATTTTTTGTAGTTTCCTTTCACAGCCAAGGCTGAACCTTCATTAATGGAGCTTTGATCCGTGCTTCCAAGCATGACTTTCCTTCGGCTCTCTTCTCTTCTCACTTCTGAAAATACTTCTCTGATGTTGGGCAGAGGTTTGGTTCCAAGGATTCTTCCTCTTACATCATCTAGATTCTTGTTCAGGCCAAGGAGGAATTGGTATATTCGGTCTTTCTCCACCAGTTTTTTGTACTGTTTGCTGTCTTCAGGGCATTTCCATACTATATCCTCATAGATATCCAGCTGCTGCCAGTAACGGGTGAGGGTATGGTAGTAATCAGTGACTGTTGTGTCTCCTTGTCGCAGATCATGGAGGAGACTCTTGATCTCAAATATGGCAGAAGTATTACCAGTATTTGAGTATGTCTCCTTGGCAGCGCTCCAGATCTCAGCTGCAGTGCTGTAATACATGAAGTTTTCGCCTGCTTCATTGGTCATTGAGTTTAGTAGCCATGTCATGACTAAGCTGTTCTCTAGCTTCCACTTTGGGTAGTCGGGGTCCTTTTTCTCTGGCTCTTTAGCATCACCAGAGATGTAATCTTCCTTCCCTTTTCCTTGGAGGAAGATCCGGACAGATCTTGCCCATTGGGTGTAGTTTTGGCCATTTAATTTGTAGCCAGTGATGGGTATAGTGGTGTTTTCGGTCAGGCTGGTAATTGTGGAAGTTCCAGCTGCCATTTTAGGGTTTGGGTCTGTGACTGAACTGCTTTCTTCAGCCATGGAATAATGGTGTTTTTCACTTGGACCAGGTTTGCTTTGATACCATGTGAATTATAGAGGAAATGATCTTTTCATTTCTTTTAATCAGAATGGTTACAATTCTGGTTTTTAAATACAGCATTTCCTAGTCTAATAAATAAATCAGAATTAAATAGGAGGGATTTACTGTACAAGTCCCTTGATATTCACTACAGCTGTCCTATATAATATAATAAATTAATTACAGAATAATCAATCAATAAATAGCCACAATTTTGAATCCAACAGGATTAATTCAGCTGCCTGTATTTATGGATACCTTCATTGAATTCTGCATAAATCCCCTTTGACTATTTATAAGAAAGGGATATTTTCTGATAGATTCAACTGTATAGAGAGATAGAAAACATAGACAAGCAAAATAATTATCATTTCATTAGGGAGAATATCCTCTCTGGAGTCACCAGAACTTTCCTTTGTCAATTCTAAGGATCAACTTGCCGATATCTTTACTAATCTCTAAGGAGTCCTCAAATAACTTACATATCTGACAAGATGGATGCATGTGATATATATGCTCCATCTTGAGGGAGAGTGTTGGGATATTGGTATTTATTATAATACGATTTGTTAGTATCCATTGGGATTATGATAGAATTACATTCTTATTTAGATTATATCTCTTTCTCATTCATATTCAAGTATGTCCAATCTAGAATTTCAACATAATGTACTATCCTGATCTTTACAGGAAGGAAGTTTGCAAACTATTGAGTTGATGGCTGGTACAAATGGAGGAAGCAATTTTCATGCTTCCCAGGTTTGAATTGTTTTCCCTATTTAATTTAATTTAATAAGCTACAGCCAGTTTCTTGTGTTTGGCATGTTTTACCCTGATCTTGTGGGACATAATCTTTACTGTCTCGGATATGGTCAACAAGACATCTTATACGGTTCTGTTGGTCTTGTTGGATGTTATCTTCCCCATATTCACGCATAGAAACATGTCGTAGTGAATTTTTTCTATTTCAACTTGTTAATTAATGATTGGGAAATTATGATGCAGTTTGTTTACATGAATCTTCATATACATGTTGAAGATACCATAATTGAGCTGCTGGATACTGACAATCTGTCTAGTCTTGTTGGTAGACATGTCAATGCACCAAGTTTTAAAATAAAGGGGAGATATCTTGGAATTACAACCCTTTATGTAAGTCTATTATCAACGTGTATAAACCTGACCTCAGTCTAACTAAATTTCTTCATGGATTTTTGAGAACTCAAAAGCTTGCTTATTATTTATTGAAACCAGGTTAGTGCTATGCAACATTTTGGACATGTAGTACAAAGTCAAGCTATTAGGGTGGAAGTGTACAAAGCCCCAAGAATACACCCTCATGAAATTTTCCTGCTACCTGGTGCGTCATATGTGGTATGTTCTAAAGTACAATTGTTGTTTCTTCAGTAGTAGTTTAACTTGAAAATGTGGACTTTGAAAGTAACACATACCATATTCTTCTCTTCTATTTATGTTTAATTTTTCTGTTGAAAAAGGCCAAGTTTATATCTTTTAGAAAGATAAGTACTCACATTCATTTCTAGGTTCACAATTCATGTAATATCTCTACTTATTTGTTTGCTTGACGCCCTAAGTTTTTGTTGCTGGTTTCAAGGTTAGGTTAATGGGGTCAAGTCTAGAGTTTTTTAAGGAGCCTATGAAATGTTAAATATGTACCTTGTTCTTAAGCTAGTAGAGAAAAGCCAAGTGAAGGGTTTAAGTTTTTCTTCATATAAGTCTTTCTTCCATATTTTTCTCTTATATGTATTTTTTAGTGTTTTCTTTTGTGATTATTTATCTTCGCAATCTGGTTTTTCAATCTTGGGCTATTCTGACTAGCGACACAATTGTTCATTCATTCCTTGTTCTACAATAATGTCGTTTTTTTATTTGCTTAGCTTACCATGGAAGGTGGCCCATCTCTCGGTGCTAATGTTGAATATGCAATTGAAAATGATAAAATTGCAAGTATTGATAGATATTCCGGACGGCTCCTGGCAATTTCTATTGGGAACACAGTAAGATGTTAAATCCTGTATATGCTCAGTTTAGCTAATTGTCAAGCACAAAGCACATGCCTTTATACATATACACAAGATTGGTTTTCAACTTTCGCTGAACTTGGGTGTTTTATTGTTGTATTTTAATGGTCATGTTACTAGGACAGATAATCTGCTGATGTAAAATAAGTTGTGCCACTCTGTCTTATAAAATGAATTAATAGTAGTTAAAAAGTCTGTTTTCAACACAGCATAATCTTGAGCACATGCTTTGCTTACATTTTGTAGGCTTTCTCGTGTGGGGGTGTTAGCCATAGTGGTAAAATAATATCCCTTGCTCGACATACTAAGCTTTGAAATGATGTGGTTCTTTGACATCTTTGCTCCATTAATTCTTGATACTGGTTTTTTGCGTGTTTTGCTATTACATTAAGATGGATTTTTCTTTCTCTAAATCCTTTGAAAATTCTTAATTTATTTATGTCATAAAAGGAAAATCTATTATAATTTGTTCTCATATTCTTAATGATATACTTCTGCACAAATATTTTCCCCTTATCTTATGGGAGCACGTGTGATAATATTTATGTCATATGGCTGTTTTCTAGTTAGTGCAATATGTATTTTATACTGAACATGTCTGGTTTGTGTTTGATATAAGTTTAATCCAAGACCTCATTACTCTTGTCAGACAGTTGTTGCGAGTGTCTTTGTGAATGGACATACTGTGATTTGTGAAGCAAGGAGTATTTTAAGGGTGGGAATTTCATCTACTATCAAATTGCATATGCAGAGTGAACAGCTAGGAGTTGGCCGCAAACTGCCAATTTATCCGTTATTTCCTGAGGTGATGGTTACAAAAAAAAAAAATGAAAAGTGTCCTTCCTTTGTGTATTTCAAATGTTAATATTGACGACCTTTTTGGTTTTGCCAGGGAAATTTATTTTCTTTCTATGAGCTATGTAAAAGTTACCAGTGGACTATTGAAGATGAAAAGGTTCGGCCTTATTTTCAAATTATCTTTTCATTTAATTACCAGTTCCCCACCCTCCCCCTTTTAATACAGGTAAGAAATGTATTAAAGGGCACTATGAAATGCAATCAAGTACACACTATACAGTAGTTATACTTCCTACAAATCGAAACAACATTATTTATGGTCTAAAAATCATATTTCATGGAAGCAAACCTAGGAAGAAGAGTTAGGTTCGGAAGGAAAGTGTGTTGTGGTCTTAAAGAAAGTACTAGTTTCAAACAAAGTATCTGTATATACTGACCAAGTGTTCTGTGCTGTTAGCTCCAAGTGTTCCTATCAAATTATACATAGATAACTTAAACCACCATGGGAGTATTCTTCTGTATATACCAACCATTTTTAGCACTAGAATTGCATCCCCAGCAACATATTGGTTTTAAACTGAAACACCATAATGGAGACTTCCAAGTCAAACAAAATTGTGCTGCAAGTATGGAATTTCTAATTATTGACTTCTCATCATCTGCCTAGCATATATTTTTGGCTATTCAATTTCCTCCAAATCATACTCAACAATGTAAGATAGTCTAAAGAATTTTGCTATGTTTCTTTAGGTGCTGAGTTTCAAGGTGGCGGACAGCTTCCATGGGGAAAAATACGGGACTGCTTCAGAAGAGAGTCAAGTTGCTGGTTATTCTGATGAGAATGACCTTGGATTTATTAACGTCTTGTATGGAAGGTATTAAGTTGTGCGTCATTCTTGTCAAGAATAATAGCATGCCATACTGTTTCCCTGTTAAAAAGTATTAAATATCTGAATCCAAATAATGGTCTTATTTTTCCAGTTTATATACCATTGGCGACTCTTTTCAAGCTTTATATTTATTTTGTGTGGTTCAGTAGTTTCATTTTTTTCTCCTTGGTCTTTCATTAGACACGATTCATCTGATAGGACATAATGGTTCGTTTAGTATAGGTATCTGATCCCAACATAATGGTTCGTTTTGTGAGGCAACAAAAAAGTTATTGGCTATAACTATAAATTACACTCTTTCCTTTTATTCCTTGATATCTTTTCTATGTTTTCCTCGGATAGATAAGATATGATTTAGTTACTGTTTTTAAGGCTTAAACTTTTGAGATTGCTGATTCTGTTCTCCTTGTATATAATGTCCGATTTTCCTCATGTAATACACACAATATGCTGTTCTGTGTTCAATTTGTAGTGAAGTGTACATATAATTTACAACAGGTCACCAATTAATGACTTATTATAATCATTTTAAAAGGCACAGTATTGGAATATGTAATTGAGAGCCAGGTATTTATTTATTTAATTATTTAATTATTTTGGTCAGATCTGCTGGCAAGACAAATGTTGCTGTATCATTCTTGTGTGAATTTTCAACTTCTGGGCCAAAAACACAGTCAAGGCTGTACAGTTCATCTTTATCAGTAACAGTGGTTCCTGATCTTCCCCTGGCTTTGGGAGTTCCAATAACCTGGATTCTTCCTCCCTATTATACAACTACAAGCCTTTTGCCTTCCTCCTCAGAATCTTCTACACAATATGATGGTCAGAATCACAAAGGAACCATCAAGTATTCTTTATTGAGTAGTTTGGAGAAAAATGCTCTGCAGAGAGATGCTATGTTCATTGATGGAGATAGAATTAAAACAACAGAAAGTAATAATCTTGCATGCATTCAAGCTAAAGATCGTACCACAGGTAGAATAGAGATTGCTTCTTGCGTCAAGGTTGCTGAGGTATGAATTTTATCTTTCACTTACTATTTATTTGGGACCACTGGTTGGCAGTTGGCATTCTTAGGAGTGTACAACTTTGCAGCCTTGGGGCAAAACGGTTTCTGCAAGAGCAGGCGGTCTTTAACCAAGTGTCAAGTTTTTACTTTACACGACGAGTATTTAGCACATTAAATGGTTTTAAACATGTATAACGCAATTTGTACATTATGCTCATTGACTGGAATAAGAGAGGGCTGCTTTGTGTTAAAATAAATTTTTGACATGCTAGTGGGCCTTAGCCTTATTTTGGTGAGAATTGGTCATATCCTTTGTATTTCAGACAGGGTAGGGGTGAGAATGTGTTTCTAGCACTTCTCTTTTACTAACTGAGACGTGGATGTATTGAATTTTTTTTAGTACTTTTTTCACTAATCATAGATGGATTAATGGCTTGTTTTTTATCCATCCATCTTGGTCCAATCGGGTACATCCATTTCCCAATCCTACCTCTGGATGCGGTTTTGTCTCAATAGAACAAGTATATCATCTAATTTATTGACGATGTTATTTGCATTCTAGTCTAGGCACATGTCAATTTTTTGGGAATTGTAATGACCATAAATTCTATATCATGATCAAGGTGACTCAAATTAGAATAGGCAGTAAGGAGGTTCTTCTCAAAGTGATTGACCTTGCTGTTGGTGCAGAACTTGATCTTCCAACAACCTTTTATGATAATCTAGGTATAAATGTCTCCTTAATAATGAATCACATGTAGGAACTTCAGACTGAAAGTACTCATCTTTTGTTGTGTCTTCATGTGGTTCAACAGGAAATCCTTTCTATGAAGCATGCAATTCAGTGCGTTTCTACGCTGAAACTAACTACCCTGATGTTCTTGCCATCAACAGAACTGCTGATGGAAAAGGGAATGTCCACATCAAGGTTTGTTGGTTGATTTTTTTATAAATAATTTTTCTTGCTTGTGTATGTTCTTTGAATTTTGAACCAAAAGCAGCATAAGAATCTGCAGCTTGCACATTTGCAGAAATTTGGAGCTAACTAGCTAGATATAAAACCTTTCACGTGTATTCACCTAAAAGCTTAAGCTTTTGCATATTTGTAAATCAGTTCATGATTTTGCCCTTTTGACGGTTTAAAGATGTTTAACATGACCTTAGTTGAAGTAGTAGGATTTGGGATTGTTAAGGAGGGAAGAGAAAGAATAAGGAAATGGATTATGAAATAAAAACAGCAGTAATGGGAATAAATCCTAAAAGATGATCTAACATATCCTAAATTACTCTAAGATAGCGAAATATTATGAGATATATTTTTTCATTAGTTCCAGCAGTTTCTAATGAAGTGAAGCCGACATAGTCTTATCAAGGTCAGGCTTAGTTCACTTTATTCAACCATGTGATTTTACTTAAAGACAGACTATCTCTGTGTGTGTAACATTAGGACAAACTTTATTTGTTTTAGAATCTAGCCAGATTTTGCCGTATCGGGTACTTACGTTTGCTATATATGGAATTGCTTTGCTCAGCTAAGTAACTTAATGGAATTCTGTTTTGACTGATTCATTGGTGAAGGCAATTCGGCATGGGAAAGCTCTTGTGCGTGTAGCAATTAGTGATGCCCAGCAAAAGTCAGATTACATGCTGGTAAGTATTAGCCTTTTGCCCTGCACTTTAGAACAGTAAATTATTGTTCTACATGCATAATTTTGATCTTATGCCATATGCCATATGCCACATGTTTTGAACCTATATTTCGATGTCAATAAGGAAATTGTTTCATGCTGATGCACCTAAACGTGCTTGTGTTTTTGTTCAAGGTGATTACCTTTTTTAAAACCAATATATCTTGTAGGACCGGACTGACTTCCTCTACAGTATGTTTCTGAGAAACAAAACCTTTTGTTTTAGGTTATTAACCTTTAGTTTCTGAGAAACAAAACACAAGGTTTAACTTAATCGTCACTAAATGCAAAATCTGGGTATAAGATATTGTTATTAACATTTCCAGTGGTAATTGAAATCATTTTTAAATGAGAAGTATTGAAGACAATTTTAATGATATTGTTTCCCTTTTTCTTCATGTAGATCTTGCTTTTAGGTGATACCTGGTCCTCATGTTGTAGTTTCTTTCCCTCTTTAATAAAGTTCCATTTTTCAAATAATCATTGCCATGTACATTTTAGGATACATTTGGTTAAAGAAAACTTTTTCTATTGAAATTTCATTTTTTTTCATTAATAATTATGAAAGTTTCACCTTGTTTTCACTTTGTTTTATATTTTTTAAGATTCACATAGGAAATGACGGAAACAACAAAATGGAGTTTTAGTATTTCTCATACAAATAGTTGGAAAAAATAAAATAAAATGATAAAATGACATTTTGTAATTATTAGTAAAAGCAAGAAATGAAAACAAAAAATGTTGTCAAACAAAAGAGGCCCCTAAAATGGCATTTGATTTTTTTTTCAATTTTAGTTGATATGTTTTCGTCTATAATACAAAATTTCTATATTGTTTTCACATTGTTTCTGGTTTCCAAAATTTTACGCAATGACAGTAAACATTATGTCCTGAGAATCTCATTGAACGGTGCAGTTCATACCTGCCATTTGCCTTATAATCACAATTTATTTATCTGTCACCACTACTTAAGTAATTGTCCTTTACAGAAGTTATACTCATGTTAACTATCCTTTCTGGTGTTTATCTCGCATCTGTTCTTCCTCTGCTCTCCAATTCCCTGAGTCTTTTCTTTTTTTGCAGATTAGGGTTGGTGCCCATATATATCCTCAAAATCCGGTTCTTCATATAGGAAGTCCTCTTAACTTGAGCATAAAAGGTACTTTATTTTTTACCCTTCAATCTTTTTGACCTTTTTCCTATTTCTTCAGGAAGGATAATGTCATTCTATCATCATGTTTCAGGATTGAATGATAAAGTTTCTGGGCAGTGGTTTACCACTAACGGAAGTGTAGTATCAGTGGATGCAGTATCTGGGGTGGCTAAAGCTATTAGAGAAGGTTCAGCCCAAGGTGCTAAATAACAATTTAAATGCAGGAAATGAACTTTGTGATTGTCAATTTGTCATTTTCTTTGGTTTTTTCTTTATAAACAATTATAACAATTCCTATTGAAATATGTTATTATGAACAGTATATTTCCATCATGCAAGATTGAAGCTGCAAACAAAAATCACAGTATTGAAAGGACATAGTATTTCTGTGGATGCTCCAAAAGGGATGTTAACTAATGTTCCATACCCTACAAAAGGATACAACTTCTCCGTGAAGTTCAGGTTTGTAAATTATAACTCTAGACATGAACTTGGTTTAAATGACATCACATTTAACTACTTTTGTGACCGATTCAATTGCAATAGTTCTTCCTATGATGAAAGCCTTGATGCACTAGGCGGAAACAAGATAAATTCCTTCGATTGTAGAGTAGATCCGCCATATGTGGGGTACTCTATCTTTACTCATTCATTTGGTCATCCCTTTAAGTAATCGATTCATTCTAAGACATCTTTTACATGCATTAACTGAAGGTATGTCAAGCCATGGCTGGATTTGGACTCTGGCAACTCATATTGTCTATTTTTCCCTTACTCACCGGAGCATTTAGTGCACTCAATACCCAAGTCAGAAGGCATGAGACCAGACATATCTGTCTCCATATATGCTTCTCTCAAAGAACATGAGCATGTTTTGGGATCTGCATCAGTTCTTTTTATTGGGGGGTTTTCTATAATGGAGACTGGCAAGGTATGGCATACTAACATGGCAAAAATGGAATCATGATATTTTTTGTCGCATTGACATTGCTCGAAAATACACACACATGCATGGATGCATGTGTATGTATCTCTGTATGTGTGCTTGTGTGAAATGAGTGTTTGATATATTAGGTTGCGTGCCTCATATTTTGTTGACGTGATCTCCCGATCTTATATTGACCATTTTGCCCTCCTTTTTTGCATGTTATGTTCTGAATTGCAAATTTAGCAGACCAGTGAAAATATCATTGTTAAACAAACTACAGAGTTTTAATTTGTGATGTTGAAAATTATTTTCCTTTTCCACCTCAGGATCCAATGCAGCTGAATCTGACACCAGGCTCAAACAAAACTTACATAACCATCGTGGGAAATACCGGTAAGATTGCATATAGTTGCTACAGATATTTCATCAGTCTTTTACCATATGTATTACTAATTAGTTGGCTGGTTGTCATAGATGTCGAAATTCACTGGAATCACCGTGATTTGATTATGATTGTTCCAATCAGTAAAGAAGATTTTGGCATTCGAGGTTTTGCACGATATGAGGTGAGTGCTCCAAACTTCCAAAGGCTAAAAAATCACATGAAAAGTTCGCAACTAACCAGTGAATCTAATAAAAGTTCTGATTATAAATTTAAACTAAACACTATTTTTCTTGTTCATGTTTTCAGGTCAAACTGCTGAAAGCTGAAAGATTCAAAGACAAAATCATCATCACACTCCCAGCTAATGGTTACGTATTCCAAGAGCTTAATGACTTGATTTCCACCAGCTGTTTATAAATTTACATTACAAAGAGAAAGTTCAAAAGTTTAATCTATCTTTTACTTGTTTTGTAGGCCAGAGAATGGAAATAGACATCACCCATGAACCTGAATCCGTGACCGTAGCAATATCCAGTGTAACCATAAATAAAGCCCTCTGGGCTAGCATCTTGGGGTGTCTTCTGCTGCTGATTCTCTCGATCGCTGTCTTCATTCATTTCTTGGACAGACCAGATAGATTGCAGCAAGCAAGTGCTCCAATCACTGCAACCACTGCAGCACCTACAACTCCTAACAGAAGCAGTCCAGCCGTTCCAAATGAAATGTCTCCTCGGACGCCACAACCATTTGTAGACTATGTAAGACGAACGATCGATGAAACACCATACTACAAGAGGGAAGGAAGGAGAAGAACTAATCCACAGAATACGTTCTAGACTCGTGGTGTATCAGTGATAATTTTATACCCAACACTACTCCCACATCAGAGGCTGACACATAGATGCACACTTGCACTCACTATGTTGTACAATTTTCAAACTGACAATTTTGGTCACTACTATAGTTGTGTAAATTTAGGAATATGTGTTCTCATTTGTGATGATTATTACATCAAATGGTTGTCTCGAGATTAGGTTAGTGTAGTGATCATGTTCAAATCACGTGTCTGTTGTAATTGCTTATCCGATCAACTTATTTTCTCGTTTCTTTTTGAAGTCTTTTGTTGCCTTTTTTTATTGCCTTAATGATTGATGAATCAAATTTTAAGATAAACAAATTAACAAAGGAATTAAGGAATTAGATGGAAGGAAGGTGTAACACTCTTAAATCCATAAGCATGAAAATGACGGGCCAATTGAGGATCTGCAACAAAGGAGTAGAATATTTATGGTGGATGCTCATTTAACCCTTCAATTTTTCTATTTTTTATTGGATTTCAGCTTCGGTAGTATAAAATACACTAATGAATCTTAGTTTTGGTAGTGTATTTGAGGGTGGGGGAAAGAAAATCAGGAGTGGATGAACATTCACCAATTTTTATATAAAAATCATTTTTGGTTTTAATCCAAGAATCAAAGATGAGAGAAAATCCACTTGCACTCATGAGTAATCTTATTTAATTATCAAAGTTAAGAACCAAATGGTCATTTAAGGAACCAAATTATCAAGAGGCTTAAATAAACCAAGCCTATACAACTTGGCCAACTAAGCATTGTATCCCAAAAACTAAGTACAAAAAGTACTATTACGACGTGCGCCCCTAACCAAACACATGGCAAGTGCTTTTCAAGCATTTTTGGTAAATCAAATAGACAAAATGTCCAACTATGTGACAAGTTTTTCTAATGTGTCCCAACTGTGCCTCATGTCATGTGCTCCCAAGCGCATTGCTTCTTCTTCCATGTATTTCCATTTTTTTCTGGTCATCTTCTAATGTTGTCCATTGGAAACCTCAAAGGTTTCCTTGTCACTCATGAGAAAACTATGGGGTCGTAGTGTTGTCTCTCATCAAATGTAGGCAAGAATTCATCAAATGTATTTAGATAGGTACAAACAACGACAGAGTGATAGCAATTAAAAGTTATCTAATATAGTGTGAATTTGTTTGTCTGAGCTATTGAGGTGTTAGCAATGACACACTATGTAGTAGAAGTTGTTGGTCTTTGTTGTTGAAAATGAAACATCTCTGGCGTGTGCCATAGCTACACTCCATTCAAGTCAAAAACAAACAATTGTAATGAAATAATAATTTGCTTAAATAGTTTTATAGTCTTCCAAGAAATTCAGCCCACATTTAATACGCGAAAACATTTTCTATTTTTATTTTTTAAAATTTACTTGCTAGCAAGGTTAAAGATTCTCTTGAACTAAAATAACTGTTTACATTTTTATAAACAATGAAAATGTCAAAAAATTGTTTTCATTATTAATAAAAAATATATATTTGTTAACTAACATTTCATCATCTTTTCATAACTATGGTCCACATCAAGAGTTTCTAAACAAAGCGAAATAAAAGCACATTTTAAAAAATAAATACACAATATTTTTACAGAATAAACAAGGTCTTAATTTGTGGACATTATATTGTAACACGTACATCCAAATCGCAAAAAAAAATGCATGACAGATCTCTTTTAAACGAGAAGAAGGTGCACAAGAAGAATGATGCGCCCTCGAATCTAAAGAAATGTTATACCAAAATAGAGAGGATCATGCATCTTATTATTCCTGTTGTTCCACCATAAATATAGGTCATCGAAAATCGTCTAAGAACTAGGAGGAGGTTTGTTAATAGGGTAGGACATTGCACAAAAACTTGGAGAAGGAAATGTGGAGGCCTATCAATGGGACAAAGGATGTTATGTTACAAGACAAGGGGGTGGGTGTGTATAGAAAAATAATGGTGTATGTAGTATTGCTCTGCATGAAATAATGAGCACAAAAGTTCCATGTAATATTATACAACAATGGCTCAACTGTTTTTAATTCTCACTTTACATTAACGACCTATGAGAATAGGTCAACACATTAAACTATATATCTTCTTTTTTTAATTTTTTATTTTATGTATTGACATATTCTGATTAATTATCAGTGTAAAATAAATTTATAAATTTATATAGATAATGCTAATTTTTAAACTCATAAAAAAAACATAATTTTTATGTCGTCCAGAAATATACTTCTACAAAAAATTATATTTTTCATCTGAAAATAGACTCTCAAGCTCATGTTTGGTTTTTCAAATAATAATTATTTTTTCTTTTTAATCAATTTAAATGTATAAAATACTTTTTAAGAACATTAGAGGAGAAAAAAAACTGGTGAGATTTTTTGTTGTTTGTATTCGTGGAAGCGAAATTATATGTGATATTTTGTATGAGAAATATTTTTTATTTATAAATTTTTATAAACTTTTATTTATCGCTCTATACATAAAGCTAAATTGCAATACAGTAACATATTTTTATATCATACTTAAATAAAAAAAAATTAAACAATATCTTTAAAGTAAAGAAATAAGAAAAAATCTAACAAATCTTAAAAATATTATAGTAAAAAATATAAATTATATATCATAATGATATTTATTTTAAATCTTTAAAATAAAGAAATAAGAAAAAACCTAACAAATCTTAAGAATATTCTAAACAGAAATATACATTAAATATTTTAATGATATCTTATTTTAAATTTAAAATATATTTAAATATAAATCTAATTTATGATATTCTAAAGATATTTAGACAAATTATTCTCAACAGAAACCACGTTTTCAGAAGTTTTCTACTTGTCACTCCCCACCTATACCTCTCACCTCCAACTCACTTAAAAAAGACTATTTTACTCTTTTTACTATATATAAAAAAGTTAAAATTTGTTTTCTTTTCACTCACACTTTTGAAACATTGACAAATTTCCCAGTATTTTTGAAACTTTTGAATCAAACAAGTAAGTTTTTTTTGAACAATACTAAACTTTTGAAATAGAAAAATTTCAGAAATTTTGAAAGTTTCAATCAATTGGAAACTTCCAAAATAGGAATTTTAGATTTTTCAAAAGTTTCAATCAATTTGAAACTTTTAACACTCACTATTTTTTAAAATTTTCAAATTAAATGAAACTTTCGAAAATTTGTTTGTTAAACCTTCGAAACTTCCGAAAAAATTGAAGCTTTAAAAACTCACATTTTTAAAACATTCGAAAGTTTTCAAATATTTGAATCTTTTATTTAAAAAATTATTATTTTGAAACAAAATTTACATTTTAAAAATTTGAGTAAAATTCAAAGTTTTCAAAACTTTCATCTTTATCGAAAGTTTCGAAATTTAAAATTACGTTTCGAAAAATCCTTGTTTCGAAAATTTAATAGTTCCGAAAATATTCATTTCGAAACTTTTGTTATAGTTGAAAGCTTCGAAAATATTTTACAAATACAATTTTCGAAAATAAACTCACGTTGTATTTTGAGAATTTGATAATCAATCAAAGTGTCAAAAATTTTAAAATAATTTTTGCTGAAGTTTCGAATATGTGAGATTTTGAGTAAAAGAAAAAAAATATCAATTTTGTATATATAATAAAAAGGATAAAATAGTCTTTTTAAATATTTTGGGGGTGAGAGATATAAATGAGAGGCGGCAAGTAGAAAAATCAAGTAACATGGTGGATAAAATTGGGCCCTATTAAAATGCTCATATAATAATATCCCATAATACAGCCCAAGACCATGTGCTCTTTCACTTTATTATTATAACATTGCAATCAAAATCAGAATTTTTTTTTAAAATAAAAAGGAATAAGGGTTTTAGTAACACACAACACAATCTATCTAATCTAGGGTTTCACTTTTCTCTCATTTCTTTGTTTCCAAAAACCAAATTCTCTTTCTCTGAATTCGTAATAGTCAATGGAATCGCCCGGAAAAGACCATCTCGTTGGAAGCGGTGAACCCAACGACGTTGGTAGACCCTACGAACACGAACAACAACAACAACACCATAACTCTCAACCTCTTACCGGCGATGGTGCTAGTCCTGGGTAACTTTCTTTTTCTTTTTATTTTTTTAGTATATTGTTTCATGTTTTTGTTTTATTATGTGAAAATTCAAGTTTTGGGTCCTTGAGAAATTAGGTTATAATAACAATAATTCAATTTTTTAGGTTTTCAAGAAAAAGGGTTTTTTTTGTTTTCTTGTAAAATGGTTGTTAGATTAGATGCTAATATACTTATATTTGGTTCCATAATTTGCAGAAAGATATTTATAGGTGGTTTAGCGAGAGAAACGACCATTGGTTAGTGCTTGCTTTATAATTTAGTCTTAATTATTTTGCGGGGTGTTAATCCCTTTTTTAAATTGTAGTGGGATTTATAGCATTGTGTGTTGATTTCTTACTTGTTTCATGTTTTGCAGCACAATTTATCAAGCACTTTGGTAAATATGGTGAGATTACCGATTCTGTCATCATGAAGGATAGGAAAACTGGGCAGCCTCGTGGATTCGGGTTTATTACATATGCAGATCCCGTAGTGGTTGATAAAGTCATTGAGGAAGATCATATCATCAATGGAAAACAAGTATGACTTGTTTTTTTTTATTTAATAATGTGTTTGTTTAGGAATTTACACGTTATGTTTTGATTATAGTGTTTAGTTAATGGATACCTAGCTGGTTCTTATATGGTTTTGGGATTATTATATATAGGTTGAGATTAAGCGGACTATACCAAGGGGAGCTGTTGGCTCTAAGGATTTTAGGACAAAGAAAATATTTGTAGGTGGTATTCCTTCAAATGTGACTGAAGGTAGGTTGCTATTTAGACAGCAGATAATATTTGGTGCTTCACTCTGAGGTGTCACCTAGGCGGACTCATAGCGACACTGTGAGAGAGCAAACTCCAAAATATGAGGACCCTATGACATTGAAAATTATTTTAGTTTCAGATTATATAATTCAATTTTGTTACTTACACGTCAGATTACTGTTTAGGATATGTCAGAGGTTTTCTCTGATATTGTTCTTAGACCCCTTCGCTTAGAAAGTTACGAACCACTTGGACACGAATAATATTTGCATGGTGGTGTGTAAGTAAAGTGAATTTTTTCATCACGACCTCCACTTTCTTTCATTTAAGCTTAGTTAATATCAACATCAACTGATTTTTAAACATCAAAATCTTGTTATTGATTTGGAAAATAACCTGTTAATCATAAAATAGCTGCAGCAAAGGGAACCTTGCTTTGGTTGATACTGTTTTTACTTAAAGATGTACTTGTGCAGATGAATTTAGAGATTTCTTCACACGCTATGGAGAAGTCAAGGATCACCAAATAATGCGGGACCACTCTACCAATCGTTCTCGTGGCTTTGGGTTTATCACCTTTGACACTGAGGAAGCTGTAGATGAACTTCTATCTATGGGGAACAAGATTGAGTTTGCTGGCACTCAGGTGAGGAATCTATTATTCAAAATGAGTTACTGCATTGCATTGTCCCCTGGAGATACAGGGCTATGATTTTGGTAATTGACTGCAAAATCTTAAGGTTTTGTGTTTCAAGTATGTTATTATGTTTGCCAGATGTTCATTTAAATTAGGGTTGGTTTCTTGGTTTTGTCATGAGATGCATTTTTTTGGTATGTGAAAAACCAACTCTTCAAAAGTTAAGCTTTTGGTGGTGGGTTGGGGATTCTGTTTAGTTTTCCCAACACAACCCCATTTGCCAGAGTTTGTTTCCTTGAATAATACATTATCTTGATATCAACTTGAAAGATGTTTTTCTTAGATTTAACTGTTTGAGCTGCCATTGTTTGTTTGTACCCTTGTGAATCACAATCATTTTCGACATCATGTGTAATTTGTTTCTTTCATTCGTCAGATCAATTTTACTGTTAATTTTTTTTCTTCCAATAAATGCAATTTTCTTATCTTGCCCTATAAAGGTGGAAATCAAGAAAGCTGAACCAAAGAAGGCAAACCCACCACCTCCATCATCCAAGCGCTACAATGACTCAAGGTCTTCATATGGCAGTGGCAGTGGTGGTGGGTATGGAGATGCTTATGAAGGATTTGGTGGCAGTTTTGGTGTTGGTGGTGGTGGTTACAGTAGGTCCAGCAGTGTCTATGGTGGTAGGGGAGGTCCATATGGTGGCTATGGAAGTGAATTTGCTGGATATGGGGGATATGCAGGAGCAATGGGGGGACCTTACAGAGGCGATCCTTCCATGGGCTATGCAGGTCGTTATGGTGGAAGCTTTAGCAGAGGCTATGATCTTAGTGGCTATGGGGGACCTGGTGAAAGTTATGGGGCATATGGTGGTGCTGGAGCTGGTGCTGCTGCTGGTGGAGGCGGTTCTTCGGGTGCTGGTGCATATCAAAGTGGCTATGATACCAGCAGCCTTGGGGGTGGATATGGTGGAGGAGCTAGTGGAGGCTCCTTTTATGGGAGCAGAGGAGGATACGGTGCTGCTGGTCGATATCATCCGTATGGAAGATAGAAGCTTATAACCAAAGCATTTTTAATGTAGGAAGGTATCAAATCATGTTTGTAGTTTGTGGGTGGTTGTTTCTTCAATTAGGCTTATCATATTTTCAGTATTTTTTTAAAGATGTTAAGGAAACTTCCATTTATCAGAACGCCCTTTTCTTGCCAGCTCTAGAAGTATAAACAATTTTTTCCCTTGACCCTTTTGAAGCCTGTTTCTCTGATTGATGTAAAATCTGCAATTGTGCAGATGATTGTATGTTAAATCTTGTTCGTTTTTACTTGTGACA
Organism: Cicer yamashitae; assembly: GCA_037974755.1. NCBI lineage: Eukaryota > Viridiplantae > Streptophyta > Magnoliopsida > Fabales > Fabaceae > Cicer > Cicer yamashitae. The sequence goes on from JBBPBQ010000004.1 coordinate 422,727, forward strand.
TTTCTTATTACTGCCGTTTTGTTTATTTCATGCGGTCACTTGTACCATTACTTGTTTTATTTTTGCTGCACAACATTCAAAGTGCTTATATTCTTTGCGTACAAAGAAAATGTGTTATCATAAATTTATTTTTTTGCTTCAATATAATTTTGGTTCTTTATCTTTTTATGTAATATTTGTTTTGATTATTTATCGAATAATTTGATTAATTTTGTCCTTTTATCATTTATAAGTGATCTATTTTAGATCTATAAGTGATCTATAGTAAAATTTGCATTGGAATATTTTGAACAATTGTTAATATGTGTACCGTAATATTTTTTTAAAAATATTTACTTATCTCAATAACAGATTTGTACTTCAAAAAATTTCTTGCATGTTTTAAAATAGACAAAAGTTATAATAAAAATGACTAACGTTTATGATTTATAAAAGATAAAGGACAAAAAATGAATTATAAAAAAAAATAAACTAAAAAAAATGAATTATAAAAAAAAATAAACTAAAACCAATATTTGATAATAGATAAATGTCAAAAGTATATTTAAGCTTTTAATTTTTGAAATGTCATTGAATAATATGATTTTTTTTAGTGTCTTTATGGATCATATGAATTTTGACAACTTGAAAAGTTTAGACATATAATTAAGGAATTTTGTCTTCAGTTGTATATAATATAGAGAAGTTTTCAATGATTATGTATTGTCCTGCTTTACTTTCTAGGAGTCTTAAGGGTTGTAGTTTTGTCTGCTTTGTTTTCACTTTCAATCTAGTTTGTAAAGAAATTCAAACTTTCAGTCTTGAAAATTGTTGGTAATACTAGCTTAGAAAAAAAAATACATTTGCCTCATTGACACCTTCGCATGGACACGAGAAAAGGGAGAAGGTAAAATAGATAGAAAATTGGAAAGTTCATAAGAACACCAAGACAAAAAGGAATACTCTTGCAAATTATTTAGCTTTATAAAGGGATTGTCGGATATCAACATGACATAGCACAAGTGACATATCAACATGATATAGCACAAGTGACAAATGTTTGAGTTTTATAACAATTTGGTCTAGGGTTTTATCTCTAATTGATACATATAGAAAAACAGATGTTAGGAGAGGTCAATCTCTAAAATGAAACTTGATTATCTCAAAGAATTAGTCTATGCAATTGTACTAGCTTTGTGCACAAAAAAATAAAAAGGTGGTCAAAGATGCAAGCACACAAGAGGCCGACCAGCATATAATGGGTGACAGTGCACTTTTTTTTTAGCTCAAACATGTGCCTTGCCTAAAAAATAGACAATGGCTCAAAATACACAAAAGTAAATAAATAAGAAATTTTAGCATAAATTTGCGTTGTAAGTTTGAGGAATATGGCAAACAGTTATTGAGAGTGGTAGTCGATGGATCCATATGAGATACAAAATGAAGCAAGGGGCTTGTTTGGTTAACCAGTCAAGAAACTTAACTGTTTTTGTAGTGGCTACTAGGGGTGTAATTAGTAAATATATTTTCTCAAACTTATATGCACATACAAAATTCACGATCTCCTATCCAAACTACCTCAATCCATGTAAACCTGTTTGTAAATGTGAATCTGTTATACTCAATGACATGAAATGACCAATAATCAAATCTTCAGATGTCAAAGAACATTCTCAGTATTTGTATCCATTATTAAGCATCAATTACTTAGTTCACTTTTCTGCCTAGGTAGTGGGTTAAAACCAAAAGGAAATGCAATTCAGGTTTTAATTTGATGGAAGAAGGAATTGAAATTTGACTATTTGAGGAAGAATTTACTACATCCTTTCCTTGGCAATGATAATTTGAGCCCCAAAACCTTCAAATTGAAAATACACAGCCTTTCAGTAGACCCTGCTACAAAAATTCTGGTTATTCTTGTACAAAATGTAAGCATACAAGTATGAAACAAAGTCATAATGAAAATATGCTCAACAGGAGGAAAATAAACAGCATATGCCAAAATCTGCACCTAAACTATGTCATCATCCAAAGTCAAATAACGATTCTTCAACCATCTCAATAAAAATAACTAGATACGTCGACTCTTTGGCAGTCTGCAGCCGTTATGGGGACGACGAGTTGTATCTTCAATGTATACAATTGGATTTTTATCCCCTCGAGAATCAGTAAATCCTTCCCTCCAGCTCAATATTGCTTGCCTTTTCCTCCGAAAATGAGTAAATCCATTCACTTTCATTACAACAGACTTCAACCCCAAACTTCTAGATCGTCGTCCAACCACTTCCGCAGTTGCTTCCGCAGCATACCTAGAAAGCTTTTGTCCCGATTTCATGTCTTTCAAGGAACCAGCAGAGCCGCTAAGTTTTACATTTCCTTTAGCATCGGTCACTGTAACAAAGGTATTGTTACGCAGCATCTTTATATGAACATAATCAGCATCATGCTCATAATGATACTGATTGTATAGAGAACCCCCCATAAAACCCCCCACAAGACCCCTTTTATCTTCGTCTATAACTCCTCTCACAAAGTCCATATGCCTGAAACTCCCACCACTCTCAGCATTGTTCTCACTTTTGGAGTTAATATTCTCTCTATCCTGCATAAAATCTGGACGAGCACTTGGATTTGCATTCACATTTTCGCTTTGATTCATCCCATTCAAACCCCTACTTGCACTTGAAAATCCTCTAACATATCCTGCAGTTTCAAGAGTATGAAAAAGACCCCTCATAAGATTGTTGAGATGACATGAAAAAGCTTAAAAGGTAAAATGATAAGGTCTCTTTAATTATGTTGTGGCAAAAATTTATTTTCAATGAATCAATTCTTTAAAATTGATTTTAAATTAAAAGTGAGTTGAATGTATGGTGATTTGTGTTTGGAATTTTGGATACATTCATGTAAAAGTGAGTTGAACAGTAAAATAAGGCTCTAAATCATATTTGTAGGCAAAAGCTACAAAGGAAGTTAGAATCCATTCAAGAGATAAATCAATTCTACTCGTAAACATCCAAACATGTCAATATCAATTTATGTGTCAAGAATCACTTATGCCTCTCACAAAAGTGAATCCAAATATACACAAAGTGATTTAAGGTATCCAGTTCACTACTATCTCTCTCTAATCACTACCACTCCTTTTCTGTTTCCTCAATTACAGCAATTTAGGATCCTAATTTGATGATAACATTAACATACATATATGAATGCGAGCTGAATATTACATCAAACAATTCAGTTAAGAACCATGCTCATACAATTCAGGAACACTCAATTCAAATACACAAAGCAACCAATCCAATCCACTACTGAACCAATCTTTCTACAAAAAGAAAATCAGATATAAATTAATTCAACCCAAAAAACTGATACCTCAGATTCAAAAAGACCCTCATAAAATTGTTGATCTAAAACAGTTCACTAAAAGCATAGAATTGAGGAACACTCGACTCAAAACCACAAATAAACCAACCATTTTTTCTATCTACAATAAGTAAAGAAAAATCAGTAATGAATTAATTTAACCTAAAAAGGAACCCTAAAGTTTAGGCATTATAAAAATCATAATAAACATTAAAAAAGCTATGTTTTTCAGCAACGAAATAATGGAAAACGAAAGCAGAAAGAAAGATTATAGTGTTACCTAGATGAGATGAAAGTGAAGATTTGGATGCAGCGAGAAAAGATCGAGGGGCATGGAAGATTGAAGAAGACAAATAGCGAAACATGGTTGTTGTCAGATTATTAGGGTTTCAGGATTTTAGTGTATTAACATGTAGCAATCTTATGCACTCTGCGATGATAGAAAAATAAAATCATTTTTAAAACAAAAATCACTTTTCTGAGTTTTAATTTGTTTGTTAAAATGATAAGTTGTTTTTAGTAGCTTTTCCTACACATTAATTTTTTAAATTGATTTTTTTTTAAGAAAAGTGATTTTCATTATATTGAATAAATAGTTTCTTATTTATTTTATTAAAAATCTCTAACATATAATTTTTAAGGGATTGAATACGAGAATCACCTTTTTTTTAATAATTCGTAATAAATTGATTCAAAAAATGAATTAAAATATAAAAAAGTATATGCTACTTGAAAGATTTTAATTTGTAATCATCATTTTATTTAATTTTCTAAAAAAAAATATTTTTGTTCATTTGGTACAAAATTCATTTTAATGATAATTTGAAAATTTTTATTTGATACCAAAAAAAAATATTTTGTCTAACACAAATTTTTAAACAACCATTTTTCAAAGAATTTTATTATGACAAAAGGGTCAAGCCCCAATCATACATCATTTACATTTACACCAAATACAAAACTAAGTTATGTTGTTGGGTAAAATACAGGAACATTTAATTAACTCAAATCTTAAAATTTAGAGTAGAGTTTTGTTCTAGTCACTCATGAAATGAAAATGAATCTCCATTGTTCGTTTTACAAAAGTAAAATGAGATTTTAGAATTTTCAGAATAAATTAAAATGTAGTTGTGTTTTTACAATTGATGTTGATTTTTAAAGAATCAGTTGCAATGACATGTGAAATATCTTACATGAACAAAAAAAAGTCTCAAAAGTACAAGTCACAAAGTTATAGACATTATTACAAATAATTTAGTTTTATATCATAATAATTTAGATTAAATATTGATTTTAGTCCCTAAATATGATAATGTGTCACAATAGTATATGAAAGAAAAGATAACATTTTAAATTTTTTGAATCACACTTATGTTAATCATTGTATTCTTTGCCTTCAAATGACTTCTACTTTTCATCAATTGTATTGAGTTACCGTACTTTTTACACATCAAAAGCTTATGTGGCATTAGAAAATTTGCACATCTTCAATCCATGTTCATATCCATAACAAGAGAGCAAAATAACAACGAATAAAAAATGTTGCAGATAAGCCCAAGAAATTCAAAATTGTTCATATCTTGATTTGACCCCATTGAGGGAATGATTGGTGTTTCAGGTCCTAACATATAACTTGTTGGGTTAGTCGAAATAGATGGGTATGGTGTCCATGGCAGATGTTCTTGATATCTTGTAAGTGGTATTTGGTTTTCTGTCACTAAGATGAACACTTGTCCTCCGACGTAAGGCGTATTGTAGACATGCATCCCAACATCCTTGGGTGAGATTTGCGACATACCAATATGCCTCAGCCTCATGTGGCCTTCTAGGAAAAATGCATATGTCCAAATTAAAGGTTAACCTAATTGGATGTATCATTCGCCAACTGTTGTTGTTCCCTAAGAACAACAATGACAAAAATACTAGACTAGGACATTATCAAATATAGTACGTAATTAGAGTTTGACTCTATCTGAAAATATCCTACAGTATAATTGATTGGTTGATTTTGTACGATAATATTAACCTAACCATGATATCCTGATTGATCTATAATATGTCTTATTTTAATAATGACGGAATTTCAAAACCGAATAAATGAGGTTGCTTATTATTTAACAATGTCGGTCAATTCCCTAGCATGTTTTCAAACTTTTATTGAACTTGCAACATGTATTTGAAAAATTTATCATTAATGAAATAGCTTGAGTTTGCTTTAGTAAAATAATATGTGTTCTCATCTTTTAGAAACTAACACCACATATTAAAATAGAGTGAAGTAGTGCCGCACGAGTTATATTCTATTGAGAGTGAAGTACCCCGTATCATACCATATGAGCCATAAGATAACCCATTTCTCTTGAATATGCATATGCTAAAAAAAATGTTAAAAACTATGCAAAAACAATAAGAAAAGGGAACATAACTTCTATTAAGATAAAAAAAGGCCTTTATTTCATCATCTTTGCTTGCGATGTTTAATGACCCAGTCCAAAAAGCAAAAAGAACTAACAAAAGACAAATAAAATTAGGTGAATTATACTCTCTTTTTTAAAGTAAGATTATTTATTTTTTCTTTAAGAAAATGATAAAAGAATCCACACACAATTGCAAGATTTCAAATTTGAACTTGAGATATGATATTAAATCGAACAATATCGACATTTTTCAGTTGAGTTAAACTTAAATTACACAATCTTATTTTTTCAAAAAAAAGTTATACTCTGATGTTAAAATACTTCATACACACTTTCTCTTTAAATTTAAATATGTATTAGTTTTTAGTTTGTAAATTATTTTATTACGAGTAAATATCTTAATCTATTATTGGTGAACAACTTCAATCGATCCTTCCATAATTTTTTTTCTTCATATTATCAGTTTCAATTGATAACTATTTTTAAAATTTTTATTATTGATTTAAAAATTATAAAAATGCTAAAATAAAGTTTTAAATACCCATACTTGCTTAATTTTTACTTTATTATCTATCATTCTATAATTGTTATATATATACATCTTAAAATTATGAATTTAATTTATATATGAAATATTTTACCCAATCCCAATCATTTAATAATATGTTGTCATGTGATTTAACCATATTAAAAACACGATCTTTTGTCCTTAAATCTTAGCTCAACTAACAAATATTGATATTATTAGATCGAACGTCTTGTTTCGAATTCGAATTCGGAACTTCACAGTTGGGTAAATTAATTATGATAGAATGTACCATCTCTTACTTAACGCTAAAATTTTATACATAAACTCAAGTCACAACAAATGTGAGTTGAAAGTCTAACTATTTATGTTATCAACAATCGGTTAACAAGAGTTTAAGATTTTTTTTTTTTGTTTTGGAAAAGATGGTAAATACTACCATACTTAACTCACATAATTATGAGATTTCAAATTTAAATTCGTGATAAAAAGTTCAATTTAACAACATTGATATTATAAGTTAAATTATAACTTAAGACAAATTTTAAGAATTTAAATATATTGCAACACATTAATTTTCTTTAACCGTATTATTAATGAAAAGTATGCATCGACTTTGTGAGTAATTAATCTCTGTCTATGAACCTAGTTAACTATCTTTAATGAAGTATCCCCACTCAACCGCATTTTTTTAATTTAGAGATTGCTATTGAGTTCCACTAAGAGAACCGTAATGTTGGTTGCAGCAGCACACAATTAAATATAGATGTAAAATATTTTTATATTAAGCTCCATTAAATTAAATTCTAAAAACTATATTACGATGATGTCATTGAGAGCCAAAATGAAAACAAAAATATTTCCATAAAAAGTGTGATACTTTTCATAAAAAGCAACATAGATTTAACATATATTTGATTTTGAGTATGAGGCTTTAAACTTTAGTCTACTATCTAAATCGTTATTTTAGATAAATTACAAAACTAAATTTATAAAAGAGATATAACTTTATCAAATTATTTGGAATAATTAAAATTGTGAAAATTTGTTAGGTTGTAATGATCTTAAAAAATTATTTAAAAGTTTAACAAGATAAATATTATCTTTTAAAGTAAAAATTTATTCTCATGATAAAAAAAGATTTAATCAATATAAGGAAAACAACCAATATATATATTTTTAAATTAAATTTGTCAAACCGACGTAAATTATATAATTATTTTAACTATAAAAATGAAAACAGCCGCATACTTCTACTTTTAAATAATATTGTTTATCACCATTAAAATTTTGGATGACCATTAATCACTTATTCCCTACTAATCAAATATTGGATTGATCCACGGAATCACTTAAAATTGTTAGTTGCAAAAATAATAGTGATAAATAAAGAATATTTTATTATAGTTAGTATTGTGTTGTGTTGTTTTCTTTTTGGATCGGATCTAATGAAACAAAGAAAGTGTTGAGTTCATTCATTCACATTTCACAACACAAAGTCACTTCACTTTTCTAGTTCATTTTTTCTTCTTCCTATTTTTCATTTTTTTTTTCATTTTCATTTTCTCAGCATTATTCCCAAGAATGTTCCTTTCTTATGCTACTTCTTCTTCTTCAACATTTCTCATTCTTCATTCACATTGCCATTTCCTCTGATCAGGTTCTTTCTTCAATCACTCTTTGCTTTTTTTATTTTCTTTCTTTTCATTCACTTAATAATATTGAAATGGAATCAAAAGAAACCTCATCTGGGTTTTTAAAGAATCAAAGTTTTTCATGTTGGGCTGTTTTTGTTTAATGCATTTCGTATAAAAAACTGTTCCTCAGTTTGATTTTTCTTCTGGGTCTTAATTAACAATCATGGGTTCTTGAGAAACTTGTAAAAATCAAATTTTTACTATGTGGATTTTCTTGATGTTTTGGCTTCTTTTTTTGTGCTATTGAAAGTTTCTGAAATTTGAAGTCTTTTTTTTATTTGGGGCTTTCTATTCTGAATTGTTGATTGTGTTTGAAACTAGTCTTTTGAAGATTATTTCTTTTTCATGTTTTCTTTATTTTGTTATTTGAATTTCATTATCTGTATGCATATTAACTTCAATCAGTATAGTTATTATTTTTTACAACACATGTTTAATGTGCAGCAAGAGATTAAGATTATGTTATTTAAGATCTCGTTGAATGATTATTACATATTGGTTAAGATTTTGTTATTTCAGAACTTTTTGAATGATTATTACATATTGACTTGTAGCACCAACATTTTTGATTGAATGCGTGTCTTAGTGACCGACGCAACATTGACACATTGATTCATTTAATTAATTTATTTTCTCAAATTATCACCATTGTCGATGTGTCAGTGTCAGTATCATGACCAATGTCCGTGTCAGTGCTTCATAGCATATTGATTAGATTTTGTTAATCATATTGGTAATTGATTATGTTTATTTGAATTTATAGGTGTGTATAGATATCCTTGATGGAGTCACCTATCAATGAAGTTGAGTCTATATCAGAGGTTCAGAATTCAGTTTCTGGTGTACCGAAACGCCACAGCCTTCCTTTAACATCAGGGACTCCCCGTCCTTCGCGGCCTCCGTTGAGAGCATCTCGAAATCACGGAGCTTCTTCGTCTTCTTCCACGTCGTATTTGGCTGGCCATCATAATTATGGAACAAAGACCATCCACCATTTAAATAGCTATGTAATTAATCAAAAGCATTTGGAACATGAAGGATTGCCAACAAAACTATGCAGCAAACAAAAAGTTTTTGATGAATCCGACAATTGTATCTTAGTCCCATCGAAACGAGCTGTTGTTAATCAAGCGAAAAGTTACTGTCAGTCAGAGGTTAGTTTTTGTTTAAGTCCTCAGAATAGTTTCTATTCAGCAACTGTCTATTCAGAGGCGAAACAAAGTTTCACCAATACTGAAGTTAGTGAGTGTGCTAGTGCTGATAATAAGTCTTGTGAAAGTGGAGAAGTTTCGAATTCATGTGATTTTAATGAGAGTAGGAAAACTAGTATCTGTAGAGCGAGTACTGGAAGTGATGTTAGCGACGAAAGCAGCACGAGTAGTTTGAGCACTACTTTGTATAAACCTCATAAGGCAAATGATATAAGATGGGGAGCAATTCAAGCTATTCGAGCTCGCGATGGTGTGTTGGAAATGAGGCATTTTAGGTTGTTGAAGAAATTAGGATGTGGAGACATAGGAAGTGTATATCTAGCTGAATTGAGTGGCACAAGGACTACTTTTGCTATGAAACTCATGAACAAAATCGAGCTTGCGGGACGCAAGAAGCTTCTTAGGGCGCAGACGGAGAGAGAGATATTGCAGTCTTTAGATCATCCTTTTTTACCTACATTATATACACACTTTGAGACTGAGACATTCTCTTGCTTGGTAATGGAGTTTTGTCCCGGCGGCGACCTACATGCACTCAGACAAAGACAACCTGGGAAGTTTTTCTCAGAGCATGCTGTCAGGTTAGTTATTCGATCCTTTTTTAGTATAGCGGAATTTTAACTAACTTCTATTTTTCTACGATATGCAATTTAGTATAAAATGTTGCTAAATAACGGTTATAGCAGTGCTATAGAATTGTAATATAGTGGAATTTGATCAAATCACTATTTTCTGTTTGAGTTAAAAATATATGCTTTTAATATTTTCTCGATGGAAACCACGCTTACCGAGTCCTATCGATCTTATGACAAGTAGATTGAGATTGCTAGTATATTAGCTTCTATTCGCCATTTCTCTAATTCGCAGCTTTTTGGATTTTGCAGGTTTTATGTGGCAGAAGTTCTCCTTGCTTTGGAGTACTTACACATGCTTGGTATAATCTATAGAGACCTTAAACCTGAGAATGTATTGGTGAGAGAAGATGGTCACATAATGCTATCCGATTTCGATCTCTCTCTAAGGTGCACCGTCAGTCCAACTCTCGTGAAGTCCTCAAACCCGATCGCTGAAACAAAAAGCTCCGGATACTGCATTCAGCCTGCCTGCGCAATGCAGCCAGACTGCATCCAACCTGCATGCTTTACGCCACGTTTCCTATCCGGAAAATCGAAGAAAGAAAGAAAATTCAGACCAAAGAATGATATGCATCATCACCAAGTGACACCTCTTCCCGAGCTAATCGCCGAACCAACAAGTGCGCGATCGATGTCCTTTGTAGGTACACACGAGTACTTGGCGCCTGAAATTATTAAAGGCGAAGGGCATGGCAGTGCTGTGGACTGGTGGACGTTTGGGATATTCTTATATGAACTCTTGTTTGGCAGAACACCGTTCAAAGGTTCGGCAAACCGAGCAACACTGTTTAATGTTGTCGGGCAGCCGTTGAGGTTTCCGGAATCTCCTACTGTCAGCTTTGCTGTGAGGGACTTGATCAGAGGTTTACTTGTGAAAGAGCCTCAACACCGTCTTGCCTATAGACGTGGAGCTACCGAAATCAAACAACATCCGTTCTTTCACAATGTGAATTGGGCGCTGATCCGTTGTGCTAATCCGCCGGAGGTACCAAGACAGACCATGATGAGACCGAATTCAACTGCTCAAGAACTTGGTGTGAACCCTTCTGGTAATTATTTAGATATTGATTTCTTTTGATCCTTAAACGTGAAGTGGTTTTTGTGGACCAACAGCAATTTGTGTTGTTTTTTTCTGTTCATGTTTCTAAGTTCCTTTGCATAAAATAATGCAATTCAATGTTTTTGATGAACTGTTCTAAGAAATTGAATTTGAGGAACATAGTTTACAGTATTTCTCATTTTTACCTCTATTCCTTTATGAACTGTGCAACTCAGACGATAAAAAACTGCTGCAGGATATTTAATACGTTAGGATGTGAATTCAAACTTACATTACTCAATTTTTTGCAGTAGGTATGTATGAATTTTGCCTCTAGATTCTTTATTAAAAAAAATTGAAATTGTTCTTACATTTGAGATTAAAAAACTTCACTAGATGTGAACTTGTGACTATTTCAAAGTTAAACTTGGTGATTCTTTTCGTGTGTATTAAGAAACCCTAAAATAATATTAAATGAAAAGATTGCAACCTTGAATATTGTTACTATTATAATATTTAGTATTATTTTACTGCAAACAACACAAATAGTCAATGATTTAGAATTGAACAAATTATTCTCTCATACTTTTCGCAAGGATCGTTCCCTGCAAGACATTTTTTCTTTTTTTATATAATTTTTTTTTTAGATAAATTAGGTTTCGAGGTATATAAATAAAATAAGCATTATATGATAACGTTGACTGACTAGTTCAACGGAAGAGCTTGACAGTTGGTTGGGTTCCTGCTCGTATCTTCTTCGACACTATCTACCATCCCCACGCGCTCATTATTCTTCACCAGCGCGTCCTCAAACTTAAACCATTTTGATTCCTCACAATTTCACTTCCACCCAATTTTGTTAAGTGTTGACTAAATATGTCAAAAGAATGCTGACTTATATAATATTTTGAGTCAAATCAATTCCATATTAATTTGAGCTAAAATTAACCTAACACATAAATTTTTGGTGGTATAACACATTACTTTAGAGATATATAAAATTGAGAAATTGTTTTGATGGGTATTTTCAATTTAAAAAATAATGTATACACAAAATCTTCAATTATTATTTTTTAAAAAAAACTTAAATTCTAAATAAAATAATAATAATAATCTTTTTCTTCTTCAAATTCTTTTTAAAAACTTGATTTTCTAATTTTTTGGGGGAAATTATGGACAAAACTTAATTCTGAATTATTAATGTCTCAGTTCCCACTAGAATAAGAATTAAAAACAAAAAAGAAGCATAGTGAAAATAGGCGCGTAGTTGTGCAACATAGCCTTTGTGATTCCAATTCCATTTCTCTGACTTTGAGCTCAACCTGAATAATAATCAACATTGAAAAGTACTTAAAAAAACAAAATATAAATGCAAGTTACTTAGTACTATTAATCAATTAATTATGCCATAATCAATTAAATAAATAATGCTCTTAACTCGTTTCATTACATCTATCTCTCATTTCAATTTCAACAACAAATCTCAATTTCTTCTCATCCCCTTCGCTACGATGGCTTCCTCCACCGTCGACGTCGCCAAAAGCGGTTTCTCACGTCCCGAGATGTACACGGAAAAACTCGCCGGTACCGTCGAATCCTACGACCGTCACGTATTCCTCTGTTACAAGAATCATCAAGTTTGGCCTCCGCGTGTTGAAGCTTCCGACGACGATCCACTCCCTAAACGCATCGCTACTACTTGGAAAGCTCGCAAAAACGACATCGTCGTTAAGGTAATTACTAATTAATATTACTTAATTTTCTTAAATTTGTTGTGCGTTTTATCCAATTTTGGTGTTATCTTTCAGATTTGACGATTTTTTTGTTTATTGTTTGCAGACGAAAATCACGGTTTGTGAAGCGCGTGAGGAAGATGGATTCTCCGACGGTGATGTCTTGATTTTTCCTGAAATGATCAAATACAAGTAGGTTATTACTTATTACAGATTTTTTTTTTTTGTTGAAGGAGCAGAATTAAGTCATTGCTAGTGCATTGTTTTAATACTCTAGTTATAATTGGAATTTTAGGGAAGAATCACCTTTTTAAATAAAATAATCACTTTTGAAAGTTTTAGTCTGTTTGTCACCATTTCAAAAAAAAAATGAAAATCTGAAGAAAAAGAGAATCTAAAAACTGCTTAAATGAGAAGCTGTATTTTGTAGCTTCTCAAAAAAATCATTTTTCATAACTGATTTTTTTTAGAAAGCGATTTTTATTATGTCTGACAAAATAGATTATGCTTTTCTTCAAAATCTCTAAAAAAATCAACTTTTTTTATAATTTGTAACAGACAGGCACTTAATCACTTTTGAAAGTTTTCATCCGTTTATTACAGTTTTAACAAAAATGGGAATTTGAAAATAATCTAATGGCCTGTTTGTTACGGATTATAAATAATTTGAAGATTATTGTTAAAGATTTTTTGAAAAAGCAAAATCTGTTGTGTTTACCATTGTAATGAAAATCACTTTTTTAAAAAAAAATTTTATAAAAAATGATTTTTATGAAAAGTTTCTGAAAACAGCTTCTTTGTCTTGTGTTTTGTGATTGTAACTAACTGGAAAAATTAACTAAATGATCACAACTAATCAAATTAGTTAATCACAAGCGTGAAATGAATTTGGCTATAAAATATCATTATTTTTTATTTTGATTTAGTTTTTTTTTTTTTATTTACATTTGGCTGACAACAAATTGTCTTAATATTGAGAATGGTGTATTGTGTTGTTGTTTGATTGTAAAGGGGTTTGGAGGAATCAAATGTTGATAGCTTTTTCAATGATGTCGTGGTGAGTGGTAATTCATGGGGTGGTGGAGTGCAGGGTGTGATAACAGGTTCATATATTTTTGTGTGTGCTCATGGAAGTCGCGACGTGAGGTGTGGTGTTTGTGGGCCTGTTCTCATTGACAAGCTCAACGAAGAAATTCAACTCCGGGGATTGAAGGACCAAATATCTGTCATGGCATGTTCTCATGTTGGTGGCCATAAATATGCTGGGAATTTAATCACATTTAGTCCTGGACCAGATGGAAAAATTATGGGTCACTGGTTAGCTCTCACACTTTTATTATTGATCCTCTTGCTCTTATTAGTTTGAAAGGATTCTAGTGTTGTTGGTTCAATGGTAGTATCTAATAGTTAATTACATTACATTACATTACAGGTATGGATATGTTACTCCTAATGATGTGCCTGCTTTGCTGGATCAACACATTGCCAAGGGAGAGATCATTCAAAAATTATGGAGGTTGCTACTTATTTTTTATTATGCATTTTCTAACCTTTAATCAAGTGTTAATTTCAAGGATATATCGTTCATAAAATAAGACAACATAAACCAATCAATTAGAATGTGTTTTTAGAATTAGATTGTTAAACTATGCTTCTTATGCTTAATAGGCCATGATGATATATTGAATGGACTAATCAAGATTAGAAGTATATCTTCTATGAAAGTGTTTAGGCGTTTGTTGCATCTTAAGCACGTTCCTTACAAGATATGATGATTAAATTTTGCCGTATGAAATTGTTTCAGAGGCCAAATGGGGCCATCAACTGTTGAACATAAGGGAGCAGATGACCAAAAGAAGCTTGCTAATGGAGGTGATACTCGCAAGATCAAGAAGAAGAATGTAGAAAGTAACAATGAAAACGTGGTTGGTTGTTGCCAAGGTGTTAATGGGGTTTCTTGTTGTAGAACTACAAGTTTTGAGCAAAACAAAGAGATTGAAGAAACCGCAAAAGAACATAAAAAGCAGGGGAGCAAAGTAAGCTGGAGTTGGCCTGTATTACAGCAGCGCGATATTCTTACAGCTACCGGTATACTTGGAGTTTTGGCAGCTATAGCCGTTGGTTACAGGTTTTGTAAAAGGTCAGGCTAAGAGCTTAGAGGTTCTATATAGTTCTTACTTTTTTCATCATGAAATAATAATAAAATGATTCTAAGTTATATATACAAGCTTCTATATATTGAGATTGAAAAGATAGTAAAAGTCTTGCTAGATATGTAATGGTGAAAGTTTTATCTTTTTTTTTTATTTTGAAAAACTCAATACAATTATGGTTTGTTGTATTTGTTTCTTTACGTTACTGCTTTTGTAGTAAATTCGAAGTTTAATGTGATATGTGAATTTAGAATCTCGTTGTTTCCTTTTTGCTCTTATGTGACCAGTTTTTTAGTGAATTCAAAGTTTACTATGATAACTGAACTTTACCTTTGTATTTGTTTACTGGTGACTTCTGAAACTCAAGTCATGTCTTGATTTTGTTAAATAGGATTATTTAACTGCCATCAAAATTACTAACTAGATAGAAACTAAGGGGTATGATTTAGTATCTTGTATGCAAGAAACTTTAGTCTTTAGAGCTATTATTTTAAATGTTTAGAATTCTGCATTCACATATTTCAAGTTGAGGATAACATGTCTTAAGTAAATATCCAAGTTGCCAAGATCTTATTGACCTATCTTACTTTATATTTTGTCTCGTCCAAGAAAAAGAACTCTTGGGCATTGACAAGAAGTTTGTTCATTTGTCAATAATATATCAGAAATTAACATCAAATCTAAAATTCTTATCAGTTTCAAGCATTTTAATGTTTGTAAACAACAATGCAGTCAAATGACATCATCAAAATCTAACATGAATCAAACCAGAAGATTCTGAACCAATCTTATGTACATTGTCTCACTTCAATACCTTCATTATAGTTGAGTCCTAAACTAGAAGTCATCAAGAACTTATATTATGAACTAGAAGTCCTATAAAAATTAGAAAGAACCAAGAGATACATGAATACGTTATGAACTTAACCTATTTCAGAAACCTTATTTACTTGAAAGATTATGTATTGAGTTTTGCAATCATTTCCTCTACCAATCTCAAAGTAGTATCAGCCAATTTCTCTCCTGCATCAATTTCTTCCATTACCTGTTCTACAAGCTCACGGTTAATTTGTTTCCGTCTCGAGCTATAACTAGAGCAGTCTCTTAGAAGAAACAACAATTCTCTAGCCATGGATTTGGCTCTCCGGGTTCCATCGACACTTAACTGAAGCAATCCTGGCATCACTCCCTCTGTCAAAATCAGTACTCTATATTTTTCTCTACAACTTCGACATATAAGGAGAAGTATACCAACTGCATGCTCTTTGCCTAGTGAAGATCCATCTTCAATAGTCTCAACCATTATCCGAATCGCTCCGCTAGTATTAGCAGCCTCACAAAGTCCACCCTCTGATGAAGAAACAATATTCTCGAGCAACCCTATTGCTTTTTCAACCAATGGAGAAAATTTTACTGTGTTGTGGATAAATTCAAGTAATGAGAGTATAACACCTGAAGATACAATCAATGGAATAATCTCTTGGCAGGTTGTGAGGTTATGGAGAGTAGCTATAACATCTAGTTGAGATTCAGTGTGAGTGCTACTACTACTACTATTGATAAATTCAACCAAAAATTGAATTGCACCAGAGGAAGCTATTGCTACCTTATTTGATTTGCAAGAAGAAAGTGTTAACATGGCTGCTATGGACAATTGTACCATTGTCTGGCTTTCACAATGGAGGAGGTTCAGCAAAATTGGCAATGCTCCATACCTGACGATTCGAATCTTGTTTCTGCAAAATTTGTGAAAAAATTTATGTAAGATATTTTTAATGTAAGTGGTATTAATGGTCGATATATAAATGTCCTCGAATAGATTTGAATTATGTCCCTTAGGAAACTTTTTAAAACATTCTTACAATAGAAGAAATTTTCATTCTCCTTTGTGTTTTATACATAACTTTTTGGTAAAAGAATCATGACGGTAAAATTAGAATCCACTATTAACCAATGTCGAACATTTATTACCTAAAACATATTCCTTTAGACCCCACTAGCAAAAAATTATCTTGGGGCATTAAAAAGTTCAAACTTTTTTAGTTACTCTAATACAGTGTTTGGTTGAGTATGTTTTAAATTATATTCCTCTTATTGAGGAAAAGTTAATTTTCTATAATCTATTATTCTCTTATGTACTCCTTGATGTTTTAAAAATTAGATCAAATAGCGAATTGGTGAGACTTTCAAGTCATAGTTCAATCAATTAAACCACAATTGATTCGAATGACTAATAAATAATTTTTTTTTTTTTGGATTTGCGAACGACGACATCGGTTTTGGAACTATTAGTAATCTGGAAAAGTTTATTACATTGAATGTTGAATACTATGGTTGAAAAAGTGAATGAACAAACCTTTCACTGCCAAAGGAGAGGCTAAGAAGAGCATAAAGAGCAGCTTCTATGGTTTCACAGTTTTCAGAATGAAGCATGGAAACCAGAGGAACCATAACTCCACTTTCTGCTAAATTGTGCTTTTGCTTATTGCACAATCTACTAAGTTTCATTGCTGCTTGAATTTGAGCTTCACTATCACCATTCCAAAGGTTTTCCACAATCTCTTTCACCATTGAAGAAGCTCTTTCTATTTGGTTTCTTCTTTGTTAGGGAGAGTGGTAATTGTAGCATTGAGATTGGTTGCTTGAAGAGGTAATGTTAAGCTTTTTTGGTAATTCCAATCCATTGTTTCAGCAAGAAGCAACATACAATTCTTTTTGGTCAGCTTTTTAACTTTTTGGTGTGTGTTTTGGTATTAAATATTAATATATTAATAAAAAAACAATATTGATCCCTAAGAATGAATCTTTAACTTTCCTTGTATAGAAGCAAACATTGTCAGCTTTTGGTAGGTTTGTCGAAATTTTCGAATGATTTTGTGTTTTTTCTGCTTTAATGTTAGGTTAGTTGACAGTAAGAGCTTGTGAAAATAATATTTTAATTAGTAGTTAATTACTCTTGTTTATCACATTGACAACATTTATTATTCTTTTCTTCAATAATGCCAATTCCCTTTTGACCAATGCTACTAGAGCCACCAATAGAAATAAATATTTTTTTCTTTCTATAAAATATTAATAAGGGTCCAATTTTTGCACCAATTGCACTGAAAATATGTTGTTCGTGATTTTTCAGAAGTTATAAACTATAATTTTAAATTTGACGCATGTTTGATATTTATGTGTGTTCGATACTTACACATATTCAATAATACTCACCATTATTACTTTGTAATGAAATACCACCAATTCTCAAAATTTTCATGTTTAATATTTTTTTTCGTTTTCACCCAAAAAAAAGTATCCTGTTGCTTTTGTTTCCCTAACTTTTCCGGTTGAAAATTCAAATCATTCAATTTATAATTTCAATTGATAGGAATATATACATATAGGATCTTGACAAGTCAAAAAATATAATTTAATACTCTGTTTGATATTTTAAAGATAGAACAAATTTGATATTGAAATTTCATAATACTTTTGTGAATGAACCATCAAATTAAGTGTCAATTTAAACACATAATAAAATGTAAATATTTTATAAAAAAGAATTTTAATGCGGTAAAACTAATGATGAAAATGAGTTTCATTTTCTTCAGTAATATAACATTAATTATTTTTTTTCCATTTCAATAATTAAATTAATATTGTCTCATTACCTTTCAATCATTATTATATATCACTATCCCTATATATACATTTAGGAGGGATGGAGTAATATGTGATAAAGTTGTAATTCAAGTAACATGAAAAAGTATACTAAAGATGTTGATTTTCATAATCATAATCATAATCATAATGAATCTGTTGCATAATATAATTATAACAATATCATGCAAATATATGTTTTTGTTGGTAAACTTAAAAAATGATGAACATTATATGTGATAATCTTTGTTAAAGATAAATTGATACAGATACAAAAGTGTTTTTCCACATGTAAAATAGTAAAGTTGATCTCGAAGCTAATACTCTCCAAGATGCAACAATCACTTCACGTATAGAAATCACTTATGAACTTTCGAGGGAACTTAATTTGTCTTCCAATAATTTATTTTCTTATCTCATAAAAATTCTCACGGTTAAATAAAAGGAAGCTTGAGACATTTGGTTTAAGTTAAGTGAGTATATTGAAATAGAATGAAAGTAAAAAAGTTTGAATTTCCTTTTCCAACATCCCAACAATCTAGTTGAGAGAGAGAAGGATGAGAATGTATGATGAGAGAACTCACTGCTAATAGAGAGGGGAAAAGCCCCAATGTCTCTATTGGCATTCTTTTTTTTATTAATTTACAGAGGTGTTTACGTATTGGGTTGGATGGTTTTGACTAAACGCATTATTCAATATAATCAAATTTTATAGGTTTAAATTGGATGAAATACCTGTATTTTGTTCTTGCAAACCCAATCGAAATCAAATGAATGAGTTAATTTGAGTTTATATATATATATAGTGCATCTAGTGAGAGAGAGTTTTTTTTATTTGAGAGTAAAAAGATCAATTATTAGTCATTTGATTAAAATGAATGAGTGAGATTAAAATACCCAATTAAAACAATTATGTGACTTTTTCTCTCTATCATACATCAGTTTCAGATTATATTTTTCCAAAAAAAAATATTACTCTATCAATTATTACTCTATCATACCCAATTAAAACAATTATGTGACATGCGTTCAATTATGTGACATGAGTTTAAAAGTTATTAGTCACATGCGTTCAATTATTACTCTATCATACCCAATTAAAACAATTATGTGACTTTTTCTCTCTATCATACATCCGTTCAATTATTAGTCACATGCGTTTATTTCAGATTATATATTCCCAAAAAAATATATTTTGAATGGTTTAATTTTGTTTACTTAGTTTTACTTAAAAGTGAATTTTATTTTGAATCAAAATAATATTGTTAGACTAGATATCATGTCCTAGGTTTGAATCCAAAACTTCATAGTTGTGTGTCAACTTCTTTATCATTTCATCTATACTAAAAAAAAATAAGTTGGAGTAAAATAATTTATGTTTAGATATATTTATGTAAAAGTGAGTTCAACAATAAACTTCAATGTAAAAATTACTTTTAAACTCAAAAGTTACAAATTTTAATTTCAAATTAAAATCAATTTAAAAAATAGAATCAATTAAACTCGAAAGCACTCAAATATGTCATAGTTAATTATACCCACCCAAAATTAATTTTGGTTCATTCAAAAGTGGAACCAATGCACGAAGTAATTGGTGCTTCCATTTGCATTTACAATTACAAAATAGTGAAAAGAGGACCTTCATGTGGTTGGTTGCTTATGAGCACATCCTTATCAATTATCTTAGAAGCAAGTGGGGTGTGGGGATCTCTCTTGTATGCACTTTAGTGGGAAATATGCTAAGACAACATTTCATGTTCTTTGCGACTATGTGCATGCATCACAACCATGGCTCTACATAGTTCCTTCTAATTTGTTTTCAAAAAAAAATTCTTTGAATTGCAGGGAATGGATTGCTAGCAATCTTAATAATAATGGGGGTCGAACAACAACAGAAGGATGGTAGTCCTTTTTTATGACTACCTGTTGGCTTTTGTGGACGTAGAGAAACAAAGTCATCTCAGAGGTGGACTTTCAGTGACCGCACAATCTAATTATGGTTATTCAAAACTTCATTAAAAAAATTGAGGACTAATCCGATCATTCTCTTCATAGGAACCCGCATCAACAAGAGTTGACCTACATTGGTTGGAAACCGCCTCTAGAGGGATAGATCAAGATTAATATTGATGGTGCTTTCAAGAACAATGGTCAACTTTCAGGGTGTGGAGGACTTTTTCGCAACTCATTTGGGAGATGGATCAAGGGGTACATCAAGAAGATTGACGTGTATGACGCTCTGCATGCAGAAATGTGGGGTTTGTACTTTGGTTTATCTATGGCTTAAATGGAATGCTTCTCTCATTTTATTGTGGAAAGTGACTCCAAAGTTCTGATTGACATGATCACATGAATCTACAAGTTAGGTGGGATGAGTCCCAATTTGATTTGGCATATTAGGCCCTTTTTGACTCTCAACTGGAATGTTCAGGTCCAACATATTTAGTATGAGTGAAATAGAAGTATTGATTGGTTTGCTAACTTTACCCTCTCCTTAGACCCTTTCAATTGTAATGTGGTGGAGTCTCATTCTAGTGAGCTCCATAAATACCTTTTTTTATGATATCTCTGAAATTTACATGTCTAAGAGTATCCGCTTAGTCGGTTAATTTGTCTTTTGGGCTTCGACCATCTTTTGCACAAAAAAAAAAAAGGAAAACAAACGAATAAGATGAAAATATTAATTGGATGGTAAGTGTGTTTCCTTCTTGAGTATGCGATCAAACATCCTTCACCATGTGTTCTCCTTTTTTCCATTTTCGTGCAAATAATACACCTAGCTGTTGATCACTAAAAACAAAAAAAAACAAAAAACATAACATTAGTGGCTAGAGAATCTTTGTCCAAGTATTCCATGCCATCATAGTACTCTCACCCTCTCAGAATATATAATTGATCAATATATATACAGTGGCGGAGCTTGATTAAAAAGTTTGGGCGACAAACATAAAATTAGAATGTATAGATCAAATATGCAAATCATATTGTATAGCGAAAAATTAAGTTGTAATAAGTACAAGGTGGAGTATCAAATAATTAAATTGTATGACTTAGAAATAATTTAAAGTAATGCTTTATGCTTTTTAAATAATTTGAAATCGTCAATCATAGACTCAGAACTGATACTTGCAGAAATTTTCCTTTCAATATAAATTGTCATGCTATCTGCCAAAAAGTCAGCTTCCATCTTGTTTCTTAACTTAGTCTTAATGATTTTCATTGTTGAAAAAGATATTTCAGTTGTGACCGTAGAAATTGGAAAAGTCATGATAAGGCGGAGTAGTCTATCAATCAAATAGAAATATTACGCCTTTTAAGTTTCAACCAAACATGAGCCCAATTCTTGGATAGTTGATAAATTCTTCAGATTTGAATCATGATGAGCATCAACCAAGAAATGTCGGAGTTGGAATTTCAAGTTAATCTTCTCTTGCATATTGAAATCCATAGGATAATATTTTTCTACTATAGTGCAAATTTTTTCAGTGTTAAAAGCTTGATAATTATCTTTAGGAGTCAAAGCACAACTTAGAGTTAACAAATCAATTGCTTGCTCGCTAAATCTATTTTCGCTAACTCTATTATTCAACCTTTGTAATTGTTGGTCGATGGTAGTAAAAAATATTTCAACTCTAAAATAATGTTCTATTGTGAGATGGTCTTGTTGAAGATGAGAATGTCCAAATCTTGTTGTTGGATGGACATTGTTGAGATCAGGAATCTCAATATCACGTTTTTCACAAAAAGTCTTCACTTTAGTAGATAATGTATCCCAACCATCTTCTCTCAAGTCTTGAATAAGAGACTTTGTTGTTCCAACCAAATACATGGCACTAACTACATTTGGAGATTGTTGTTGTAAGGTTTGACAAAGCATGTCAGCTATCTCCATAATGTCTTTCATCAAATGCTTGATAAATATAAAATCAAACGCCTTCAAATTATTTTAAGCACTATCAACACCCCCACCTGTAGAATAACTTGCTCTTTCTTTCGTAATTTTTTGTAAAATAGTACAAGTTGTCTCATACATATTTATCAAGCTACAAATAGAAGAGAAATGTGATACCCAACGAGTATCCTCAACTTGTTTCAAAGTACCAATTTGATTTGCACTTTTACCAGTTACAATCTCATCAATTTCTAGCAAATGTGCAATTTCCTCTAATTGTGTAGCTTGTAACTCATCATGACGCTTAATAGAAGAACAAACAACATTGACAACAAAAGTCAGCTTCTCAAAAAATTTATGAATTGAAACAATTTCTCTTGATGCAGTAACCAAGACAAGTTGCAATCGATAAGCAAAACAATGGACATAATATGCATAAGAACAATCCTTCATAAATAGTTCTTGTAAACCGTTTCATTCTCCTATCATATTACTAGCACCATCATACCCTTGACCACAAATGTTATAAACATCAAGGTTATGTCATACATTTGACCACTGATGTTAGAAATATCAAGGTTATGTCGAGAAAGTATATCACATACTTATTTTTTCAAAGTTAAAGTTGTGGATGTTAGGATGTGAATCTCAAACATTGGTTAATATTTTTAATTGAACTTTTTTGGACCCAAAAGTGGTCCCTAAAAGAATATATATACATCCAAGACTCAATAAAAGACAAGTGGATGGATGGATTCTTACACATGTGTGTTACTATTTTTAATTGGACTTTTTTGAGTTCCCAAATGTGGTTCTTTCATGAATATATATAATACATCAATTTATCTCATTCCCATTTATTGCTATTTCTTAAACTTTTTAATTTACTCATTCACAGAGTACATGGTCCTGGACAGAGTCACAAGTCACAACTCAATTTCAACTCACTCACTCAAATTTAAAAGAAGCAAAACTCACCAAACAGATTCTGATTCAACCATTCAAAGATGCAAAACTCATCACTTCATCTTTGTAATCTCATCCAAATTCCAAACTCACTCAAATTCACTATCTTAGAGTCACAAATCAGAATCACAGATGCAAAAACTGAATCAAACTCAATTTATTATCAATTGAAACAAGTTATCAAAATCATAGAGATGTGCATGCAGACACGAGATTGATGCATGCATTCGAATCAAACTCAGTGATTCAGTGAGTGACTCACATCAATAGGCTTGAGTGCGTGCGAGGAGGGAGACAATTAAGTAGAGTACTGATGAAGACGAAGTAAGGAACAGAAGACGAGAGAACGGTGCGATTGCACTGCGACATGTGGGTGTGTGAGTGCAATACGATGGCATGAGGAAAATGGCAACTTCGTGTCACGTGAAGCTTACGAAGGAGCTGGAGGTGGAGGCGGAGAAGAGATTGGTGACGATTGACGACGACGTGGCCAGTGGTAGAGTGCGGCAACGAATCTGCAAATGGAGAAAGAGAGAGGAAATGATGGCTTGTGAGTTGTCGCAAGAGATTGAGAGAGATTTAAGAAAATACAGATTTTAAGATTTTGGGTATGTTTGTTATTTTTATTTCAATAAGGATATTTTGGTCATTTTACCTATTAATTTTTTTCTTTGAGGTGGCCGCGACACCCATTTCCTGCTGATACTTTGTCACTATATACATAGATTAAAAGAGTGTATAAATGAGATGGAATAATATTTTTATTAAAATATTCTTATTAAGTATTATTGTATTTATCATTATTATTAATGTAAGTGAAAAATTTAGATTGAAATAGTGCATGTAATATTAATTAGATGATACAATTGGAAACAGTAATTAATGTTATATTATAAATTACAAAATGTTATTCATTTTGGTACAAGTTATATTCACACATAAATCACTCATTGTAGAACAGAGAGAATAGTAACAAGGAGATGACAACTATCTTGAAAATCTTTAGATTGTGTTTGAAATTGGATAATAAAGTTTTTTAGGGAATTGAATAATTTTTTAAGAAGATATAAAATAGCAAGGTAAACTCCTCATCTAATACAAATTTTAAGCTAAGTAAATAAACACTCAATATCAATAGTTTGATCTAGTGGTAAAAAGACAAGCATTGAATTTGAAGATTGAGGATTTGATCTTCGTTGATGTTGTTGAAGAGAGATTTTGCAAGTGTAAATGTTTTGGCAAGTGTTCAGTGAAGGTTTTTCCTACCGTCTCATATTGAAAGTCATTTATGCTCATTTTATGCATATTAAGAAATAATTATAAATAAAAAAATCATAATAATTTTATCAAATTATCATTCTTAACCATTGGTGCATTACTCACTATCATAAATGCAAATTAAAATTAATGTTTTAGAAGTCGTGTACATAGTAATAATTAAATGCTAAAATTGAAAGGAAAAAAATTAAAATTATATTGAAAATGACATTTATTTTGAGAAAATATTTTGTTGTTAAAGTGACACTTAGTGTGAGATGGACAAAGTAATATATCACATGAGTTATTTAAACACACCAAAATCGATATCGTATTTCAATGTCTTATACCAATAAATGTAGACGTCATAATCGATGTGAGAGAAAAAATATTTGAGGAAACAGGAAAAAAAAATATATAAAAAATAAAAATCATATAGAAATACGTTATTGACATCAATATTTATATCGAAGAATCATTTCTCAAATCCTACCAAATACAACGATTTTATTGATTAAATTATAATCTAATTATCTTTTATATAAAGGAATATAATCTAATTATCTTTTATAGAAAGGAATGGAGGAAAGGGAATAGGATATATAGCATGCAATAGGCATTGGATTAAAGAGGAAAATGTACCTAAAACAATTCATAAAATAGATAAATCGAGTGACCACACATTGCAATTTCTGTTTCGATAGCCTCATTACAATTTATTTTGGTACTTAGAGAGTATCATGTTCTCCTGAATAAAAATTCTCTAATGTTGTATTTTTATTTTCTTTTGTTTTTTGTATTTGTTTTTAGTGATATTGTTTGCATGGAAATGGAAAAAGGAGAAGGCGTGGTGAAGGATCTTTGGTCGCATACTCATGAGCAAACATTTTGTTTTATTTATTTGTTCCCCTTTTTCTAATTTTAAATATAAAAAAAAGTTGAATTAAAAAATTTGATATATTTAATTCAAAATTTATATTAAATACATCTATTTTTGTTATATTATTTTATCTTATATTTAAAACAGAAGAGACTGTTTTGTAATTGTATATGCAAATAAATCATCGATTATTTTAGCTTGTACTTCATCTTTTACTATTTGATATATTTATTTAAAGAGGAGTACTGATACTCTCTAATACACACTTTTTAACACATTCTATTTGATTTTTGTTAAAATTTTCATGAATCCCACGAAATTATGTGTATTACATATGAATTTGGTAGAAATCATGGTGAATTTTAATCAATTAAATATAATGTATTGAAAAAAATGTGTTAAAGAGTAGGCATGGCAATGGGGCGGGGGCGGATTTTTCCTCCTCCACTGCCGCACCCGACTAATCGGGGAAAACCCGCATCCACCCCCGTTTCATAGCGGATGTAGAATTTAGGCCCTCATCCTCACCCGCAACGGGGTTCGGGTTTCCCCGCTCACACCCAAACCCGTCCCCACCCCCGAATTTTAATTTCGGGAAAATCCGCACCCGCATCCAATCAAAGCGGATTTTCCCCGCCCAAATCAAACGGGTTTGGGTGGATACCCGCGGGTACGAGTTATATTGTCAATCCTATTAAAGAGTATGTTGCTAGCATTACTCTTATTTAAAAATTGTGTTACGAAGGCAAAAGAATATAGAGACTTGATACAATGGTGGTGAACTTGGAGTGAGTAGCCAATGAGATTCATTGGTTATATGACAACGAAAATTAATTTTGTTCCGAAGTGAATTGAACTAAAAACTATTTAGATTTGGATTATTTGTAAAAGTTATGACTTCTTAATTTTGATCGAATCAACGTTGATTTTGACTTAAATTTTAAAATTTGTATACACATATAGAATTTAATTAAAAAATATATTGTCACGTGATTGTTGTCCAATGATAATAAAAACATTATTTTGTTCAAATGTTATCGTTGAATAACAATCACGTGATAATATACTTTTTATTTTCTTAATTAATTTCGCCTTTGCACATGCATGTTTATGTTTTAAAAAATCAAAGGCATCTAACTTTTACAAAAGAAATAAAATTAAAGACCAAAATTTGCTATTTTTAAAATATATGGCCAAATTTGCTGGATTGAGAAACTTATGCGACAAAAGTGCATTTTAATTTTTTTTTAATAAAACATTAATTAAGTAGTGTTAATTGGATCAAGTTTATCAAGTCTAGCTTGAAATAATCTCAATCAAATTAAACTAAATAAATTGATTTAAATTATTTAGATAATGGATACAAATCATCCGACACATGTAAATCGTGAATAGTTAAAATAAAATAAAAAATTATGTGATATTTTAGCGTAATTTTATGTGATATATTTTATATTGAGAAATTTTTTTTTTCAAAAAAAACTATCTTTTAATATATAATCTTATATCATAAACTTTTATCAACTATTCTATATAAAACCATATCATATTCCTAACAACAAAGATCAAACTTAAATATATTATAATATAAATTTTATATTATAATAATAAATCTTATTTTAAATCTAAATAAAATCAATCTTTTCAAGATATATATATATATATATATATATATATATATATATATATATATTATTCTTTGACATAATTAACTTCCAATCATAACCATAGAAAGATTATATCATTGTATGGTCCAAATTGATTTCGCGTTCTTATATTAAAACTTTTTTCATTCTCCAATACATTTCATATATGGTACAACAATAAATCGTATTAAGTTGACTACGGGTGTACATAGATGCAGGTCGACCCGCCAACTTGATCATCCAATACAACTGAACTCGATTTTTATCCGTTTGGTCCGACCCGACCCAACCCGTTGAAATCCGTTTATATTTGGTTCAGATAATTGGTTCAACCATTTGAATCCGTCGACCTGACCCGATAACTAGTTATATTTTTTTTTAAAAAAATTGTTTGGCAGTCCAACAATACAACAGAGTTCCATTACTCTTCTTCTTCAAATTAATTAACGTTTAATTTGTTTTGCCCTTGTAATCTCGTATATGTCTACTCATAAAATTTGTATCTAATTTTTAAACTGTCTTTTTAAGAAGAGCAATCTAATTTCTAAGTTAAATATTATTTATTGAAATGTTATATTTTGTTATAATTTTGCATAGTAAAGGTATGATGTTTATGATGAATTTAGTTTAAATTTTTTATATTTGTCAAATACAAAAAATTTGAGTTAAATACTATTCATTTGAGTTAAATATTTATGAGCAAAAATGATACTTATGCAAAAGATTATGCTTATGATGAATTTAGTTTAAATTTTTTACATTTAAATCTATTAAACACTTTTTTTTAGCATTTTATTTGAAAATAGTAAATATTCTGAAAATAAACAAATGAAACACTACTATTAACAAATAAACAAACAATTTTGGCTTAATTGCAGTTTTAGTCTCTCTGTTAATACCAATTCACAGAAATGGTTCCCTATTTTAAAAGTCGACAGTTTTGGTCCCTTTTCCCAGATTTTTGAACTAAAAAATGCGGAATTGATATATTTTTAATTACGTGACATACAATTCTATGATATAGAATCATCTAGATGCATTAATTATTCATATGTCATTAATTAAATTAAAAATATGAAAAAAATTCGAAGTTGAAAGCTAAGTTTTTAGTGTGTTTTATTCCAATTTCATGGGTATTAATCATTTTACATTATCGTATCATATGTCACGTTGTTTAAAACATCTCACGTCATAATTTTTTAGTTAAAAAATCATAATGAGGGACCAAAATTATCGACTCACGTCATCATTTTTTAGTTAAAAAATCAGAATAAGGGATCAAAATTGTCGACTTTTAAAATAGGGGACCAAAGTAAAAATAGAGGGACTAAAATTGCAATTAAGCCAACAATTTTTTTAAAAAATACTACTCTTATTATTTTGTTTATAAGAGATATTTCAATTATAATTTGTTAAATATAAATACATACATAATACCCTTAACTCTTGTTCAAACCATTAACATAGGTTATCCAAACTTTTATATTTATACTTTTATGTATAAAATTTATATTAAAAAAATTGAAAAAAGAATAATTATTAACTGTGGTTTGTGTAATTTTATATATACTAATAGAATTGTGGTGAATTTTAATTAAACTTGACATGACATATGTTAACAGATATGCTAATTAATATAGATATTGTGGTATATGTTTTTGTAATATTGGGTTCTATAATCGGTGTATTTTATGAGTTGAATTGTGATTGTTGGGTTATTATTGTGGAAATATATGTTTGAGTTTAATATGTGAAGGTGATCTTTTCTTGTTATATGAATTAATTTGACCAAATGATATGCATCATGTAGATTAGTACATGGAGATCCTCATTGACACGTGTATATGGACTAAAATTTATTTTACCAATTTTTTTAATTATTAAAATTGCACTTTTTTTATTATCCTCCAAAATCTTTAAGACGACCCTGAACCAAATACATTAATTTTTGTAGACCAAATTATAATCTAGATGTCTATTATTAAAAAAATCAAAGGGAATAATTTATAAAAAAAAATTACAAAAACAACTATTATGCTTATAAAATAAAATAAAATTTTTAACCTAAATTCCAACTAATTTTTAATTATTAAAAATGTCAACCAAAATTTGATTTACTACACTTCTTCAATATATTTTTGTAAATTTACAACTTAAAATTCGTATATACAATATTATACTTTTATTTATCTATTAAAATTTTAAAAATTTAGCCACCCAAATATTTTTGTTCAAGATGTGCCACTGATTAGTAAACTAAAATGGTTGGTGAATTGTGTGTAAGGATGAAAGTAATGTATTTGAAGATTCTTGAATTTACTTTTGACTTTACCTATGTATTTGAAGCTTCTTGAATTTATTTATGTATTTAAAGGTTGTTGGATTTATTTTTTTGTGAGAGGTTATTGGCTTTTTTAAAGAATTGAATGATGATTGAAATTTTATAGTTTGTGAGACATTATAGTATTAAATATATTTTCATTCACTTAAATTGTTATGGTTGTTTCTTATATTAAAAATAAAAAACAAATTATTATTTATGTATAACTCAATCCAACCCAACTCATTTTTGATCGGATCGGTTTGATTCGAGTTAAATGAAAAAAAATACGAATTTATAACTCAACCCAACTCAAAGATAATGATGGGTCCGGATTTCGAATTTTGTCTCAATTGACCCAATGAGGTATATACCCCCTAACTACCCTAACGTTGACATATCTAAACAAAACCTAGAAATTCACGAACGAGTAACAACGACACACCGAAAAAGAAACAAGAAAAAAACACCTTAATTAACTTGCCCCTTTTACTTTTTCTATTGATTTTCACCTTAGATTTGAAAGAATTTCATTAATTTGTTAATTTTCTGAAACCCCCATCAAGCTTTTTTGACGTAACAATGTCTGGGTTAGAGGAATTGAGAAAAAAACTTGCACCTTTATTTGATGCCGAAAAGGGTTTCTCATCAAATTCAACTTTAGACCCTTATGATTCTTACACAGTAAGAAACCCTTTTCTTTTAATTCCAAAACAATATTCAAATTTAGTAATTTTGTATAATTTGTTGTTTCTAATATGATTTTTTTTTCTTTGGTTGATTGAATTGTGAAGTTTTCAGATGGTGGAACTGTGAACTTGTTAAGTAGATCATATGGAGTGTATAATATCAATGAACTTGGATTACAGAAATGTTCAACTTCTAGGGATGTTGATGAAAGTGATCATAGTGAGAAAACATTTAGGGTTGCTTCTCATGAGATGAGAATTTTTGGAGCAATTGGTAGTGGTGCTAGTAGTGTTGTGCAAAGAGCTATGCATATGCCAACACATAGGATTATTGCATTAAAGAAGATCAATATCTTTGAGAAGGTATTACCTAATTTTAATTCTTGTGCCATTTTTTATTTAATTCACAATTTACAATTTCTATTTGAATCTCTTGTGGCATAGATATCAATTGTATAGGGATCAACGTAGTTAGCAAGTTAGTATAGCCATAGGGTAGTTATCAGGGTTTTAAATAGTGGTCATAGTAGTGGTAGCGGTTTTATTGTGATCCTTGATAGTTGATACTGTGGAGAATCACGATCAAATGCAGCCAAAAAGGCCTCAACCTCCATCATGTTGCGGTTTTGGCTACATAAAAAACTGTTATGTTGTATCCCCGTCTAGAGTCGCAAACCTTTATTTAAAACCTGGTAGTTTTTTATAACTACCTTTTCTGTGCCTTAGTTTCTAACTATAAATAAGATGGTGTTCCTCTTTTCAATTTGAATTTATGAGAAATGTCTCTTGTCTCTTCAATCCAAATTCTCTCTCTCTCTTAGCTCTCTTCTTATATGTGGTATTTTTTTTATGCTTTGTGATACACTCTTGAGTCTTGATGTTGTGTTTTGAAAGTTATGGAGTTGCTAGATGCTTTATTTGTGTGACTCTATCGTTGATGTGATTAATGTCTACTTCTAAGGGATAAATGAACAATGTCGAAATAATCGCAAACATTTAAGAAGGCCAAATTATTATAGTTTCTTTTGACTTAGTGATACTTTTTGTGCCAATTAGGAAAAAAGACAGCAACTGCTTACGGAGATAAGGACATTATGTGAAGCACCTTGTTATGAAGGTCTTGTGGAATTTCATGGCGCATTTTACACTCCGGATTCTGGACAAATAAGCATAGCTTTGGAGTACATGGATGGAGGATCACTTGCAGATATTTTGCGAACGCATAGAAATATACCCGAACGTATTTTATCATCCATGTTTCAAAAGCTCTTACATGTGAGGAACATATTCTTCTATTTTCATTTTGAACTTTTCATTACTGAAAACCAGTGTTGTCAAATAGCAGTTGTGGCGGTACTATAGCGCTAAAGCATAGCAGAATTTGAACAAATCACTATTGTTCAACGATACGCAATTTAGTACACAAAGTGTTGTCATATAGCGCTATAGCGTAGTAGAATTTGAACAGACCGCTATTTTCTGCAATCCACAATTGGCAACACTGCTGGAAACACTGAGATATGCTAATGTGGTTGGTTCTTGTTTTCTTTTAAGGGTCTAAGCTATCTACATGGAGTCCGATATTTAGTTCACAGAGACATAAAGCCTGCCAATTTGCTTGTAAATCTCAAGGGGGAGCCCAAAATTACGGATTTTGGTATTAGTGCTGGCTTAGAGAGTTCAGTTGCAATGGTGAGTTTACTCTATCAGTCTTAGTTTGTTGTCGTGCATTACGTCTGTAAAAAAATTTGCAAATGTAATCTTTATTCTCTGGTGATGAGTACAATACTAAGCTATAGGGTACAACTTTTCAGTGTGCTACGTTCGTTGGAACCGTTACATATATGTCGCCTGAGAGAATTCGAAATCAAAGCTATTCTTATCCGGCTGATATTTGGAGCCTCGGTCTCGCGCTTCTCGAGTGTGGAACAGGAGAATTCCCATATACAGCTAATGAAGGTCCTGTCAATTTGATGTTGCAGGTGCGTGCCAATGCTTCTTCGTGTTTTTTGTTTCATTTTGTTTGACTGAATGGAAATAATTATACTTGCTTTTTATGGCAGATCCTCGAAGATCCATCACCATCGCCATCAAAAGAAAAGTTTTCACCTGAATTTTGCTCCTTTGTTGATGCTTGCTTACAAAAGGATCCCGATGATAGACCAACAGCCGAACAGGTGAGAGAAATGAAATAAACCTTGATATCATATCATCACGGTGTATAGCAACTACAGTTTTGCACTATTCTTGCTTCGTATTGCATTGCATTCCACCACGCTACCTAAAGTGCAAATTATTTAGTGTGCATGCATTTATTTCCTTGTAATTCACTTTCTGTTTTCATTTGTATTCTTGCCTGGTAGAAAGTATAATGTTTTCTTTAGAATATGTTCATTCCAACATTACACAATTTACCATGTTGATTTTGCATTAAGATCAGTGTTGTCAAATAACGGCTTTAATGGTGCTATAGTGTTATTGCGTAGCGGAATTTGAACAAATTGCTATTGTTTAGTGACATGCTGTAGCACTGTAAAGTAGCGGAATTTGATTAAACTACTATTTTTTGCGATCTGCAATTAACAATATTGATTTAGACACTTCATTAGATAAAAACATGATGGTTTGAACCTGATAACTTGATGTTACCCTACTGCAGCTTCTTTTGCACCCGTTCATCACAAAGTATGAGACTGCCAAGGTAGATTTAGGAGGATTTGTTCGCAGTGTTTTTGATCCTACGCAAAAAATGAAAGACTTGGCAGATGTAAGTAGCTTCTAGTTATTATCTCTATATTATTCGAGCCAGCATGCTTATTTTCGTAGCGAAGTTTTATCTGAAAATGTTTTTACTTTGCATTTTCTCTCCAGATGTTTACGATACATTATTACTTACTATTCGATGGACCTGACGATAAGTGGCAACATACAAGGAACTTATATAACGAAAACTCAATTTTCAGGTGTGTACTTTTTTTTTTTTGTATGTTTTAATTTTGCGTCAATTTGTTTTGTTTTTTCATTTACAACAACTTACACTCTTTTTAACATGATAGAAAAATACAATGGACGTGTTTCTCTTACATGAAACTTGTTACTATAAGAGCAACAATTGGAGTTTATAATTCATCTGTATAAAAAATGGAACTATTAGAGTAAAAATTGATTTCTAGGGCGCACTACTCAAACCAAGTAAATTATGCTTAAGAGGAATGCTAGCAACACATAAAACACTCTTTAATGAGATTATTTGCTATGTATCGGCAGCGTAAAACATTTTTAGAGATGCATCCAATCAAATCACATCATGATGCCATTTTGTTGTGTTACATTATAATATATCTCTAAAGATATCTACATGATCAACGTAATTGGATGCATGTATGAAAATGTTTTACACTGATAATACATACAAATTAAATCCCTTTTAATACATTTTTTATGATTAATTGAAGTAGTGTGTTAAAAAGAGTGTATTGTTAGTGTTTCTGTTATGGTTAATTCGTTTAGAATATCAAGAATAGACGAAGACCTTTTTGTGAATTTTTGAAGCCTTCTAGATCATGCTAACAATATTCTTCTATTGATTTTGCAGTTTCTCTGGAAAACAACATATTGGTCCTAACAATATCTTTACAACTCTATCGAGTATTCGAACAACGTTAGTTGGTGAATGGCCTCCGGAAAAGTTGGTGCATGTGGTTGAGAAGCTTCAATGCCGAGCTCATGGTGAAGACGGAGTCGCAATTAGAGTTTCGGGATCATTTATAATTGGTAATCAGTTCCTCATATGTGGAGATGGCATTCAAGTAGAGGGATTACCAAACTTTAAGGATCTTGGAATTGATATTTCTAGCAAGAGAATGGGTACATTTCATGAACAATTCATAGTGGAACCAACCAGCCAAATTGGATGTTACACCATTGTTAAACAAGAACTGTACATTAACCAATAATATTACATTATTACATTAACCTATAAATGCTTAATTAGTGTTTGGTATATAAATGAGGATGAAATGGAACAAAATTGTTCTGTTTTATGTCTTTTCTTTTAGTAATATTAAAGTGTATACCATTTTAGTTTCGTAACCTTTCATATAAATATACACTAATCAGAATGTAATTTATTAGTCAAGTTTATCTTGTGTGCGTTTGTTTCATATTTTTTCATGAAAAAATCTATTTTTTTAAACCAAAAATCATTTTGTAGGGTTTGAAAGGTATTTGTTTCAGATTTTTTAAAAATCATTTTGTTAAAAGAATCATTTTTTGGCTAAAAATAGTAGCTTCTCAAATTCGCTAATGCGATAGATGAGAGAGAAAGATGCCCTTACCACTAATAAGAGAAAATGATATAATTACCCTTGCTCTTTTTGAAAAATCCAAAATGATATAGGTTTTTCATCGAGTAAATTTCCTTCTCCTTTTCAATTTTTTCACATAGTTTATAAAAGTCATGTCCTTTATGGTAAGTTTATAGTTTAAAAAATCACATTTATAAAATTGTATACAAACAGATTAAAAATTATTTTAAAAAAAATCATTTTTATGATAGTAAACAAACGGAAATAAAAAAAATCATTTTTAAACAAATCACTACAAAATAATCTCTAAATTTTTTAAACTAAAAATCATTTTTATTTAAACTCAAACAAACGCGCCCCTTATCTTGAGAATATTTTTATATTTTTTATATATTTTCGTAACACTTAAAGATGAATTTCAATTGTTTTCTTTCAGTAATTTAATCTTAATATTTAAAGAATTAATATATCAATTCTAAAATTTAGAGTCGAAATATTAAATTTTCAAATAAACCTTTGCATATATTTTATTTCTATGGAGTATTTGAATAGGAATTAGATGGCAAAAATGAGGGAAATCCCATCTCCCATGAGTATCTACAAATAGATAGTTGTGAGCTACAACTCTTTTGTGTGCAAATAATCTACAACCCATGTTCTTCAAAAGGCCTCCCGCAAGCAAATAATCAATTATAGGTCATACTAACAAGTGTCTTTATTAAAAAATAAAAATAAAATAAAAGTGAAATTTTGTGTGACAAATATCAAAATTTAAAATTTCAAGGAATTAAATGTACCACTTACAAGATAAAAATTCTACTTTTAGCGTATTAACAAGTCCCTCCAATGATACTTATTACAATTTCCGTCAATGATTAGAACACCCACGAGGCTTTTCAAAATCTGATGGATGATTTCATTATCGATCAATAAATGAGTATTATGTTGCACCATCCTCTCCAAAAATTGGATATAAGCTGCCTAACCTTAAGGACACTACTTTCCTCACCCTTTCACATTAATGCGGATGTATTTATTCTAAAAAATCACCAAACTAGTTTTTTTAGTAGTGTGAAGGGAGGAAAACAATCAAGGAATTAAATCAAGCCCACATCTTTATTTAGCTCTTACAATTGAGGCCAGCGTGTCAATTAGTCTCTAACCAACTTCCTTGAAGAAGGGCTGCTTTCCTAAGACAAACCTCCCGACATCTTTGGAGAACAAATTTTATTCCAAGCAAAGAGATGAATTTTGCATTGTCTCTTTGTTTCCTCACAAACAACTTGTGCTTTTTTAATAACTATCAATAGATGATTAAATACCGTACTATTGATAAAAAAAATTGAAAGATAATGAAAGGAAATAGTGAACAGGGATAATCCTAATAATAATAGGAAGTACCACTAGTAGAAATATACATGCTTAAGCTTGACAATCGGTGGTTTTAGTTAGAGATCCAATCAATGAATGTCTATATGTTTCTTGTGTGTTGATTTCTTTCATCAAGTACTAAACATTTTAGCCTAATTGCATAGCAAAAAACATGACAATCAGAATTCATATGCACATCATTCATCAAGTAGATATAGAACACGCCCCCTTTGTCTCTCTATCAAATAGGCAGAAGCAAAAATTTGTCAAGATTTACATGTTTTTTTGGCTTTTAGCTTCCCCAATTTTGACAAGAATTTGGGAGTACAAAACTCAAGTACTCAACAGATGAGTGGTTGTATAACCAACCCTTTTATGACAGTAATAACCTACAGAAATGACAGTAATGACAGTAAATATCTTATCGCAAGTTTATAATTACAAATAAACTAAGCATTTAAATTATCAAGAAAAAGAACCTTACCCAAGAACACAGTTTAAGAAATTCCGATGAAAGCTTATTCTTATGGCATTCAGATGTAGTCATTTTTGGTGATGTGATTGTAGTGGCTGATTTTGTTAGGTAGTGTGGTGTTTCTTTGGATAGTAAACCATAGTCACTTGTTCACTCTTTACTAAGCATTGCCGTTACTCTTATTTGGATGGCGTACGGAGAGACTTTATTCTGGAATTTTAACTTCTTTATTCCATATCCGGACCTAAAAATGTCAAATTAGGAAGGTTTACATTTCTGAAAGAAACAATTTGATGTAGCATTAATAAAATGGGTCAATAGGAAGTCCTGAACTGGAGGACATTGCAGATAATATGCAAGAATATCTAGTTTTTAATTCAACTACAGTCTTCGAAGGAATTTTTAATATATATATATACACACACACAGTTTTGCTTACTCTGTAATCACCAGAAGTTGCAAATTTTCCAAACTCGGTGCAGGACCTGCCGAACAAATAAGAAATTCATATATGAAAAAGACTAAAACCAAGTTTGTTTTCAAATTTACCAGTAAAACCCGTACGCAGATTCTTCCTCTTTCGGACTCAAAATAGTAGGTTCTTCTTCAGCCTTGTTAAGCTGTTTTTTTGAAAGTTCAGTTAAATTACATCCCTAATGCAACCTAAGTGCCAAACTTGTGGTAGCTGATTGAAAATAAAAAAGGCAACCTGCCAAATATATACTTTTCCTTCTCTAGAACAGCAACCTATGTTCAATGCATCAGGGCTAATTGCAGCCTGGAATTGCATACATCAGACTGAGAAATAATCGGGAGTCGTGAATGAAACTGAACGCAGGGAATCTTGGGTTACATGCAAAATTCTCACCTTTCCGGAAAAAGATCCTACGTTATCTCCTTCAAAATATCTTAAAGGCTCCTTTTTATTTTGAAGTATATTATATAGATAAATTCTGCAGGAAGAAAGAAACAGTTTATTTTACGTTTTGTCGTTGTTCTCTAAACCATGATTTGATTCACATTATGGTTTGATTCACAAAAATAGAATTTAGGAGGATACCGGTTATCCTTGCAGGAAGCTGAAAGGAAAACTCCATGGTCATCTTGGGACAAGCTAGTTAAACCATGTAATCTTTGCTGCATTGACATATCTAGAGACTAAAGATTCTATCATTTTCAGCTTTCTGATATCTAATATATGGGGGGAAACTTCTTAGAGTGTACCCCTCTTAAATAT
The DNA here is from genome assembly GCA_037974755.1 of Cicer yamashitae. Taxonomy (NCBI): domain Eukaryota; kingdom Viridiplantae; phylum Streptophyta; class Magnoliopsida; order Fabales; family Fabaceae; genus Cicer; species Cicer yamashitae. The sequence goes on from JBBPBQ010000004.1 coordinate 460,171, forward strand.
AAATCAAAATTGAATTGATTTTTCAGCTTTCTAATATCTAATAAATAACTGTTTATCCATATGCATTTATTAAAAAAAATAGAATTGATTTCCCAACAAATATAAATCAAAATCCCTGACATAAAAAGCATAATACAGCTGACATTTTCTATCGCGCTTATATTTTAACTTTAAGTGAGATACAGTTTCATAGATCTGCATATAAGTAAACCTATATAAATCATGGTTAAATTTATTGACGATCCTCAATTTGTAACCTCTTGAGCCTGACTGTAAGGATAAAAAAAAACCTACCACTTCACAGCACAGTTTCCACCAACCTTTTCTGTTGACCGAGGAAGAAGACCTGTATATGTGACATCTTGTTTCAAATATCTGGTATCCCAAAACTTTGGCACCCTGAAAATGATAAACCAATTGCATGGTAAAATCAATCAACTAAGCTAAAAGCTTCGGAAAATACAATTTTTTTCATGGGTAATACATCCATCTAACCTATCTTTTGACCCAGCAGTGGCTATGGAAACTTGATCCTTGAGCCAAAGAACAGATGTAATGCTCATGGAATCAACCTAACAGGAATTGTTGATAGAAAGGTTTAGTTTGCAGAATGCGAAGGAATGGCTGACCAACAACAACTAACCCTGCCCCTCCTTACTTGTCTGTCTTCTTCATCATAATAAAGATGGGCGCGTTTGACGACAGCAGTTGTACTAGATAAGCAAATGGATGATATATGAACTTTGAATAAAAACAATAACTTCATTTATAACTGATAATTAACAGATTACCATATCCTAATTGACAAATAAAAACTCACAACTTACCGTATGCTAATTTCTCCATCTCGACTCTCAGCATTTGACTTGCACCTTAAGTCCCAAAGACGAAAGGATTTATCTCTTGAACCAGAGACGATAATATCTGTAAATTTGGAGATAAGAGGAATGGTGATTGCTAATATATCATTTTGCAGTTATTGAAAATCCAATATTCAGTAGTAACTTAGATTAGAGATGCATATACAAAGCAATATTACCATGATTAGTTGGATGAGAACAAATAGATTGAACAAAGTCTGTGTGCCCCCTTAACACTCCAAGACAATCCTTGTGTTGAAGATCCCATACTTTCACCTGTATATAAGCACAACAAGAACATTAAAGATAAAATCAGCCTAAAGAAAACTACTCCTATGATACTACATATCTAGTTATAAAGATGATGAAAATCTATCGCATTCTTATTCTATGAAATGAAATTGGTATCTATTGACTTGAATTTCAGTTAAATATGATCCACAAGCTCTGCAATTTAAAAAGTAATATCCGATTTTGATGTTGGGCACAGTGCAATTTTAAATCCTATGCTAACAATCAACCAATGCAGAGTGCACAAAAATAAAGTGCTTCTGTTTCAATCATTCAAATCAAGCACGTAGCAGATGAGAATCAGGAACAAAATAAAACAAGCGCAACAACACAATGATCATTCCAATTAATCCTAGTATGCATAGTATGCAATATTAAATCAATAACTCACAGTTTTATCACCAGAAGCAGTGAGAATTTGGGTATCTTCCTGCAAATAATTGTAAAACAATTGAAGACATCCAGGAAATTAACAATTCAACAAGTTAATAAAAAATCAATCAAAGAAGTGACTGAAAAACGTGATTACATCATTGCCAAATTGAGGACTAGACTACCTTAATCCAACAGAGATCATAAACTTCAGTAAAAAACACATTTGAGCTCACTTTATGCGCAATCCATTCGCATATCTTCTCTAAGATTAAAAACGTTCACATGATAGGTAAATATCAAACCATGAAATTATGCGAAATTGAACTAGAAACAAAAACAAACTTGTTTTGTTAGGTCGAGTGTCAAACAAGGTCACGGAGCCATCCTCATCAGCTACAGCGAGGTCGTAGCAACGTTTTGAAGTCTACACACAAAAAAACCCAAAATAAAAAATAAAAATTAGATATATAGTTAACTATATCGCCAAGATCAAAAATAAATAATGAGAAAAAGGATATGCACTTGTCAGTATAAAATGGTTTTACACTATCATTTCATCAGATATAATTCATATCATAATTATTTATGGTTTTAATAAAACTAAAGTATCACTATTAATTGACATAAAAACATTTTATATTGACCATATATATAAATTAAATTTATACAAACTTTTAGAAATATCAAATATAAAAAATGAGTCAAAAATAAATAATCAATATCCAATGATCAAAAATCAATAATCAATAATAAAAAAATAAAAAGTGGGAGAAAAACGAAGGAGAGTATGGTACCTTAGAGAAGGAGAGAGCAAATGGTATAAACTCGAATTCATCGTTGAATAGATGTATAGCTTCAATTTCATTATAGACAGAGAGTAGTTTATCCATTTTAGGTCGTTTCTGAACTGTAACAAAAAACAACAACAAACCACAGAGAGAAAACAAGTTGTAAAGAAAACGAAATTGTGCAGTGAGTGAGTAGTGATTCTTAGAGACAGAGGGAGAAAGAACCGTGAAAGGAATTTAATTCCCTTGAAGCGATGTGGTTGAAGATCGATTTAGGTTTTCGAGATTCCATTGAAGAAGAAGAAGATTAAAGTGAAGTGAATAACGGTTTTGAGAAGAGAGAAAAGAGAATAACGGTTTTGAGAAGAGAGAAAAGAGAATAACGGTTTTTAGATGGAAACTGAAAAATGGGAATATATAAGGGATAATTTGGTGGGAAATTGGATTTGATGTTTACCGTATGATTTGATTACTCATGCGTGACTGAATTAAAACATATTTGCACCGTTTGATTAATTTATTTTGATCAACTGCGACGCTCTCCATGGTAAGAATTCATAGAAATGAAAATACAACCTGTGAGTAGGGCTGTGCATGGTTGGTTTTTTTAAAAAACCAAACCATATCCATTTTAAAACTAATATATGGATTTAGATTTATAACCAAATCCATTATTTGGTTTAAAATCGGTTATAAAATCAATAGTAAAATTAGTTATGGTTAAATAACCGGTTTTTAATTAAGCAACCGGTTTGAAAAAATTCAATTTTAAAATCGATTCTTATTTTTCTTCGAGAAATAATTTTTTTCGATTTTTTTCTTAAAATTTTTCGATAAAAAAATTTTGATTTTTTTCGATAAAAAATAATTTACAATTTTTTTAACTCGACAAAAAAAAATCGATTTTTTCGATAAATTTTTTTTAAACTTTTCTCACCAAATTTTTTAAAAAAATTCGATTTAAAATTTTTCTGAGAAAAATTTTTTTTTTAATTTTTTTATGATATTTTTTCAAATAAAATAAATTTGAAAATTTTTTCAAAAAAATATCTCAAAATTAACAAAATATTGGGGGCTTATGAGTCCCCTCCTTTAAACCCACAAAAATAATGAAATAATGAGTGGGGACTTTAAAAAAATTGGCTTAATATTAGGGGCTTAGTAAAAAAAAAAATTTAAAGAGACTTTGGAGTTTAGGGTTTTTTTGACAACTCTAGTAATAAATAATTGATTAAATGAAGTTAATAATAAATTGTCGAAAAACGCTGTGGGGTGATGGCAAAATCATAATCGTTTTAAAGTTTTTGAGATTTAGGATTTTTGGGAGTTGAGTGGATAAAAACCGGATAACAACCAAATCCAAATATAAAACATTAGTGGGTATCCAACCGATTCATAAATAAACCAGATTATAACTATGTGATTTTAACTGAATATTTAAAATGAATTTGGATGCGGTTTTGAATTTGGGCCACATAACCGGATTTTTTCACAGCCCTACCTGTGAGTACCATTGAGAAACCATTTCTTTGGGAAATGGACTTTGTTTTTTTTGTTCTTCTTTTTTTAGAAAGAAAAAAAAAACAGAGGATTTTGTTGAGAGGGAAGGGGTGTGTACTGCTTGCACCATGCGATGAGTTTGGTTAAGGGTGTAAGAACCACACGATTAATTTGATTCACCTAAACCAATTAAATTGATTCAGTTTTTTAGTGCTTTAGTCTTAGTTTGTCTCCCTTTACTCATATCATATTTTTTAAAATACATTTGTCATCGTACTTTTCTTTTAAATTCATATTTAACTCAGCACATTTATTGGACATTACATAATTTAATGAGTTCAGTATAAAATAAACCAAAAAGAAAGAGAATCTTGAGAAGTATGAATTAAAGAGTATGTTTATAAATATTGACATTATTAATCATTCAGATAAATTTCATAAAATTCAATCAATAAAAGAGAGAAATTCAACCAATAAAAGAGAGTTTTGAGAACTGTAAGTTAAAAAGTATGTTTATAAATATTGACATTATTAATCATTGAGATAAATTTTATAAATCTAAAAGAATTTAATTGTCATGTATTAATAACGTAATAAGTTTTATACCGTCATCAAATTAATAAAAATAAAATAACGTTAAGCTATTCACTTAAGTCCGTAAATAAATTAAATTAACTAGGACGACTATTAATACTCAAACAATGTATATTGGGTTTGATTATTCATGGTATTGATAAATTTTGTTTTTGTCAAATACAAATCATATTTGAAATTTTTTAAAAATATCGAAAAACAATTAAATATCGTGCTCTCTAAAGATTGAGAGAAAGTGAAATGAAAAACTGACTAATGTAAAATCTACAATGGGCTTAGTATTTTTTTAGTAATACATGTTTTAAGATTGACACTAGGTTGTTTTAGCTTTCTCTTCAAAAAAAAAAAGGTTGTTTTAGTTTTACAAATGAAACCTAATCAGTCAATGTCATTTAAATGTTACTTTTCTCTAATTAATCGTTCCTTGTCTCTTATATATCTAGGATTGATTTGTTGTTATCATTCCTACAATTAGGAATGACGATATGGATGCAAAGCAATCAAATTATGCGACCAACGAAAATTGAATTGATTCAAATTACAATTTAGAATTCAGTTGATCAAATGCCTGGTTAAAAAATCACCCAATGAACCCAAACCAAATCAAGCTAACATATTGGCCATGCCTACTCTTATATGTGTTTCTCACTAAGTTGCTTTCTTTCAATTTTTCACTCAATTTTATTCAAAATGAAGCCAACTCCCTCTTGATGGATGTTTTAGAAAAAGGATGATTGGGGGAAGATTTGTGGCAGGAGGATTAGTTTCTATGTTTGGCGGTGAAAAAATGATAGCTATCAGGTTAGAACGGATTACCGGGCCAGACTGGATGCTGTATCCCCCTAGAGGTGAGACAACTAGAGTTGAGAGAAAGAGAGGGAAAGATGTGAGTGTTCGGGTTTGAGGAAGGAAGGAAGGAAGGAAGGCGATGGTTCCCTTATGAATTTTGTGGAAAATGGTTGTCTATGGATTTGAGGAAGGGGCAAGAACAATACAGTTGAATGAGAAAATACAAATCAAATCACATCCAATAACCCAACCAAATGAAAAATGATTTAGATCAAAATTCCATCCCTAATCAAATCAACCCAACCCAACCCGGAGGCACCCCTACTACAATACTGTGTTTCTATATCTATTTAGAAAGTAATATGCAAGGGCAACATATAAAAACAAATCACTTCAAACATGGACAATCAAAACTTTAGTGCATTCATTTCTGTACATTGCACCTACAAAGCATGAGTTATTCACTTATGGTGTTCAAGGTACATGCCAAGCATCTTATGCCTAGTCACGCGTTCCATTCATGGTTCAATAATAGAAATCAACCATCATTTATGAGCCGGCACCACTACTTAGCCTAATTGTTTAGCTCACAACATGATAGTAGAATTTGTATGCTCGTCATTATAGCACACACCAATTGTCTCTGGCAAATCAGCAGAAGCAAAAAAATTGTACAGCTTTAGCAATCCTTGCAAAAACCAATCCTTATGCACTTTACATTTCAAATAACCTGCAGCAATGACAACAAATGCCTTATCACAAGTTTACAATAACAAATAAACTGAGCATTTAAAAACTCATGAAAGAGAACCTTACCCAATAACAACGTTGAAGAAATTCCAAGCCACACATACCACCTCTATCACAGGATCACTATCTACAACCACTTTTCAACAGAATTTAGTTAGTTTAATCTTACTAAAAGATTCATGAAGATGCAACAAAGTAGTCCCGGATAGTTCTTTTCAGGGAGGGTGGCGGGTTCAATACAGATGAAGGGCTCTTCAAAGCACACTCTGGAGTTTTTTGAGGAGATATAGTTAGATCAAGTTCTGCTGAAAGCTGGTTCTTATGGCCTTCAGATGTAGTCATTTTTTGTGGTGTAACTGGAGTGGCTGACTTAACTGGGTTTTGCGGTGCTTCATTGGATGATAAACCAGAGTCACCTGACTTTGGGCAAACTTCTTCATTATTTAATAGCATTTTGCACTCTGTACTAGGCATGGCCATAACTCTTCTTCGGATGGCAAATGGAGACTTTGTTGTGCTAACATAACTGCATTTTTTCCATAACCGGACCTAAAAATGCAAAATCAGGGAAAGTTACAAATCCAAAGAAAAACAAAAAACTAGAGGTGAAATCAAAAAATAGGTGAATACAGTCCTGAACTTAACGTCATTGCAAACAAGAAATAAAAATAAACTGTGTTGCTTACTGTGAAATCATCAGAAGCAGTTGCTAATTTTCCAATATCTGAGCGGCACCTGTGAAACAAATAAAGTTAGAATCTCCTATTGGAGAGAACTAAAACCGCACTCAATATTCAATTTACCAGTCAACTGCAGTAACTTCCTCATCATGACTCTTCAAAATGGTAGGTTCCACCTGGGGCTTGTTAACCTGGTTTTTGAAAGTTAAGTTAAATTACATCCCTACTGCAACCAAAGTACCTAACTTAGAGTAGCTGATTCAAAGTAAGAAATGTTACCTGCCAAACATATGCTTTTCCATTACTAGAACCACAAACTATGTTTGACGCATCAGGGCTTATTGCAGCCTGGAATTGCACACATCAGACATAGAAAAAGTCAGGTGTCAGTGAATGAAACTGAACAAATAAATCTTGGGTTACGAGCAAAATCCTCACCTTTACAAAAAATGAATCTATGCGACCTCCTTCAAAATATCTTAAAGGCCCCTTTTCAACTTGAAGTATATTATATAGATAAACTCTACAAGAAGGAAGAAATAGTTTGTTGAATTAGCCATTTCTGTATCTAAATCAAATCACAATAGGAAGTATTTATAATCCTAACACATTTTATTTTACTTTATGTTGTATTGTATGTTCTCTAAGCCATGGTTTGATTCACAAAAATAGAATTTAGGAGTATACCGGCTATCCATGCAGGAAGCTGAGAGATAAACTCCACTATCATCTTGGGACAAGCTAGATATACCATGTAATCTTTGCTGAAAGGACAAAGAATACAGTCAAGAGGCTAAAGACTACATTGTTTCAAGCTTTCCAATAATAAAAATTAATTAGAAAATCAACAATGTCCAAAAACTAGTGATATAAAAATAAAAAGCATAATACTGCTGACGATTTCTATCACATTTACATTTTAAATTTATGTGAGATATATTCCTTAAGAAATGCATATAATATCTTATGAAACCTATAAATTGTAGTTAAATTTACTCAGGACCCTCAACTCCTAAGTCAGACTCAGTGTATAGAAACTAGAACATTGCCACTTCACATCACACACAGTTCCAACTAACCTTTCCTGTTGACTGAGGCTGAGGCCATGCCTGTGTGACAATACTTCTAAGATTTCTGGTATCCCAAAACTTCAGCACACTGAAATAAACCAATTGCATGGTAAAATCAATTAACACAGTTAAAAGCTTCAGAAAACTTGAATTTTATTCTGATCGGTAATAAAACCAACTAACCTATTCACTGCCCCAGCAGTGGCTATGGAAAATTGATCCTTGAGCCAAAGAACAGATGTAATGCTCATGGAAGCAGTCTGACAGGTAAGAGTTATTGTTAGAAAAGTTTAGTTTGGAAAATGTGAAGGAAGACCACCAGCAACTAACCTTGACCTTGCCCCTCCTTACTCGCTGTGCTTGAGATGAAACATGTGCTCCTTCAACAACAGCTATTGAACTAGAGAAGCAAACAGATAATAAATAAATTTTAAGAAAACATTAAGTTCATTAAAAACTCATACTAATTGACAGATTAATAGGTACAGTTAATGCTCATTACAAGTGTTTTACAAATATAAAACAGTAATTTACCCTATGCTAACTTCTCCACGTCTATTTTTTGACTTTGAGTTACATCTTAAGTCCCAAAGACGAAAGGATCCATCTCTTGAACCAGAGACAATAATATCTGTAAATTTGGAGATAAAGGAACATCAATTATACATTACTCTGTGGTTATAGAAAATCCAGTACTGTGAAGGATCTTAGAGATGCATGTACAATTAAATGCTACCAGAATTAGTTGGATGAGAACAAATAGATTTCACGCTCCCGGTATGCCCGGCTAACACTCCAAGACACTTTTTTTCTTGAACATCCCATATCTTCACCTGTATACCATAAGAACATTCAAGACAAAACCACCTTAAAGGAAGTTACTCATATGTTACTATATCTAACTACAAAGATGATGAAAACCAATTCAACTCTAATTCAATGACATGAAATTGGTGGCTATTGACTTAAATTTCAGTTAAGTCTGATCCATAAGCTTTGCAAATTAAAAAAGAGATATTGGATGTTGGGTACTCATTAAATCCTATGCTAATAATCAAGTATCAACCCGTGCACAGTGCACCAAAATGCAGTACATTTGGTTCAAAATTTAGCAAGTATCATAAAAGAATCGGGAACAAAACAAAGTAAGAGTAATGATGTACAGGTATCATTCAAATTAATCCATATATTGTTTTAGCAAACAATAGTAAACCGATAACACAGTGACTCACCGTTTGATCACCAGAAGCAGTGAGGATCTGCGTATCATCCTGCAAACAATAGTAAATCAATTCAAAACACTGAGGAAATAAACAACCCAAACTAATAACAGTCAATCAAATAAATAACAAAAGCAAATTCTTAAAACATGTGAACATATGATTACAAAATTTAGTGCTACCTTTATCCAACAAACATCAAAAACTGCATTATAATGCGAACTCCACTCAGAAATTTTTGCTTCCTCTGAGATCAAAAGATGAAAAAACGTCCACATAAGTAAATCATAAACCATAAAATTATATTATATATCTAACTAATATGAAATTAATTAAACTCAAAACCTATGAAACATGGATACTAACACAGACACTGGACAAGACACAATCAGTCGGCACCAGTTATAGGTTGAGAAAATAAATTAATCCAATGTAATCAATGTGTCGGACACGGAAACACGACTTTGATCAGATGTGTATATGCTATAGAGCTCAAAACATACCAGCATTTTTTTCGAAGGACACGGGTACTGCAAATTGGCGGCGAGTATTAAACAATCTTACATACCCCTCCTCATCCGATAAGGCGAGAATATGCGAATATTTAGTAGTCTACACCAAAAAATAAATTTAAAAACAAAAAACCCAAAAAAAAAAAACAAGAGATGAAATGAAAATTGGAAGGTTGATAGAGTACCTTAGCGAATGAGAGAGCGATTGGAACAATGTCTTCAGAATCGTGCTGTGAAGCTACAGCTCCGATTTCTTGGAAACCATGAAACCATCCATCCATGTGAGGTCGTTTTCGAACTGTAACAACGACAGAAACAAACCCTAAAGAGTGAGAAAAATCAAAATCAAGTTGTGAAAGTGTGCAGTGAGTGAGTAATTGAAGTACCTTGAAAGGAATTGAGCTCCCTTGAAGCGACGATGTTGAAGATCGATTGTGATTTTGGAATGTCCATTGAGAATTTGGAAAAAATTGAATCGAAGAAGGGAAGGGGAAGAAGTAGAAAGGGATTGAGATTAGGATTAGGGTTTTGAGATGAAGAGATTGTGAATATGGAAAAGAAAACAAATATATTTAGTGGAAAAGTGTTTGGGCGGTATGAAGAGAAATACGACTTGGCGGGAACTTGAATTTTATGTTCATGAATCTATCTATTTAATTATTTATAAAAATAGATTTATTTTGCATCATATCATATTATATTTCGAACCAAAAAGAATCATATATATATATAGTTTTATTTTGCTTAATTACTCTAAATATAATATTAAGATATTAAATAAATTTAAATATAAATAAATTTTTTAACCAAGTGATTAAATTCGAATTGTTTATGAGTTTCACTTAAAGATAAATCGATAAGGAGAACTCGAATTCAAATCCTAACTGAAACAATTGTTGACCGGACTTTACTTGTCTTTTGGTGAAACTCTAAATTATTATAATTTCAATCCCCTAATAATTAGAAATGGCAATGGTAGGGTTTGGATAGGGTACTATAATACTATTCCCACACTCGTGACTTAAAAAAATACTCATATTCATATCCGTACCTTATTGTTTATCAACTTTAAGACTCGTACCTTTACCTTTTGGATACCTAAGTGTTCGTACTCTTACCTTTGGGTACATGAGTACTCGTGCACTTACCCTTTGGGTATTTAAGTGTTCGTACCCATACCCATGTTTTAACTAAAATAGATCGATAAATAAATTATATTGTTGTGATTAAATTTAAAAATTATCCAGATATCTTAAATTCAATCATAAAGTGTTAGAAACAAAAATATTTTATAACTCAAAACATTTCAAATGAATACGTGTTACAATACACATTCAAGTATCTATAATAATACTTTATGAAGTTGCAAGTCCTACGACTGTATTATTCGAGATCTGTAAAAAAATTTGATAAGAAGTTGCAAGTATAATTATAAAGTCACGATTAATAAGACATAACTCTTAGTTATTAAGTTACAATTATTTACATATTCAGTAGAATCAAATTCTTAAAAAGTTTACAAACGTTTATCTTTCGATTATAAATATTGTAGTAGTTCAATGATAATAGATGCTAAAACATAAAAGAAAACAATTAATAAAACTAAACACTAATATAATAAATAATATATTTATATAAGTGCGGGAGTGAGACGGGGTGAGTACTATAGTACCCGCACTCATACCTACTTAATTTTGCGGGTAATCATTCTTTTCCGTATCCATACCCATTATGTAGGTTTTTACCCTACGCATTGTGGGTTTTTTTTAGGTACCTACTAGATCTGGATTTAATCATCGTTCCTTCTAATAATCACTTAATAGTTAGATAATTAAAAAACATATAACTATAATTTTTTATTAAAGAATATAAAATTTAATGTTGACAAAAAATACTATAGTTTACAATAATAATATAATAAGGCCTCATTATCAATACTCTAAAGGTATTAAATAAATATAAATATTAATTATTGAAGAATACATCATTTAAAGTGTTGACAATATTAAATACTATACTTTGAAATTATGATACTATATTATATCAAAAGAGAGTGATATAAAGTATAGTTTCATTAACCAAATATATTCTAGAGACATTAAAAAAAACCATAGAGACATTATATTAAATACCATACTCAACAACAAAAAATCATATGAAAAAGGATTTGGAGTCTTCTTTTGACTTTTAGAAAATGATAGTGAACTATATATGATTTAGACCTTTTGGAAAATAAAGGAGATTTTTTTTTTTTCTATTTTTCTTGTTTGATTCTTTGATGGAGAAAGAATGAGGTTGGGAGTTGGAGTTTAGGCAATAGATCATAATTCTGGAATGTTACTTTTAACACTTCCAATTTTACTAAACACACCATCCTTCCTTAAAATTATGAATAGGTACTCAAATTTCAAGGTCTTTTTTTTAAATTGCCATAATGGGCACCCACTAGTAAGATGCTCCAAGTTTTAACTCATGGCAAAAACCATATTTATTATTATTATTATTATTATTATTATTATTATTATTATTATTATTATTATTATTATTATTATTATTATTATTATTATTATTATTATTATTATTATTATTATTATTATTATTATTATTATTATTATTATTATTATCTTAAAATTCTAACGGCGAAATTCACAAACTAAGTAAATTCGCGCATCAGGGTATCAAATGTAGCAATAATTTTTTTATCAAATGAGTTGCACGAAACATAACAAAACAATGTTGAAACCATAATTGTAATACTATTTATGAAATAAAATAAATAAATAAACCCACTTATCATAGTATGGTATAATGATATAATCTACCTTTTTAGCACGAGCCCTTCAATTCGGTACATGCAAACAAAATCAAGTTGTTTGCAACTGTTCTTGTTTTATTTGGATTGTTGATTCTTTGGATATGAAGGCTTATCCTAAAGTATATTCTTACACTCAATTTTTCTTACATTTTAATCGGATTAAAACATCCACTTGCATGTGAGAGTGGAAAATTTGTTGTTTCTCTCCTCGCTATATACCATAAATTAACCAATCTTAATTAAACAAACAAATTTTTATTCTGAGAACAATAAACAATATACTTAATTCTTAAGTTTCAGGTTCGACTATCCCATGAAGAATAAGTTTTTAAGGAAAATATCAATTGGTAGAATACAAAAAACAATTGAGATCTCAATTGATAGTGAAAGTGACTACCAATTATGAACCAATAGTGGGATAAGAAGTTCATGACTACAATGTCGGTCAAAAGAGCTAGACTATTACATTTGGTTTCTAAATTATCATTATATCTCTTTTATTTGATTTTTTAATAATATAATTATAATAAATAGTCCTTAAATTTATGAAATTAGTCGTGGACGTATCATTCTATCTTTTATTTTTAAAACAGTTGGAAGACTAAATTGATGGAATAATTGTAATTCAGAAATTATATATATATATATATATATATATATATATATATATATATATATATATATATGATAATTTAAAAATCAACAATGTGAACAAATGTTTCCGGGATTTGAATTTCTGATGTGCAAATTTAACATAACTTTTACATGGGGTGTCTTAAAATCCTTTAATCACGTAACCTTCATCGTTTTTACCATTGTTTATTTGAAATGTTTATGCCATTTGAGTTTTTATTTTTTTATAATTTTTTTTCTGTGGTACCTTTGCTCCTATAGTAGATCAAGCTAGATAATATAGTTATAAAATGTTTTCCGTGTCGTGACTAACTAATTGGCTATAAATGGACCACAAAGTTGATCGAATACAACATCACCCTGTAAAAGGGCTTATACCAAGCATTTATTTTGATTAAATTGCATACATACATGTTTCCATCTACTCATCTAGTATGAAGACTTAATTGAATGGTTCGTTTAAACTCAATGTTTTCGTGATATTGTAATTTGAAAGTACTTCAAAATAAAATGATAGTTGCCATCACCGAGATCAAGTCATTAGTCTAATGGATAAGTGTATCATCACTTCATTTTCATTTACTATTCGTCGGTTTTACTGTATCTACGTGAACTTTATAAAAAGATAATGTAGAGAGAGACTAAGATAATAGTGAAATAGAGACATGTGTCTAATAATTTAAAACATGAGTGTTCAACATATTATATTCATCTTATAGGACACTCAAAGATTTATATATTGTATCATACATGAAATTTATTTTCTTTCAAAATTGCTTTTGTTTCTAGCATACTAAGAGTCATAACATAAAAACAAGACAAATTTTGTTTCTTCGTATGTCATTATTGATCACATATTTAAGTTAATGAATAAAAGAAAATTGGTAGCCTTCAAAATGAACACCCAATAAAATATTAGAACTAAATATCTTTTGACCAAATGTAATATTTAAAAAGGTGACCAATGTTCGTCTAGGACAAAACAGCTTCAACGCCACGACTCTCATAAAAAAAATTATTTTTAATTGAGAGAATATCTTTCAAAACCTACTTAACCAAGTGAACATATTTAGAAATAATCTAAAGCTTTTGTAATTTTGATCAAACTTCTTATTGTACTTATTGACGAGACATCTAGCATAATTCAACCTCTATCAATTATCTAATAATACAATACACACTTTGAACATAAAAATAATTTTTTGTAAATATCAAATCACAGTGTCCATTTAATTTTAATCAAAAATAGATACATGAATGATATAAGAATGTTTGAAATGTATAAAGATTAAATTGGTCAGCGAAATATTCAAAGTTTCAATACTATAGATAATAAGTTGAGATACTTATGTGAGGTCTCGATTATAAGAATTAGGAGATAAAATATTGTCTATCATTTTGCAAACACTAGAAGTACAATATCTAGTACAATACAAAATAAATTATTTATTTTTCATATAAAGGCAGTGTAAATTATTTTTCGCGGTTAACCTATTATGACTAATCATTTATATAACATTTAAATTAATTATGATTAAAATTATATATTATTAATTATTTATCGGTTATGATTTATTTACATTTATGTACAGCATGTAATAATAATACTATAGAATACTTACGTACCTTATTAAAGAAGTACTAAATTAAGGGACCCACATGAATGAAGGTTTCACAAGAACACGTTATCAGCTACAAATACGACGTCGCACGACCTCTGTCACGCCGGTCATCGTGCCCAGACTGTCTTCTTTCTGCCCAAAACATCACTCCCCATAAAATTATTTAATTAATAAATAATAATAAAAAATGAAAGGGCAAAATCGGAAATCCAAATATCAAAACCAAAGGCGGGAAAAAGAGCCGTTGCCACCCAATTCAATGAATTTTCGCGCCAAATTTTCACCTTAACATTCCCACTTGTGTGCTGCCCGTAAAATCACGGGCACCTCTCTCTCTCTCTTTCTCTCTGTTTCTTTCTCCCCTTTTTATTTTCTCTCACTTTCCAAAATTTTCCCACGAAAACAAAATCGCTCAAACTCAAAAATCCCCCCCTTTTATTTCTCTCCCTCTTTCCTTCACCCTTTCAATCTTCAAACTTTTCATCTTTCTCTCTCTCTGAGACAGCAACCTAAGACAACCCTTTTATCTTATTCCTTCTTCTTCCTCTCTTATTCTCAAGCATCAATTTTTTTCATTTGTTCCGATTCTCACTTAAAAATCACTCTTTTCAACAACCCTTTGAGTTTCTCTCACTAAAAAATCCAATCTTTTGTCAAATCCTCAAACCCCACTTCATTTTTCTTCGATTCTAATCCACCCCACAAGAAAAAGCTTCAACCTTTGTTACAAATTTACTCAGATAAAAAATGGGGTTTTCGAAAAATTCGAAAAAAACACAAATTGAGAATAGTTTGGAATCCGAAGCCAAAAAATGGGTAATTGCTGGAATTTCTGTTAGGTCACTAAAACCTATAAACACAAAGGTTAATCCAAAAAACGACGTCGTTTTCGACGAAGAAGATGAAGAATGTTCGACTACACCGACGGCGAAGGAAGCTAGGATTCCGGTGAACTTGTCGTGTCCACCGGCACCGATGAAGAAGAGAATTTCAAGGTGTAACAATGTTGGTGGTGGTGGTGTTAGAGAATTCTTCACAACTCCTAATTTGGACACAGTTTTCAAGCGATATGTTGAGAAATCTCTTTGATTTGTGTGAGCTTTTATTCAACTAACAAACTTTGATAATGAAGGTTCATTCTATGAGGAATAAAAAAATTGTTGAAGTTAATTTGATTTTTATTGTAATTCCTCTTTGAAGAAAAAAAAAACAAGAACCTATGTATAAATGGAAATTTTCAATTTTTACAAGTTAGAAAAGCAAGTACTTTATTTTGCTTTTTGTTTTTTTATTAGAGACTATGTAGTTTAGTTTAGTTATGTTTTTGATAATGAGAAGCTTTATTTTATTATTGAAATATTGAGATTTAATTAATTATCATGCATAATGTATAATTTGTTTGCTTCTAATAAGGTTTTGAGACTGTGGAGAGTGATTGAGTTTTGAGTTGAGGCCAATAGGTCATAGTCAAGGTGTTGTTTTGGATTTGTGTGCTATTTTCTATTTCTATGTGCACTGTCTTGTGTGAGCATTTTAGTGTAATTTTTTGTTTTTCTTGGAAAACGATACTTGTGCAATTCTTGACATTTTGATGAATGTGTAGTTATCTGGTGTTCAATTATTGTTTCCATATTTTGAGCTAAGTTGGTTTCTATACTTCTATTTTAATCTTTATCTCTACTCTATATATACCTAGCTTGGTATGCTATGAAGCCAAAAAGGGTTAAATTCCATAACCTACTAGAACTTAAATATTTTATACTATATTTTTGTTTATGTATTTAATCATTATCTCATATGAAAATGAGAATTATATAGTTGGATTCAAATGACTAATGAATTTCATATAATAATAAATTGTTTGAAAAATTTGAATTTGAATAATAAATAAAATAATACGTAGTCATACTTTATCTATTTTTCTCGCTCAATATTAAGATTTATTATGATTTCTTTTTTAGAATTGGAATGTAAAAAAATTTCGACACCCTCACAAGTCACAAGCTAAAAGACTAACAATTTCTTCTAGATAGAATTAGTTAACAAATTTTGATGAAAGCCCTACTAGTAATTGTACTAATGTAACATGCCCTACAATATTCTTAACATCAGAGGAATTTTTTCTGATCCAATCTTTCTACCCTAAACAGTGTGTGATACAGATGCATGTTGGATTTGTTTAATGTATAAGGAAAAAAAATATACTTTTATAAGAAAAATATTAGTTAAAAATAATTTTGAATACAATAGAAGTTACTTAGTTTAAATATAAATATTTGATATCTTGTGTGATAGATATAATAAGCATGGATTCTTTAGTTTGCTACACCATTGACAACAACAAAATTAAGGAAGTTAAGAAAAGAAAAATGTATTAGGCGCGGTTACACATTCACAATATTATAAATTTAAATGGTGGAATTTTTGCATCTATATTCCTTTTTTTTAAAAAAAACTAATATACACTGCATTGAAATATGCAGTAGGAGGTTGTATTCCTGGGATGCAACCATCTATAACCTCTTATTATCTGCTGCCTGCATTAAAAAAAATTCATGTGGTCGTAGGGCAGAGATACGACGTCCTCTTGAAGGTCAAAAAAAGTAGACATATATTTTAATATATAAATTTCAATGTAGGATATATTGGTTAGTTTTTTTTTTTAAAACAAGGAATATATATGAAAAAAAAACTTCAGATAGTTTGACATGAATAAAAGATGTATATTCTGTTTTAAACTTATTTTACTAAATTAGAATATGAATTGTTTGATTACAACCAAACAAGTGATATTGCATTAGTACAAGATAACTGTGTTTGTATTCGTAAAATTGAGATGATCTATATATCTCTTTTGTAAAGGTCTACAACATAGTTATTGTTTTAATAAAAAAATCTCAAATAAAGTCTTTGAATTTTAATTTTTTTAATGCAAAATAAATTAATTTAATAAACAAGTAAATAAAAAAATGTAAAGGGATAGTGTTAAATTGCAACTTCTTGCCTTTATGCTCCTAGGTTTCAAGTTTCAACTCAATAGTTTTTCTCCACTAATACAACCGTGTAGAATCATAGACACACGAGTCAAAATGTTTCACTAAATAGCCAAAAGTTGCCATAGACATGCAAAAGAAAATCTTTTAAATGGCTAAGATGCTACAAAAAAAAATTTGATTGATTGTGACAAATCTATTTCAACATATTAGGTCCCACCACACCATATTAGGCCAAGGTCAAGTTCCTCATTATACTCCTAACATTATTAAATGAGAAAAATACTTAAGAGCTACTTATAAGAATCCTATGCGATTGTGTTACTGTTCTAAAAAGAAACGGTTTAATTAATGCGATTAATGTCATTTACTCTTTTTTGTTAATGCTTGATCCTATTGAATTTTAGATTTGTATGGATAAGATTTTTGTGCATGATACAAATGACAACTTGTCAGGAGTTTGATTTCTAATTTTTGTATATAATAAAAAATTATCGTGTCTAATAGATTCTCGGATGCAAATTAGTCACAATTAAAACATAATTAATATTAAATCCGATTATAAATATAAGAAACAGCTGAAGTAACAAATATTAATTTAATGTATTTACTATAACATTTAAACTTAATATATATCTTTTGGTAACCCAATTATCTTTTAAATGTAGGATTAGAGTTGGTACTTTGCACCTTTAACATGTTTATAAAAATAATAATTACATAGTTTATGGAGTGGTCAAGATTTTGTTTGCATGGCCAAAGGGATTTGTTTAGAAGATTATGATAGGGTTTATAGTTTACCTAATATGAGATTAAGAAAGATTTCTAGGGATTAGGATCCTTTTAAGAAAGCAAAAAGTAAAGGTGCTGTAGTAAATGTTAGAGTCATACTTTGTCACATCGTGGTCATTTTATAATTGGATTTTTTTTAATTAAATTTTGATAATTGGATTAAATGGCAACCACATGAATAAGTTTCTTGATTTTTTGATAGAAAAAAAATCTCTATCATTTTACTTTTGATATTTCCATTTGCTTCCTTCTAGGAAACAACTTATTTGTATTTTAAAAAATATAACTTATTGAGATGTTTTTTTGCTACTTAGTTATAAAATCACATTCTTAGTAACATGTCAATTTTGTTAGCATGATTAAAATACTAAACCTCATAGCTTTATAGCATAAATCCGTTTACTACCTGTCAAAATCATTGTACTTTAATTGATTTAAATTATAATTAAGCATATCTCAATAATTCAAGAAGTTACTAAATCACTTATTAAAGGATAGGCAAAAACAACATTCTTTGATTCTTTCCCCATCAAAGAGACATTAATAATTCTTAGCACTTCATCTTCTATTGAGATTATCTTAATTGTTTGGTAACATATGCATATAATTTACAAAAAAATCACGAGAATAATAAAAACGATCTTATATACAATTAATATAGGGTAAAATATAATGCACTATTTATACAATTTTATGTATTTAGTAAAATGATAATACACCTTCACATATAACAACATAAGTTTGGTTTAAGAAGTGAGTTTGAACTGGTGCATCATATACTAGTCCTAAATTTTTTTATATAAAAAATAATAATAATAATCCAAAGCAAATCCTGCAAATTGATGAATAAAAAACTGAAACTCGTACAAGATTAAATATTATTAGATGTTTGTTTTATCTCTTTTGTGAAAACTTTCCAAATTAGATCGAATATCGAATCTATTTTTAAAAATAGAATTAAATGAACCGAAAATCATGTTGAATTAAATTCACATTTGATTGTATTAGATCAAATAATATTTTTTAAATAATTCATCTAGAATCTGATTAATTTTATCTTTGAATCAATTTTCTTTCCCTTTATAAGTGATCCAAAATGGACCACAAAACACCCCTAATTTTCATATTATTCAAGTATATTAATTGGCACCAACATATGTTACCACATTAACACGTGTGCACATGTTTAGATACTAGTTATTTTCATTAGAGAAATGAGAAAGGTACATTTATGTGGCTTTCAATTTATATTTCCTAATTGGAATTAATACCAAAACAGTCCTTGTAGTTAAAAGACAACTTCTTGTGTACAATATTGTCATGACTGATTGATTTTTGTTGTTGAGTTAGGTACATTAATATGACAATGAGTCTATGGTTGTCAACATTGAAAAATCTCTAAACAAGTACTTTGGAGTTTTATTAAGTTGTTGTTTTGTTGTACCAAAGGGAAAGATAGAAAACAAATAATAAATAGATATAAAACCCCACATGTTGAATAAAAGTTAATCCTGTTCTTGTTTAGCTTCACCATTCCAAATGAATGGGACTAAACATTATCCAATACCATAGGTTGTAACTAAGAATGAAAATAGGCTTGTCCAAAAAAAATAAGGTTTAAGTTTGCCATGCTAGTCGTCACAAGTTTTTTTTAAGTTCGATCTGATTTTAAAAAAAAAATATAATTACAATACAAAAATATAACATGGAAAATTCTAAATTTAGAGAAACATCACTGCTATTGTCTAATGACAACTAAAACATAATACTATGTGATATTTTTTGGAACACATAGACATTGAAACAACGCCAATTGTACACTCAATCTCTACAAAACAAATATATGAATTACTGAATATCTCACGACTCTAATCTAAGACAAACATTACTTTTACAAAAAAGAAAAGTAAAAAGTCAGACATAAATTTAAAGTGAATTTTAATTGGTGGTATTTTGTAATGAATAACTAAAGTCCATCTATATAATTTTGACTTTCATGTAAAAAGTATATTTCTTTTTTGACGTAGAAAATCAAACAATAGAGCAACTACATTAAAAAAGAATATAGAAAAATAAAAAAAAACAATAATATATAGTAGATAACTCCAAAATCATATACAAATATAAATGTTTCAATCAACTCCAACACAATGAACCAAATTCACATGAAAATAAGACGAATTTTAAGACCACCTAAATATAAGATTATACAAACAAATACTTACAAGGAAGGCATAAAATAATTAATTGGTAAAAATAAGTAATTGGTATACATAATATCTATACAAACAATATGTATTTTATTTTTGGTACTCAAAACATAAAACACTTAGTATATTTTTTTATAAACAAAATTTTATTAAATAACGTAAAAGAAAAGTACTCCAACTCATATATTATACTATGTAGTCTAGATACAATATCATAATTATATAAAAAAAAACTATCCAGCTTCTATGAAATTAATATATAGCTAAATAAAAGTTTGGTTTTAATTTATGTGCAGAGACAGTACTAGGGTTTATTTCATTGTACTCGTCTGAAATTAAATCAAAATAAAAGCATTAGATTTGAAGGCACACAATTGCATGTTGCAAAACTTTGGATAGTTTATCTCCGTACATTTTGTGATTTCAGTTGTTAACATTTCTCAATAAAGTTTATGACTACTTGGTACTAGAGTGAGTTCATTGTGTTTAGGAGCAGACAAGAATGCTGACACCATACTCATGTCATTCAATACCATTTATGAAGTGTGACTCTTTATTTAACCAACTCATGTCTAGTGAGTTTTTTAAAATAAATACAATAACATATTTAAATTAAAATTCAGTCGATAAATATCAATATCGTTAAATTTAACGTTTTATTTTAAATTTGAACACAAAATTTTATAATTGCATTAGTTTATTAAAGTATAATTTACCATCCATTTTTAATAAAATAAAATATATACAATAATAGTATTTTTCTGTTCAAATTTTTATAATACTCTTTATTATTTATGATCTCGTTCTATCAATTTTTTTTTTACAATAAATAGTTAAAAACAATTTTGATAAAACAATTATTAATATTATTTTAAACTTTAAAAATGATGAATAAATAAAAGAATTTTAAAAAAATGATACATAGATAAGAACAACAGGAGTATCAAAAAAAAAATTGCCGTTTTTTAATTATCAATTTAAAGTTATTTAAACAAACCAATAAATTATGTTATTTTTGATGAAGTTATTTGTCTTATTTCAATAGTAGCTTGTTTTATCTACGTTTAACTGCAGAATAAATAGTTAAAGTATTTTAAACTTTAAAGTTACAAG
>JBBPBQ010000004.1:481851-596473 GCA_037974755.1 Cicer yamashitae
TAAACAGGAATAACTTTTGAAACAAAAGTGGATCACATTAGTTGTAAGTTTTACAAAATAATGGATCATTTTAGAACAAAAATAAAAATAAAGGACCCAATCAATTTTTTTTTGAAAGACAAGAGATCAAATTAAAACTTAATATAAAATAAATGCCTCAATTAAAACTTTTAAAAATGAAAGCACTCAACTAAAACTAGAATAGCTTAACAATATTGTTAAAAAACCCTAAAAGAAATTAAAATAATAAAAAATAGATTTTGTTTAATGATTTTAATAAGACAAGATTACATATGAAATTATTTCTCATATTTAATTTTAACAAATTTATTATTTATCTTTTTTATTCCATCTAGATCCTTAATCTTTAAGAAAGTACACAAGTATATGTTTTTTATTTTTCCATTTAAATTAATTTTTTCTATTTAAAAAGACGATATATCTTAAAATACACTAATATGATATGTCACATAAGATTTCATGTAACACTTTGGTTCTTTATACTAGGACATAAATAGTTTTTTTATTCAATTAAAAATAACTTGTTAAGTTGGTTCCGTGTCAGACTTAAAAATAAACGACTTAAAAAAGCATTTGTTATTAAGTTGGTTAAACCTCAACTTGACTTAAAAAGTATTTTTTTTAAAAAAAAAAATTGTTTTTCCTCCCTATATATATGCATAACTAAAATATAATATCAACCAAAATTTCATAAATAATCATAATTTTATACAAAACTCATTTAAATATAGAATATACAAATATGTATATATGTATAGAAACTAGAGTAAATTAACTCAAAATACACCACTTAAAGAATGAACATTATATATCTACTAAATTTTATGATAAAACCTAATAATATCGGCTCCGTCTATATCCCCAAAAATCAGCATACACCACTTTCAATGTTGAAAAAACTCACACTCCTGCTAGTGATTTATAACTTCTCATATCTTTTTGTATTGTCATCTTACTTATGTAAAGTCTGCAACACATTTAAAAACCACATAACCAAACAAACACACAGAGCATCACAAAATTAAAGCCATCAAGATCAACTCTATGTTCTAAAAAAGGCAAGATATACAACAAAGCTAAAATAGAAGAAAATGTCATTGTTTTTAGGATAGCTAAGCTATTAAAGTAGCATGACAACGTTGTATAATCTATGTTATCAACTACAAAATACATAAAAAGATAGATAAATTACCCAAAACACGTAAATGTAGTCAAATGTCAAAGAATTTAAATAAAGAAACAACGTATTTTTAATTAATAGTATATATCACCTCAATATGGTGAAAGTTTACAGTTGACAATGACAATAGCATCCTCCTCGTCATCCTATATAAAAAAAAAAATTCAAAGTAACCTTGTCAGTATGGAATCGTAAACACATTTCATAATTATCTAAAACTCCAAAAGTTGAAAGAAAGAAAATAACTGATTTGTTTATCATCCAAAAGAAAATATATTAATATTATTTTCTCTATTAAATTGGTCAATTCAGTAGTGCAAATTTATTTTTTTCCTCAACTTTTTGTTGCAAGATATAAAAACAACGAATCTTCTTACAAATAAACTCATTTGAAGTTACTTCTAAATTTTCATCTCTTTCTACTTCAACTATACTGCTTGTATTCTTATCCCACAAGTATGAATTTGACAACGTAGAAAAACCTCGACGAATGCGAAGAACGCATAGGACGTCGACAAGGAAACAGATGAATGGAGAACAAGGAAGATGAAACATAAGGAATGGAGAAGGATGAAGTGAGTGAAGAAGAGAAAAAAGGGTTTTTTTAGGGTTCTTGATACATCGCAATTAGAACACGCTGTGATGTTTTTATTTTTGTATTTATCAATCTTAAATCGGTTATTGCTGTAACCACGTTAAATAAGTTTCACATATTTATAAAATTGTCATTGTCTCATTTTTTAACTCCGTATAATTAAAAAATCAAATTAAACACGTACTAAACAACTTTTATGTATTTATAAACTTGTCATCGCCTCATCTTCTTAACTTAGTTTATTTAAAAAGTGTTAATTTTTAGGAATATGATGGCCAAATTATTTTTTTTTTGTTTTTTTGTTAAATGAAGAGTGTTGTCATTTTAAAATGTAAATTATCAAATCGAATAAATAAAATTAAATGGTTAAATTGTTGCATCGAATTGAATTAATATGTCAAATTGTTACTTGTGATCTATAGTGGCTTGCCACATCATATTTTGCTTAAAAATGAACAAATAGAAAAACAAAGGGATAAATTATATTCTTGTAAACTTTAAAATAAAAAGTGAAGGAGTTAAATGAGAAGAAAAAAAAAAAGATAATCTTAACAGAATTATTACAATTAAATAAAATAACGGATGATAAATATATTTTTTATTTTTACTGTATGTTTGGTTTTATTTTTAGAGACATCACAACCAATTTTTTAGGTGTAAAATCATTTTTGGCATGTTTGAGTTTTCTCGAGTATAATTAATTTTGCTTTCATAATTCGATTTTAACTTAAAAATATAATTTATAATTTTTGAGTCAAAATAAAATTTTTACATTAAAATTTATTGTCGAATTTACTTTTATCTAAACTATTCACTTTATATTCAACTCATTTTTTTTTAATTAAATCAATTTTACAAAACTCAATTTATTCAAAATCAAAAATATCTTCAAACAGAAAGTGTCATTTGAAAATTAGGGAGAAATAACTTAAATATTGTGATTTGCAAGTTACCTTTTTCACACACATGACTTTGCCTGATTCCTCGAGACAGTAGCAGGATTTACATATCAGGAATATATATGATGTCAACATGAGATATGTGAATAGTATTCGGAAAACAGTTCTTTATTAAAATCTCGATATAAAAATATTACTTAGTGATTTTTTTTTCTTTCAAACTAATAGTCTAATAATTTAGCTAAAAAGAATCAAAGATGATACATGCAAGGAGTTCAGATTTAATCATTTCCATTAATATATATATATATATATATATATATATATATACTAATATTTGTTTATTAAAATTATTAATTAGTGATTTTTTGTGCTATATATATATTTGAAATATATATTTAATTGTATAAAATAAAAATAAGAAGAATAAATATAAATGCATACAACCTACCAAAATTTAAAAGATAATACATTATTATATATAGGATATGTCTATATTTTTTGAGTAAAACGAAGATGTTTATAATTTTTATGGTTTAAATTATACAATTGATAACGTAATATATTATAATTGACAACTAATTGAGTCTTTTGTTTTAAGAATGTAGTCATAAGTTTGATGTACATATTTTAAAGTATAAACCATTTAAATAAATTTTTGAAAAGATTAGTCATTTAATTATATTGGTCACTAAACATTAAGAGTGATAAAATGAGTGAAATAAATTGAATTGATTTATTTTTTTTTTGCTATTTTAAGTACGATAATCAAAATATTTGAATTTGTTTATTTAAATTGATTCGTGGGTTTAATCCTTTGAAAAGATAGAGTAATCACAAGGTGAAACAGATTGGCTTGTTGGATATCGCATTACAAAAATTGTTTTTTTTTCCTTACTTATTGTTTTTCTTACTAATTCATCTAAAAGACTAAAATTGTATATTAATTTACTGAAACAAAAAATTGAAAACTAATAAAGATATAAAGATAAAAGACGTGAATATATAATCTTAGTTGATCAATACATTATAAAAATCAGGACATATATTCACATATTCAGTGTATATTTAAATTTTATATTGAATCATAATACATTTTTAAAATTTTAATTTATTTATTTATTAGTATATTGTAGTAGTAAGTAAATTGTGATACATTTGTTTGAGATTGTTTACTGTTGATGAATTTATTGAGACTTTTTATATATTTATAATATATTTGTTTTGGAATTTAACTTTTTGATTGATGATAATTATTTTTACAAAATATTAAAATAAAAATAAATTATGAAATAAGGCAAAGTAATACTTTTAACTTGATCATCTAAATTGAAGAGTCCATGTTTTTTTTATAACAGATTAAGTGGTGTGGATGAAGTAACACAATTTATGTTATTTTTTTGACAGAAAAAGAAGTGATACAATTGATGATGATGATAATAAGGGTGAAATTAATGTTGAAGTACAAAAAGAGGTCAGAAGAGTTTTGACACATAGTGGTGTCACTGATTAACATTTGGCAGGTTTCTGAATTTCAATCTAGTAGTATATATATAACCAATGACGTGACTTGTCACCATGGATTGTAGGCTGGTCCTATACTCTACCATATACTAATTAACAAATTAAGTATAATTACACTTGCTAAGGTTTGGCTTAATATTTTTTAATTGCATATAATAATATGTTTGTTACTAACAAACATTCCACGCACCTAGACATAATTACATTGAAGTATTGAACCTTAGGACACATAAATAGTGAGCAACGTTACATGAGCTAGGTTGTTTAAGGAAGGGGTACTAATTTTTGGTCTAGGAAAAAAATTAGGTGAGTTACATTTTGCTTTTGGGAGGCTCATTTAGGTTTGAAATTTAAAGTGTGTTTATAAAAGTATTAACAAAAAGTTATCAAACATAAAAAATATAGAGAATCTATTTTTATAATAAATAAAATCCAGGCATTTGTAATGAGAGATTTAAACACACGTACACTCTTGTATGGTATAAGTCCAACCCCACCAACTAGATCAATAATATTAATTTGTAGGCTATTATTATGTGTCCGTTACTACTTCCTATGGTTTAGTCTACCGTAAATTCAAATCATATCATTTTTTTAAATAGATAAATATCGATGTTTGTTTTAAAAATAATTTTAACTAGAAAAAGTTAGACTATATATTATATTAAAAATATTTAAATTTACGAGATTGATTTATTTAAATAAATATAAATAATATTTTTATTTATTAATATTATTATAATTATATATTAGATTTTAAATTTTATGTGAAATTGTAATAGTAATAATCTTTTAGTAATTTAATCATGTTATTATATTTATATTAGTTTTTATTAAATTTAAATATATTATAATAAAATATAATTTAAATATGATGTTTTTTGAAATTAGATTCTTTAAAATGTCATTTTTAATTAAAAAAAATTAATTTAATTGACCTATTAATTTGTTAGTCTATTCAAAAATATATCTGACTATTAAATTGAAAATATTAATATAAAATGATTTTTAAATAGACTAACAAAACGTATCATACTTTTATATGGATCAAACTTAGACCTAAAAAGAAGATATACGACAGACTTCAAATTAGACTTCAGATTTTTTTTATAGACCAAACTCAAATATTACAAAGCTCCATAGGACGTAACTTATTTTCACTCCTATGGTACTTCCTCTATTATAATTTTGTTTTTAGTAAATCTATTATTAATTTTTTAATTCAATTTTGTTTTAATATTGCAGGTGTTTTAGAAACCACACACATATATATAGCAAAAAAAAAAAAAAAACAGGTGTAATTATCTTCTTTCAACTATATTTCTGTTATGATGAGAATAATTTGATTTTTACAAGATTATACATAATGTGTTTTTACATTAAAAAAATCAGACTTTACAAAACAAATAATAATGATAAAAATAAAGATATTTTGTTACAAATATACATCAATTAACTGACTTTTTTTTTTTTGAAAGTTTTAGACCACTAAAGATAAGAAATAGAGAGAGTAATATTTTCATTTTCAAAATGAAGTGATGTTAATTATCCAAAAACTCAATTAAAACAGTAACTTTTTTATTTTTTTTTCACTAAGAAATCTTCTTTTCTTTTTAGTACGAATATTGAAATTTAGATCAAACTTCTTTAAATTTTAACTCAACTGACAAATATTAACATTATTAAATTAAATATTTTATTTTAAATTTTAATTCAAAATCTTACAATTACATATAAATTTATAACATATAATTTGTTTTTAAAAAAAAGACCCAAACAAGAAGCAAAATGAAAAAGTTGCATGGTACTCTACTAAGCAAAACATAGTACTATACAACATTTAAATATTGTTGGCTATATAGTTAGATTTTGATGCATTACCCAAAATGATAAAGATATAAATTAAGGGACAGGTGGATATAATTGGGAGGTTGTAAGGAGTATTAAGTATAAACTGTTAAATAGTATTAATTGGACGAAGAAAAGAGAATGGAAAGAGAAAATTTGGGTAAAAGAAAGGAGGAATCCAATGTATATGAAATAAAGGAAGAAGTGGAGACACGTACACATGGGTCTCTGAGGAATCCTAAGCATATAAAAAGATTCTAAATTTGGAACCAAACAGCGTAAGAGTGAGTGAACATTCATTTTATCTAAAGTGCACAAATTAAATAATTTTACGACGTTAATAAATTTATTTTTCACCATTTACTCAACAAATTTTATCATCTTATTTGATTAAACTAACAAATTTATTAATCGGATACAAATAAATTTAACTTCACTAGTGAATGATAGAATTAGCCTTTTTAGACATTGTAAGAGTGAACACTGATGTTATGTTGCTATTAATAATTACTAATTCTCATATTTCTTTCTCTAGTTTTTGAATAATTAATGTTAAAACTAAATATATATTTAGTTCTTAAAATTATACTTTAATTTTTACAATATGTATTTCGACAACAATTTTAATCTTTGAACTTAAGTTAATTTATGCATACTTTTTAAATTTAATTTTGCAATTCAAAAATATTGTAAATATCTTCACTCACAAAAATTTATTTATTTTCACAAGATATTATTAAATATATTTTTTAAATTGAATTTTAAGTTCATATTTTGCATAAATTTATATCACAATACATGAATATATCTATAAAATTTAGTAATATTTCAATAAAGTTTTAATTTATTTTAATTTTATAAAAATTAAAATAAAAATATTATGAGATTAAAAATTGAAAAAATAAAATAATTAAAATTTAACTATTTTGTAAGAGTTGAAAAAATATTTAATTTTTTATTTAATTTATTTTCCATAGTTATAGCTAGCTAGTTTGGCTGTGACGCGGTTTTGGCTTGTTTCGGTCACATCTTGTTACCCGCTCTGCCCGAACTGCCCGTGAATTTGGAACCCAAAGTCGGTTGGCGCCAAAACTATGTTTGTAATGTTTTGTATCCCGCGAAATGCGGGCTGTGGCGGCTTGTCCTTTTTCAAATGGCGTGGAATGTTAATTGACTAAATTACCCTTTGTTCTCTGTCTGTGGGCTCCACTTCCTTCACATCCTCGCCGTCCAACTTTATGGCCCAACAGCTTCTTCAACGTCATTCATAAAAGCACTTTTTTTTTTGTTTGTATATATTTTGTCGATTTCGTTTTTCTATTGGCTATTGCATGATGACAATAAACTATGAAGGAATATTTTTTGAAATTATTTTAATTTAAAATTTAGTTTTTTGTTTGGTAAAAATTGAGTTTGATTATTTGTTTATTTTATATACTCAAATAAAAGTGAGTAAAATATGAGCTAGAACTTAGATAAATTGTAGTAAAAAATTAATTGTATTTACGTAGTTGAGATATCAATAGTCATTCAATTGAAATTATATCATCTAAATTTAAGTTTGTTATTTTTAATTATAAAATTAAATATATTTTTTGGAATTGATTGATTTTGATCAAAATTAAGTCACTTTAATCTAATTTATTGACATGTTGTTGATATATTTCTTGTATAAGTAAAAGTATTATATTTGATTAGAAATAAAGCATTAACTGTTGATAACTATACAAATGAGATTTATATAGCAAATGTTTTGACATTTTAAATAAATATGTAATGTTCAATTCATTTATGTTTTTCTTACTCTTCTTTATAACTCAAGAGTGATATCAAATTAGATAAATAGACTTACATATGATCGAATTTTTGTATAAAAATAATTCTTACAACTAATGCAAGTGACTCTTTATGTCGATAGTTAACTAAACAATTAAAATGAATGCCATTTATCAAATTTGCAACATATCTAGTTGAATGAACTCACGTTTAGATGAAAAAAAATTATTTTTTATTAGTCTTCATTTAACAATTAGTTAAATAATCATAATTTAGAAGTCACTTGTAGTTTGTTTCTTTTATGGTTATATTTCTTATTATTTTCCTAAAGTGTATACAAGAAATCTTTAAATATTTTTCTATTTATGGTCACTTGACTTGACATACTTATAAATTGTATTTTGAAAAATGATATTCATTTTATTTTACTTTTTTTATTAAATTAACATCAATTATTTCAACTTTAAAAACCAATAAAGTTTTTGAAACATTAATCCATCATAAGTCATATATTTAAAGGGGGTCGATTGAAGCACTAACCCTGAATTTAATAAGCAAAAGAATAATGAGAAAGAATGCATTAATTTTAGTATGATGTTGATGATGGTGAGACAGAAGGAGCAGAGGGCAATCATAGTATGTAGTAGCCCTATCTGCAATAGCCAATAGGTCATTCCTACACTTCAAATCAAATCATCATTATGATGACGTGGCTTGTCCCTCACTTCAATGCAATTTTTTTAACTTCACATATTGCTTTCATTATGTGCTTGTCACAAACCACATGAACAAAATAAAAGCCCAACGGCCCAAAACAAGTCAAAGACCTTGGGCCTGCAAAAAACTAAAGTTGAAAATTGCGATACCAATATGAAGTTAGCTTCATATTTTTATTCAAAATTAAAATCATATTTTATTCAAATAATAGAAACATGAATATAATTATAGCAAGGTACATATCGAGTATACTTGTAATTAATTTTACTATCCCAATTGATAAAAGCACAAACATAACATACAACTTCTAGTTGTTATTCCACCAAAATTGTTTTTGAAGATTGTCAACTATATTATTGTCCACTTGAAAAGCTTTGGTGAGAACTTCTGAAGAGATTTTTGGATTAGAACCAAACAAAGCATTAGCAATAGTGATAACACCTGGATTCTGGCTACTAAGTCCAGCAATTGCAACAACATTTCCATATCCCACATTTAATTGGAAGTGAATGAGACCAATTGGAAACACAAATACATCACCTTTGTTGAGTACTTTTGTAATGAGACGGTTTTCAGGATTAGAAGTAACAAAACCAACATAAAGAGTACCTTCCAACACTATAAGAATTTCAGTGGCTCTAGGGTGAGTATGTGGAGGATTTAGACCCTTAGGTGCAAAGTCTATGCGTGCAAGAGAGATACCAAGAGTGTTTAGTCCTAATATTTCATTAACAGTAACTGCTGTCACTTTTGAACCAACTGGATTTGATGTGTCTCCTTCTTTAACTGAGAAAAAGAAATCATTTGGTGCAGCAAGTTTTGGATCCTTGCAGAATTTTCCATTCACAAACACTGCAATTCAAATTCAATTGAGAAATTATGTACTACATTTATATACTAGCATGGTGTTAGACAGATGTCAGACCCTAACATATATATTTTTCTGTTTTCTTTAATAAAAATAATGGAATTACAAAATTTTATGTACCTATTTGTCTGTTTTTTTTGATAAAAATAATAAAAGTTTCTTTTTTTTTTTTTGTGATTATTTAAAAATTTAAGTTATTTGATAAATTTTTTTAGCAAAAAATTATTTAATTAGTTAAAATTCATACAATTATACATAAATAAAATAAAATTATATCAAAATTTAATGTCTCCTGATATATATAGTTATAGATACATACCACCGTTCTTAGTGTCATTGATAGCCACACAAAAGTCCTGTAAAGGGCTGGGATCAAAGGCAAAGGCACAAGAAGCCAAGGCCATGAAGGTTGTCACAAAAAAGTAAGTAGTCTTCATGTTTTTTTTTGGAGCAATTCTATTTGTGTATTTTGCTTGTATATGTTTATGTAGGGGGTGAGATATTTCACAATGCAAACATAATGTGTATTTATAATTAGGTCACTTTGAGCAAGTCTATATTTTTTTTACTTGCAGATGCCTATAAAGACCTTAGCAATATGATATTTAATTTAATATTGGATGAACCATTCTTTAACTACTACATAAACCACTAACTAAGTCTTCTTCCTTTTTCATGATCAAATTGGAAATTGGAATGCAATCACAAATTTGCATACTTGTTAATAATTTATAATATACAAGGATAATATATTATGTTGGTTTGAACTTTTCCATATATATATATTTATGAATTCATTTTTAAATTGCGTGGATCTATCAACTTAGAGTCTCTTACATTATCAATATTGAATTAGGAAAATATTGATAAGTTTGTCCATTTCTTTAAGTCTCTAATCATATGTATTTTTAATATTATTGACTTAATTTCAAATTCATCTTTGATATATACTATCAATTTAATGTAATTTTAGTCTTTATAAATATTAATAGAGATAGATTTGATAATTTTTTTTTGTAATTTTAGAGATATTTTACTATATTAATAATGTAAAAGATTAAATTGATACAATTCTATAATTTAAAACACGAAATTTAGATATTTACTTAGTGAAAAACATTTGCATTGTGTGATCACTAGTCTTGTTTTTTGATTTGTCGATGAATTAGCCATTTCATAAAAACTGATTTTAATTAATTTCTATTTTTGTTTATAAATAAAATAATTTAATTATCACCAAAAATTTATATAAAACTTTAAAGTTTCGAAATCGCACTCGAGAGATATGATATATAACGTAACAATTTACAAACTTTTATTAATAATTACCTGAACAAGTCTTGAGGACTTAGTATTATTTTATTTCACCGAATGAATTTTACTTACCAACTACATGAACATTTGTTTGATTCTTTCTCATGAATGTGACACTTATCAAAAAGCTAGAACATAAATACTAAGTTGCTGATATACTCAATTGTGTGTATGCTTCTACAATCACCAAGGTCTATGTTTGACCTAAGTTGAAGTTGAATATGATCTTAAGTTAAAGACACATACAAATTTTAATCTGATTGAGGAGAGAATAAAATAGATTTGGAGATATATATGATTATTATTTAAAAATATCATACATTAAAAAAAGTAAAATAAAGTGAATTTATAATTGATATCCTTGTCAAAGGTTAAACACAAAATTATTAACTTTTGTGTGATTATCAAATACAAAATTAAACGAAATTATTAAAATTGAAAGTTAAAGCAAACTCAATTTTGATTATGTAAAATTAACTCGTAAATTTGACCCGTAAACTCGTATGAATTTATCTTATATTAAAATATAATGATGATAAAAAAAAAAATCAATTTCAACTTCAACTTTAATTTAATGTTCCTTCATGATGGTAAAAAACATCTTATGTTAAATTTTTAGTAAGAGCATAAAAGAGACAGATTCAACCTCAAATATTAACAATCTTAATCTTCAATTAATTATCCTCTCTTTAATTGACTATTTCAATAAGTTGATTTAATCATACACGTTTAATAGGTAGCACTTGTGACAAGTTATCAATAATCATGAGAAAAGAAGAAAAGGTAGCTTGCAATTGTTAAAGATTAATTGATCAAGTGTCTCACTAATTAATTAATTTTTATCAAAAACTTTACTACTAACTAAATACTTTTTTACTAGGTCATTACATACATTTTACAAGTAAATTAATATATGGACTATTTCAACACCTACACTACTTATAAATAGACTCTCTCTATGTCTCAAAAATGTCATCCCTCAAACACACACAATCAAATATACAACCAAGAGAGTTGCTAAAACATATAGCTAGCTACAATATGAAGAGTATTTACTTGATTTTTACATCCTTCTTGGCCTTATCATCTTGTGCCTTTGCATTTGATCCTAGCCCTCTACAAGACTTTTGTGTGGCTATCAATGACATCAAGAATGGTGGTACGTATATATATAATTTACCTCATCAATACTTTGTCACTCTATTCTATAATCTTTGCAATATATTTATCCTTCACGTATATTTTTATACGTATATGATACTAAGTTTTGGTGTAGTATTTTTTCTTTTCAAATTTACCTTTCATTTATAATTTTATCATTCTTTACTCAATCAAATCACCGATTTTTTCAAATATTCGCATAAAATTTTGTAATTTTATTATTTTTATTGAAGAAAATAGAAAGACATATACGTTAGTGTCTGTCTGTCCGACACCACGCTAATATATAAATGTAGCACATGATTTCTCTATTGAATTTGAATTGCAGTGTTTGTGAATGGAAAATTCTGCAAGGATCCAAAACTTGCTACACCAAATGATTTCTTTTTGTCAGTTAAAGAAGGAAATACATCAAATTCAGTTGGTTCAAAAGTGACAGCAGTTACTGTTAATGAAATATTAGGACTAAACACTCTTGGTATCTCTCTTGCTCGCATAGACTTTGCACCTAAGGGTCTAAATCCTCCACATACTCACCCTAGAGCTACTGAGATACTTATAGTGTTGGAGGGTACCCTCTATGTTGGCTTTGTTACTTCCAACCCACAAAACCGTCTCATTACAAAAGTACTAAACAAAGGAGATGTATTTGTGTTCCCAATTGGTCTCATTCACTTCCAATTGAATGTGGGATATGAAAATGCAGTTGCTATTGCTGGACTTAATAGCCAAAATCCAGGTGTTATCACTATTGCTAATGCTTTGTTTGGTTCTAATCCAAAAATCTCTTCAGAAGTTCTCACCAAAGCTTTTCAAGTGGACAATAATATTATTGACAATCTTCAAAAACAATTTTGGTGGGATAACAACTAGAATATTAAGTTGTGATATGTGATTGAAGCACTAAATTTATGTGAACCAATGTTTTGATTTGTATTTGCTTTTATCTTGTTTGACTATATTGGACATTGTGATATTTACTAGAAGACTTGAATAAATAAAATGCTACCTATTCTTTAATAAAAGTGATTTTTCTTTGTGTATATAGCAACTCAAAGTTACTAAAGATTGAATGCTTGTCACCTTAATTTAAAAAAAAGAAAGTGATGTCTCTTTTATATCTAGTTTAATTTGAAATATGGATTGTGTGTAGTCACAATTTGATGACTATATACAATTGCACGTATTTCAATAATTTTATTAAGATTTTTGATGTTTTGAATTAAAAAATATAATAAAAGTTATTTTAAAATTCTGATGTTTGAATGATCGAAATATGTGTAATTGATTCATCTCATCTAAATATCTTAATTTGACTTTTATGTGGAAGAGTGGAGTATAGTATATTCTTATCAAAAGTGTAAATAAGTCGATTGAATCAAATTGAAAACTAAAATAAAAATTGTATTAGTTTTTTTTTGTCTTAGTATAAAAAATTAAATTTGTAAAAAAAATAAAAAAATACTAAGATATAAAACTAACAAGTTGAATAAACCTAAGTGTTCATAAATTGGAGAATATCGTTATATCATTCTCACTTCTCACCTATGTAGTTAGAAACGACCGTCGCGGTGGTTCGACGATACGTGAAACGCCGTTGCATCGCATATTAGGGTTGCGATCGTTGCGCCGTTAATCGCGGCTGCTTCGTGCAGAAAACGAAGCGCTTTTTCTGGGAAAAACGCCCAACAATAAATGTAATGGGAAAAATGTTGTTTCTGGGAAAAACGTACAGTAAATTCTCTGAGTAAAATGCTTTGTTTGTAGGAAAAACGAAACAGTAAATTATCTGGGTAAAATGTTTTATTTATGGAAAAGACACAACAGTAAATACGCTCATTTAATATTTTATTGTATCTCTTCTGCTACTCTCCTCATGCAAAAAATGCTATATTTTTTTTTCTCTAATAAAAACATAGCCCACTTAAATATCAGAAATAGAGTTTTTGCATTTTTTCTATTTTTTTGCCTTTATATCTGTGTGGTATTAAATATTAATTGCTTCTAAATGTTCCCTTAAACTCTTCGACGTAGCGGCTATACCGCTACCCGCTATAAAGTTTTAATGGTCGACCGATAGGCTACGCTATTTGCTACTGAATACATAGCTTCTCTCACTTCTCATCCTTCTTTAATTCATAAAACTTTTAAATAGTCTTTAATATCTTGTATGTTTACGAGGAATGAGTCAAAATTTAATGTGATATGTGTGATTGAATGATGTTGGTGTGAGTGTAGTTTGTGAAAATTCTTCTAAGAAATGACGAAATTAGAAATGTATGTATGATGCTAAATTGTATGTGTGCATGTATTTAGTTTTATTGTAAGTTGTTCGTTAAAATCAAAATGGTGACTCATATTTAATGAAATGGCCAAATGGGTGTCACATTACATAAGTATTTGTCACATTAGCTATGTCAAGTGATACTCTATCACATCATCATTTATACAATGAAAGTTAACAATAGAGATAAAAAAAACAATAGAACCTAACTTTGTAGAAGATACTTTTTTTTATAAAAAAGTTAGATAAGAATAAAACATATATTCACATAAAATTTAATAAAAAATTCACATATTATCACCTAAACTCAAAATTTCAATTTTAAAGTAACAGTAAATGTTAAATTTTCATTTGCACTTGACTATATGAAATTATTATTAAAACGTTTTTGTATGTCACATTTTCTTATTTGATATATAAAAAAAAACCATGCACCGTTGATGATGTAAATTTATTTTATATAATAATTTTTTCATCTCATCATACAAAAAATGTATATTGTTTATGTTTATTTTATTCATATATTTGCATTTGATCAAATATATATTTGAAACAAAAATATCCTTTATCTCTTAGAAGCATCAAAACAAGTGACTTTGAATTTCTGGGATCAACTATGCCTGTGAATTCTCTCTCACTTCGTTCCAATCACTTCTCAAGGTTCAATTTTTCCTTTACCCTTTTTCTTTCTCATTCCATATTTCATCTCAATTTCTTTTCTTTTTCTTTTAAATTTTTATTTTTTTTCATTGGTCTTGTTTTTTCTGATTTTCCTGTTATAGTTTTTCTGCAACTGAAATTGGAACAAACCAAACATGGGCACCCTTAAAATCCTCAAATTCTCTCAATTTTTGTTCAAAGTCAAGATTTTTATGTATGACCACTCAAAACTCTTCAAGGGTTGGTCCTAATGATGCAGTCATAATTGTGGATCATGGGTCACGTCGCAAAGAATCAAATCTCATGCTTAGTAAGAAAAGTGTTTGCTGAAATCAGTTATGAAATTTGGAATGTTTTAAATTTGATGCCTAAAATTTTGTGTTGTTTTGAATGATAGATGAATTTGTGGAGATGTTTAGACACAAAACTGGATACCAGATTGTGGAGCTTGCTCATATGGTAAATTTTCTTCAATTTTATTTTATTTTTATGTTAAGTATAGAAAGACAAAAATGAAGATAGAATATGAAATTTGAATGATGGTAGTTAAATGCTTGAGTTTTAGTAGTATGATATAGCTAGAGTTTTAAAAGGTCTGCATCTGCAATTTGGACTGTAACATCAAGATAGATACTTGAGTTAGAGTTTTAAAAGGTCTGCGAATGCAATTTGGACAGTAACATCGAGGTTTTTATGTCTTCTCAATGCAACCGTGGTTGAGTCTTCATCAACCGCATTCGCGACCGCGATTTGGTTTGTGACATCAATCAAGGTTATTATGTCTTCTACAATGCGACCATAGTTGTAGTCGCATCAGTTGTATTTGACTTTGATTTTCCATGATTAAAGGATCTCAATACAACCTCTGTTGTGATTTAAAACCTTATCTATAGCCTTTAGAAAATTGGATAGATAGAAATTGTTTTATTTTATTAATCATGCTAGCAAGTGGCCAATGTTGTCAAATAGTAGTTATAGCATAACGAAATTTGATCAAATCACTATTGCTTCACTATACGTCATTTAGTACGTACAAAGTGTTGTCAAATAGAGGTTATAGTAGCGCTATAGGAGTATAGTGTAGTTGGCTTTGAACAAACTGCTATTTTCTGCAATTGACAACACTGAGTGTGGCATTATCTTGTGATTTATCGGCATTAATCTTGGGTTGTTTGGTGTACACAAGAAAACATATTTGCCTTCGTGAGGAAATAGAGTTAAGCTTCTTAGCCTTTCTTTCATTTTCTGATCTTGAAGCTAGATTTGGCTTGTAAAAATAATAATAGCAGTAACAGAATTCTCTAGGTGCATTTAGCCTTATCTTTGCTTTTGCATTTTATGACATAGTTGTAGAGTCCTAGAGCAAATTCTTGATGCTTCGTAATATTTATAATTTTCAGGAACTAGCGGAACCATCGATTGGAGATGCTTTTCAATCTTGCGTCCAGCAAGGTGCACGCCGCGTTATCATCAGTCCCTTTTTCCTTTCTCCTGGAAGGCATTGGAGTCAGGTAGATTTGCATATAACTTTGTTCTACCTTTCTATAAATTGTCAATATGATTCTTTGACATCATGATGATAGAAAGTGTCAACTTTAAACTCCATTATAGAGTCGGTTTGGTTTGATAAATTTTTCATCAAGAACTTATAGAAAAACGAAATTATACGGCAATGATTATGCGTCTTTTAAATAGTAGTTTCTCGTATAAGTTAAAATCAGCTTTTGCAACTCAATATTTTTAGAAGCTCCCTCTCGATCGAGAATATCTCATGAGCTTGAAGTTAAATCTAACTAACTTGGCAATATTATGCAGGATATTCCTTCCTTGAGTGCAGAGGCAGCAAAGCAACACCCTGGTGTTTCATACATTGTAACTGCACCCCTTGGACTCCATGAGCTACTTGTGGTATGAATTCTCTTAATTTGTTTTTCAATTTTACATTAACTCACCTATCATGAGTTTAATTGGTTGAAGCACTCACTGAAAATTGTTTTGTTTCCAAATCAATGTTGTAAATTGCGTATCGCGGAAAATAGTAGTTCGTTCAAATTTCACTATGCAACAGTGCTATGGCAATGCTATTGCCACTATTTGTCAACATTTTGTACTAAATAGTGTATTGTGAAACAATAATGATTTGTTCAAATTCCACTATGCTAAAGTGCTATAGCTACTATTCGACAACATTGTTCCAAATTTCAAGTTTGAATGCATTTTTGTTATTTTGATTGTACATTCTCATTCTTAAAAAGTCGCATGTTGAAAAAGTTGTTATTTCAAATTAGTACGTTTCGAACCAATTGGAGTGTGTTAAATGTCTTGCAGATTCTCTCTTTAGTAGTCCTGATTTTATCGCGGCGATACATGAATACAAATCCCTTTAATATTAGGTTACTTCTTTAAGATGAATTTAAGCTATGCCAAGTGTTATTTAGGAATCCAGTGAGGCAAAATGGAATGAAATGGAACAATACAGAGATATATTTCCACCCCTTTTAGTAAAATCCAATTCTATTTTGTTTTATTACTATTTAAAAAAAAAAATACCAAACATAAAAATATAATTTTGTGTCATGTTGTGTCCGTCTCTAGAACGTCTAACAAACACACTCTTAAACATGGTTCTAAAATGTGGTCTGCAATTGCAACTGCGGCCACAATAGAACAGTTTTAGAGGTCTCTGCAATGGACATTGCAACTGCAAATGCGTATCAGCCACATTTGCCTACAGTTCACCGCAATATAAAGGTTTGCAATGTAACCGGAGCTTCAACCAAAACTGCAATTGAAAACTATGCTCTAAAATACTGAAACCGAATAACGAATAAAAGATATATTTTGCATCATGTCTGTCCATCATTTTGAACTTGAAACAATATTGTGCTGCAGGATGTTGTGAATGATAGGATCAATTATTGCTTAAAGCATGTAGCTGGAGATGCAGATGAGTGTTCAGTTTGTGCTGGGACTGGGAAATGCATACTCCATCAATAATTTGTGAAACTCAACTATTTCGGGCGCCATTCCTACATGGTTGATGAAGCCGAAGTCGAAAGCCAAAGAAATATACGTAAATTTTGTTGCATCCGTTTCGAAGCCAATGATTTCAAGATGCAGATGGATTCTTGTAGATATACTTTTCTTCGAGTATACTACCAATTTCATCCCTTAACTTATTACACTTTATTTCCTATGTCGTTTTTGTAGTAAACGAAAATAATTAATCATTTCTAATGTTTTGTCACACTGGTCCCGTTAGTCCTCGATTATAAAAACATTAAGGACTAACGAGATGGACGAACGTTAGAGAGTACTAATTATTTTCATTTAATAGATGACATAGGAAAAAATGTAAGTTTAGGAACAAAATTTATGGTTTAGTTATTTCTCTTGTTTTTGGAGTTTTTTGCAAAAAGGTTTAATTTAGTGTATCCAATGTTGCCAATGCCAAGGGCCTTTTCAGAAGATTCAAGATGAAATACTTAATTTGATTAAGTTTATTAGAGTTCTTTTATTTGTAAGGTAAATGTTAATTACTTTTTTTGTTTTGAATGGAGGTAAATGTTAAATACATATCTAATTTAATCTTCTATAAACTAAATGTTAATTCAAATTGTTATGTAGAAGCTTCTACTAATAAAAACAAGTCAGCTTAGATTAGATTAAAGACATTTATGTTACTCCTATTTTTAAATGATGTATGTTAAAACTAGTGTACCAATCTAACGATTATGGCTCAGGTATTTTAAATGATCATGTGTTCGAATCAAAATTTATCATTAAAAGGAAACAATTTTTATAGACGGTTCAAATCATCAAATAAATTAGTTTTTGTAGTTGCATTGTGTATAGAGGATATCAAACAATTGTTATTTGTCTCACAAACACCAATGCAATGTCTTCACAAAAATCAGACACTTTTTTGTAGAGAGTGAACAAACTATATTAGAGCTATGAACAAATAGATTTCATAAACATCTTCATTTTTTTTTTTTTAAAATCATTCAATGAAATAGCGACTGTCGGACCAATGAAACTAGTTTAATTTAAAATCATTACCATTGCTATTTTAAAAATATTTTTATACGACAATAGAATGAAAGATAAGGGCGAATATGTACATTTCAACTTTTCGAAGTGAACAATGAAGAACACTTGTTTTCTTCACAATGCACAACATCGTAGAGAAGAAAATGAAGTGCTAGGAAAGGAAAGATGCACAAAAATTATGTTACATAACTGTTCTCTTTATTTTACAATTTTAAATGTTTTGTATTTTTTTCTATGAGTAAGACTTTCACCATACATTTGACGGACACATAATTATTATCACAACATACAATAACGAACATTAACATAACACAAATTAGAGTCATGTGGTTTGGTGAGTAACATAGAGATTTGAGTGAAAAAAAGTCACTTGAGTTCAATTCCATTATCTAACAAAAACTAACAATTAAATACTAATCGACAATTTGAAAAAACATAACAATAAATTTAATACAAAGTTAAAAATAATTTTGTAAATGTCGATATTGTTAGGTTGAACGTTTTGTCTGGGTTCGAATCTGAAATCTCACGGTAGAATTTACTATTTATTCTAAAAATAATAATAATAATAATAAGTAGCCATTTTCTTTGTTTGTCAATTTAAAAGTAGGTTGAGAAAACTTTGTCAAGAAAGAAAAGAATTGACTTGAACCATAGAAAGAAAAAAAAAAAGATGAAGAATTTGTTATTGGGTCACACAAAAATTGTTACTAATCACTTTAGATTTTCCTCCTTCTCTTCTTCTTCAATCTCTCGTTTCAACCACTTCACTGCCACTACAACAAGTACCATTCTTCTTCTTCTTCTTTCACTTTATTTATTTATTTTTTCAATTTTTAAATTTATTTTCTTATGATTTCCTTTTTCAATTTTTTGATGCAGAATTGAAATCTGATGCAGCAATAAGAACAATACTGAAACTGAAAGTAAAAACCCTCATCTTTCAACCACCTTTCAATCTTGCTGCTAACTACCTCCGTAATTTTCGTTTTTCTGGTAAGTTTTTAACTAATTCTGTTATCTTTTTTTTTTCAATTATTTTTTTTAGCTTTAATCATCATTTTCAATATTGATTTTGGTTCTTTAAGCTTCTTGAATATTGTTTGGTGGATAATGTTTTGTGCATGTATTTGCAATGTGAATTATGAATATGATAACAGTCATAATTGTATTAATTTAATTCTCATTCATATTACAGTCTCTAAGAAAATCCCAATTGGTTATATACAAACAAGATTTGTTTTGGTCTTAAGTTTAACCATATGCGTCGGGGAAAAGGGCTGGAGTCGACCATAAGTAAAGTCTGATAAGTGATTGTTTCTGTTAGGGTTTGAACTCGCTAGTCCCGACCAATTTAACCTTAAGGAGAAAATGCCGTGGTGTAAGTAAAGTTAATATGACAAATGATTGTTCTATCTAGGGTTTGAACTCGGGTACTATGATCGATTTGATGAAATTCATTACCTATTTGAGTCCAACCTTTTAATTATGCAAACAAGATTCAGTTTCATAAGTTGTGCAATATTATTGACTATAAAGTGTACCATTGGAAACTAGTAACAGCTTGTATCAATTAGGTAGAGATGATTTTTCATGTTTTTTTTATATATAAGCTTAGTTTTGTATTTAAGCCGCATAAAAGGGTCGTTAATTTTATGAGTTTCTGTTGTGTGGCAATGCAGCATTGTGATATGGTAGAATAGAAAACAACATTTTTTTCATTGTTTGTTTTCATTTTTAATTATTGTTCTGCAATATGCAATTTAGTACACAAAGTATTGTCAAATAGCAACTATAACAACATTATAGAAGCAGAATTTTAACAAATCGCTCTTTTATGTTATCTTAAATTGACAACACTGACATGAAAGCAAGGTGTCACTTTTGAAATTAAAAATGTTTTCCTCAAATCAAACTGGTCGAAGAAGTTTACCATATTTGAACTTGAAGTGATACGCCAAAGAAATGTGCTAGTTTTGAAAGTCGACACATCGATCCCTTCGATTATTTTATCTAAAGTAGTATCATTTTTGTATGTCATATAGGCATTGAAAGCATCTTAGGCGTATCGGTTGCGACTGCATCGACTATAGGTTATGCCATGGATGGTGAGCCGCATATTTGATTGGTATTATGTACTTTAGCTTTTCTGTTTATTTTGTCGGCACCTCCTAACCTGCATTTCTATCGATAACTTGCGCGTTTTTATTTGCAACAAGTAGCTGGAAATGCTTTGGTGGATGATCGTCATATCGATTCACAAGATCTTTCAGAGGTGGAAGAAAATGTACAGCATCTGTGGAAATTGGCTGGGAAATTTTGGCTGCCATTTTTTTTCTTTGTTACAGTGCTTACAAACTTGGATGAACCATTTATTATACTATTCATTAAAATGACCTTATTCCTACTCAGCACAAAGCCTAATCCTTTCTCTGTCTATATTTTTGTTGATCAGGTCAGATACTGCATTCACAATTTCACAAATTGTAAACTACACAATATACTTGATTTTTTTTTTGTCAAAAAAATACTTGAAATTATTTGTTGTCATTTTTGAACCATCTTGAGATTTTTGTACTGGTTTTTCTCAATATGTTTAATTGGGTATCTTAATATGATTTTGTTTTACTTGACAATGTGTTGATTTACAATTTCTTATATTGCAGTTGTGCCAACAGTGCCAAGATACCACATTTTTAAAAGGAAAGGTACATGGTCATCTCTTTTATTTGATTATGTCTTTAGCATGGAAATCTAACTGTCGCAGTTTTTTCGGTTATGATACACAGACTGTGGTATAACCGGAATCAAACCAACCGGAAAACTGGCTGGTTTCTGGTTCAATCGTGTGGTTCAGTCCGGTTTCTTAAATTGCACTGAATTTCACTGGTCTCAATGATTTGGAACACTTTTTAATGTGATTATTGCCATTGATATCTGGTGATTTTTTTTATCTGCAGTCAATATATGCCAGCAAAGTTGAAGTAGAGGACTATAACCTTCTTTGTGTGGCTGATGTTGAAGTAAGAGATAACAAGTTCACATTGGTTGGAATTCTTGGTACATGGTGGACTCTACCACATTTACAATTTTGGGAAGCATGCTCTTTGGTTAGAAATAGACTTGGAAGAAGCTTCTTATTGGAAAGAACTGAACAGGGAAGTTAAAGATTTAAGCCTAGTTGTGGATATGTACTTTCATATTCTCAAATTTTTACTTGTATCGACGTGCAGAATTAGTGTCTTGTCTAGTGTTAGTGTTTCATAGCTTGTCATTTTATTTTAGCTCTAGGGTGAAAGTCATGAATTTTTCTTGTTTATGTAAAAGGGCTTACCCTTCCCAAGTCTAGTATTTTTTATTTTTATAAACAAATGTTAGTGGTTAGGGAAATTGTTAATGCCAAGGATCGAATTCTAGACCTCCTGCATGAAACTCCTTCAATGTCCCAAGTCTAGTATTGTGCAACACACTCATCATGCTAATTTTAGAGAGTTGTAGAATTAGATCAGTTCAACCCCTTCGTGGAAATTTTGCTATAAAACTATGTTACATATTGAAGAAGAAGAAACTCAGTATCATCACAATGTCATCTTTATCTTTTTATCTCTATTCCCTACGCTTTGCACATGTTCATTTTTTATACTTCACAACTATTGACCCCTACAATAGTTACCATGCCATTTTAACAAAATGAAACGAGGCAAGAAGCAAAGTTCTCCAAACTTTTATGCCCATGGAAGAATGAAATGAGTCTACGTGAACACATGCTATCACTTCAGGTGTGAAAACACAACATAAACTAATCAAGGATAATCCCTATACATATATCTGATACAACAATGTATCCTTGGTTTACAGTTGAAAAACTACAAGCATACGTTCATGCCAGTACTTCTTGTGCACCCAGATGTATGTTTATAATGTAAAATCTAAACCTCACCGTTCAAACTCTATTACAAAATTGTGGTAATGACGTAATGACATCAAGCATCTCCAAGATCCATTTTCCAATGGCTTTCTCAAGTTTCATATAGTTAATCCAAAGGCATCAGTGCAAAAGTTCCCCAAGTTTACCAAGGCATTCCTAGCTGTTCAACAGCAATTGAGCAAATATGGATTGATCGATGTTATTAGGCTCTATAAAAAAACAGATTTTCAATAAA
Source organism: Cicer yamashitae (assembly GCA_037974755.1). Classification (NCBI taxonomy): domain Eukaryota; kingdom Viridiplantae; phylum Streptophyta; class Magnoliopsida; order Fabales; family Fabaceae; genus Cicer; species Cicer yamashitae. The sequence continues at coordinate 504,915 of JBBPBQ010000004.1, forward strand.
ATCATTGGTCTTGGTTACACGTCCGGAAGAATTTATTCCTAGCTATCATCTTGGTGGTATATATCCATTGGCACGCTCTGATTAAAAGAAACAACCAATTCAAAGTTGGTTATCATCCACAGCAGACAATACTGGAATTCCCTTGCTAGAAAAGCTTGAGCACACTGCTCGCATCTCGTCACCTATCTTAAAGTCCTTTTTGCCATCTTCCTGCGATACAAAATAAGAATAGGTCAGCAAGTGAATTGGATAATCATGGTTCATGTTGCATACAGAAAAATGGTTAAGTGAATCTAGAGGAAGAGAATAAAACAATTTTATAATGGTGCAGAACAAATGTATGGATTTAAGAAGTTAAAGGAATTCTTGATGCTACAACGAAATAGATTAATTATAGCAAATATGGAAATCATGAAGAGGACAGGGAGACATTAGATTGTGTGGGAGCAACTCTATGAGTACGAATGATCAGCTAAGCAAGGCTACTAAAAAGACATGGTATGTATGAATATGATAAAAGAAAAAAATACAAATTAACTTGAGAATATGAATATCTCTCCCGGTCTCTCCAACAAGAAATCATAAAGAATATCTTATCAAAATAAAAATATGAAATCATAATAAAAAGATGATAAGTTGGTAAAAGAGGTAGAAGAAGACAAGGAAAAACATACATATCAGAAAGAAACTATCACTTAGGGTACATATAAAGATGACTACCTCAAATCGGTACATTCCTCGAACTCCTCCACCCAAATCCAATACTAACCCATGTGCACGAATTTGATAAACTTTGGCAGTAACTACTGTCCCAATTTTCAAATCCTTTGCAGTCAATGGTGTCTTGTTTTTACCTTCCTTCTCGTCCCCCTCTGCCCTTTGAGTATCAGATTTGGACTCTTTTTGCATTGAAAGTTTTGGCTTCTTGGCATTTTTATATGGCAAGGGACCTGAATCAGATGGAGAATCAATTGCATCTCGAGATTTACGAGGTTTTGACTTGGATGGAGATTTCGACTTGTGATCCAATTGTACCCCATTATCAATGAGAGAACCGTTTGAAGTCCGATTGTTATTCGAGCTGATAGATTTCTCCTCCTTGTCACATTCTGCAGCACTGCGTATTAAAATCACTGGTGTTTGGGAGGCTGAGGGTTTCGTCTCACACACCTCATTTTTTTCTATAGACATCTCGGAAGCAGAATTTTGTTCTTGTGTAATACTAGACGCATTCCACACTGGTGCCCAAATGTCGGCAGTTTCTTTTGCAGATGCGGAAGATCCTTCAGCTATATGATTAGTCTCTGATCCTCCAGGACCAAGCAAAGTTGCTTTAAGGGATAATTTAATGTTACCATGAACATCTTGGCCAATGCACATCAAAGAAAGCTGCTGGCCAATAGAGACTACATCTGAAACTCGGGAAACCTAAGGAAAGGATGCAGAGTTTTTAAAATAAATCATTATATAAAAGAGTTTATGATGTTGATAGCAAAACAGACACAACATATATGGCTATTAATAATAAGAAATTAAAATATAGTAAGTCATACATACTGGTTCATGTGACAACTCGGAAATGTGGAGAAGGCCCTGCTGGCCACCATTAAATTCGACAAAAGCTCCATATTCTTTTATATTGGAAACAACGCCTTTGTAGATACCTCCAACTTCAATTTCACAGCCAATTATAAAATCAACCTGAATGTATAGGGAAATAACAAAGTAGTTAACAAGAGAAATCTGTAAGGAAAACATTACTGCATGATATTATCATCACATTGATTCCTGACATAGGACTGAGACATTTGTCTCACTTAGGACTGCAAGAATGCAATTTAAATAATAAAAAAAAGCATGATCATATGAAAAATTAATAATTCAACAAAATGGAAGAACAACCTTTTCTAGTATTTTATCCATTACAGATTGATTCTTTGCAACTATTGTAAGTGTTCCATCATCTACAGATATCCGTGCACCTGAATGTAGGAAATAATATGTTCAGCAGGAAAAACTATAATTTTCTTCTGTTCTCCAAAATATATATGCTGAAGCATGCAAAAACACTGTTCATGTTTAGATGCCAAAAAAGGACAACGTTTTAATATATATCTTTAATTAACAGGATCTAGATATAAACATGGCAATAAATTGCAAAACTTTCAAAACAAGATCAAGGAGGATCAAAACTAGCATGTCAAACAATGTGCACAAATGACCCTTCTTCCTCGAAAATTGTATCAAGAAACAGAAGATATTCAAGAGAACTTCATATCTTCAGAATACAACTTACAAAGCAGAGGAAGGTGGAATATCAAATAGTTAAAATAAATTAATGATTACTTAAGAAAATTAAAAAGTAATCATTTATAAGTGATGTTTGAGGAAGTACTAAAGGAACCTGTCTTTTTTGAGAAAAAATTTAGATGAATAGGAGGCCACCCTATTCCAAGGCCAAAGCCTTAGTAAGAGCTCTGTATTATATTTAAATATCTTTTACCAAGAGAATTGTTGGTAATAAGAATCAAAGCTAGGCCTTTTGACTTTGAAGCAGAGTATTTTGATGCTAAACCTGTTGAACTAACCCCCTTTACAAACCACATATCACTTTTACCATCTTACATTATTAATCGAAATTAACCCTCTTTACAAACCACATTTCACTTTTACCCCCTTTACAAACCTGGGAAAGATCAACCATAGTACTAGAGCAAAAAACTACAACAGTAGAATAAAAAGAAAAAAGCGATCCACACACAAAAAACAAATTGTTAAAACGCTTTTTAAGCACTTCAAAGTGAAAAAATGACCTGTTTCCAATTCCATTTTTCTCTTTGCAGCACCCATTGGCCCAATTAAGCGACGAATAGCATCATTGCTGTACTTTAAGGTGACTGCATCATCAACAATAAATCTTAAACATTAGGGTATCCTAAAATGTCAAGGAACCTAACTGAAAACCTAATCAAATAAATAAAAGGAGTAAAGGAAGTTAAAGATCCAAACCTAGTCGTGGAGAAGTACTTCCATCGTTGGTACGAGGTGCATTAATTTCCCGCTCCATTTGATCAATAATTTGTTGACGGGCTTTGTGTGCAGGTTCTAAACATTCACATATTATATCTAGAGGAATTCCAGCTGGTTTCATATCCAACTGAATAGCAGTAACTCCTTTTCGAGTTCCAGCAATCTTGAAGTCTATGTCACCCAAATGGTCTTCCAAGCCCTTAGAAAAATTAAAATTTAATACTTTTGCATGAAATCAATAATCCCTTTTTTGTTTGATAGTTATCTATCTGCTAGGCAATCGTTAAAAAAAATTAGATGCTCAAGTAGGAAACTAGAGTATCCCCACATCTATATCAAATTATATTCTCAATTAATATTCAAACAAAATAAATCAGTTTTTTCAACATCGTTGTTAACATCGATCCAAATATAGAAATAATTCAAAGTTATAGATAACATTTATTACAAAACATCATGAGATACTCAGGTAATGAATCAAGTGTAAGTGGTTGATAATTAGACGGTAACAATTATAATTGCATGTTAATCAAACAGACATAGTAAATGCACATGACATATAACTCAATAAGTTCAGAAAAATACCAAAATATCAGTCAGTATATGATAGTCCATTATTTCGCCTGTGGATGGATCAAGTTCAGTAACAAGACCCACAGAAACACCAGCAACATGTTCTCTTACTGGAATGCCGGCATCCATCAAAGCCATACTACCTACAAACAGAAAGATTATAGTAAATTTTCTCTCTATTTTGTACATAGACTAGGCCTGTAATGTGTTGCCGGTCAGATTACATAAAGTGGCGTGCCATTCTTGTTTTCTGCTTTTACAGGTTACAACTTTCGTTACACTTGTGTTTTGATTTTTATTAAGAAAATACCACATCAACTTCTATCAATTAAAACTTCATCAGCAAGAAAAATATTCAATCGACCAAAGCTTAATTGTGAATTAAGATCATAAAACATGCTACTACTACGAGTTAAAATAATACCTCCACATACAGTTGCCATTGATGTTGAACCGTCTGAAGCCATAACTTCTGAGTTGATACGAACAGTATATGGAAAACTATCTTCAGGAGGCAAAACAGCAAGAAGTGCTTTTTCAGCAAGTGTTCCTACAAAGTAAAACAATAACTTAAACAACTACATCATTTTAGCAAACACGGGAGATGACTGTAACGTATCCCAAAATATATGACAACAACAACGTAAACAACTAAATTATTTTCCCACTAGGTGGGTTTGGTTACATAGATCAATAAAGGTTGTACTATTTTATCATATCTACAGAGAAATTTGAACAACATATTCTGTTTGACACGCTCTTCAACACAGTTCTTGTGATTGGTCCAATTTTCAAAAAGTCAACAAACTTGTCTTCAAATTTTGATAGCTATTGAAAAAGTGAATTGACAGTTAAAAAAATGAAACAAACTTTAGGATATGTTGAAGAATGTCAAAAGGAGTGTCATGCTATAGCATTCCCATATCTATACTGATATTTTAAGAAATGGACCAATCACAATGAATGTGTAGAAGAGTGTGTCAAAGAGTATTGGCATTACTCTATCCAAAGGGAGACCATTTAATTCTAGATTTCTCATGATGGTTTGGCCTATAATTTTCTTTGATTTTAATGTACCTCTAACTAGTTGTCAATCCTCCATCTACTCTTCCCTCCTTACTCCCATTTAATTCTAGATTTCTCTTCATGGTTTGGCCTATAAGTTTCTTTGATCTTTATGTACCTCTAACTATTTCACCATCTTCCATCCACACTACCCTCCTTACTGGTGTTTCTATGTGTCTTCTCCACAAAATCTCCAACCCACTTAAAATGAAACTGCCATTTTTCCCACAATGGGAGCTATCTCAGCTTTCTCTCTATTTATTTTGTTCCTAATTCTATCGTGTTTTGTGTGACTACTAAACCAACATAATATTCTCATCTCCACGAACCAAAACGTATAGACAATATACAAATAATATATGAAAAAAATGTGATACATAGTCTGAGCACGTTACTTATTTACCATGGCCAACTTCACGCCTGTTTAGACCACCACGTTTACCAACTTCATTTATGCAGAAGGGTGGAAAACTATAGTGAAGCATAAACCGCTTTAACGGAGGACCAACTAAAGAGTCCAAGTGTTGAGCATCTGTAGGTGCTCCAAGTGTTACTGTACATAGGACCTGTTCATGACATCGATACATATCACCTCAGATAAAACAAATCACTTGAAAAAAATGATTGTTTCACGTCATTACAATTATTTAACTTCAGCAACCCATAGGAGAAAAACATAATACATATTTTACCTGCGTTTCTCCACGGGAAAAAATTGCAGATCCATGCAACATGGGAACATATCCAGCTTCACAATACAAGGGCCTTACTTCATCTAACTGTCTTCCATCAACTCTGGATCCTTCTGCAATAATTCTTTTACGGACCACCTAAATTATATGAAAATGAAAACCAATGTTCAATAAGTACATCCAAAATCAACGTGACAGGGAGATATGCAATTTTTTTTTGTTTTGACTGAGGAGATATGCAAATTACAAGGAAAAAATCTGATACATTGTGTTGCAGATGCACAAGAACAGAACAATTTATTTTTTTATAAATAAACAGAACAATTCTATGTGGTTAGAATACACAAATACACATATTAATAAAAAACTACAATTTCTGATTATCTCAAATTCTCTCAATTATCTTCTTCTGACTTTATGTCAAAGTATCGGTCTTTATTGTGGAATATATACTCTAGTACCTATGGACAGAATGTGATTAATACCAGCTGAGTATATTATTTTTATGGAAAAAATAATAGCAATAATCTCTCAATTTCTAATTTACAAATCAGAATGTTCCACACCTTCTTCCTCACTGTATCTACTGTCTTTGACAAAACCTTTATGCTTTCTTCATCGCCTTCTTCTTCAAGTACTTTCTTTACATCTTGTGTAATATTGTCTAATGCTTCTCCGCGTTCAAACTAGAAATAATTATAACAAAAGGTCGATTAATATAATGAGGGAGTAAATTATCTATGCATTAAAAGTGATGGAAAAAGAGAAAGAGAATAAGAACACCTTTCCATAAGTAGGATCAGTAAAAACAGCTTTAATAGGTGCTTCTGCCAAATTAGTGACTTTTTCCAGGGTTTTGTCAGAGAGCATAGACAATCTGTATTCTTTCTTAGACTTACCAGCTTTAGCAGCAAGTCTAATTTGAGGTTCAATATACTTCACTGCCTGAACAATCAGATTAATTCATCTAAATAGCATTCAATTATGAAAAGAGTTCTTTCAAAAAAAAAATTACCAAAAGAGTCAGACAAGAAAGAAAATAAATATATGAATAAATAAATAAATAAATAAATAAATAAAAGTCACCTCTGGATGAGCCAGTCTTAACCCAGCTTGCAAATCTTTCTCAGATATCTCACGAGCTTGTACATCAATCATCAAAGTTTTGTCCTTTGTACAGGCATATATCAAGTTGAGATCACTTAAGCTGAGCTGCAATGCCACAATGTAAAGCAATAAGAGAATGGAGAAGAATGTTATTCAACCAACCAAGATATTTATTAACAAAGTCATGGCCTACTGCCTTTCAGCAAAAAAAAAACATATTACTAAAGTACCAAACTATGGTAAAAACCAACTTCCGACAAACAAAAATTCAGACTTCAGAATACAATCAATTTCAATAAAATATCAATTATCAGACTCGAAGGCAAAAGAACAAGATTATCACTGAAAGGATATTCTATAAAAGTTTGTCCAGATGTCCCCTAAGCATCTAAAGGATATTGGACGAATCAATGAGACTGACTCAACAAAAGATAGTCCCCAAGTTCCAAGCCAGATCAAATTATGTTGAAAATTACCTCATCCATGGTAGGATTCACCACAAACTGCCCGCAAATCCTACCGATCCGAACCATTCCTATGGGGCCACCCCAAGGAATATCCGACAACATAAGCGCAGCAGACGTCGCATTAGCCGCCAACACATCCGGATCTTGTTTTCCATCTGAGGAAAGAACACTAGCCATCACCTAATAAATCAACAAGTCAATCACAAATCAACAAAGCAAACAAATAAATAACAGTTTAGCTTAGTACCTGAACTTCATGATAAAATCCAGGTGGAAACAGCGGTCGAATAGGACGATCAATGATTCGAGCACACAAAAGTTCGCGTTCCTTAGGAGCACCTTCCCTCCTCATGTACGTTGATGGAATCATGCCTTGCGCAAATTGCTTCTCTTGATAATCAACCTAATTCAACCAAAAATAATTGCAATTGAGTGTTGAAAAACTTCAAGATAGAAATAACAGCATTTTACAGTTACATTCATATAACAATAATTATAAGTGTAAACTTGTTGTGAAACCTAATTCAGCCAGAAATGACTGCAATTGCGTGTTGAGAAGCTTCAAGCTACTTATAACAGCATTTTACAGAAACATTCATATAACTGTAATTGTGTGTGTGTGTGTATGTGTATGTGTGTGAAGCCTATATCAACCAAAAATCATTGCCTCATGAGAAAGCTTAAAGCTACCAATAACTGTGTGTGTGGAACCTAATTCAAGTATTCAACCTAACTCAACCAGAAATGATTTCAGTTGCATGTTGAGAAAACTTCAAGCTAGAAAAAACAGCATTTTCCTGTTACATTTATATAACTTTAAATGTGTGTGCAACCTTATTCAACCAAAAATGATTGCAATTTCATTTTGAGTAAGCTTCAAGCTAGAAATATCAGCATTTTACACTTACATTCATATAACTGTTAATGTGTGTATGAAACCTAATTCAACCACAAATCATTGCAAATTTGTGTTGAGAAAGCTTCGAGCTAGAAATAATGCCATTTTAAAGTTACATTCATATGTAAGTGTAAAAGTGTGTATTCAACTTAATTCAACCAGAGATAATTGCAATGTCGTGTTGAGAAAGCTTCGAGCTAGAAATAATGGAATTTTACTGTTACATACATATAACTACAAATGTGTGTATTCAACCTAATTCAACCAAAAATTATTGCAATTACGCGTTGCAAAAGCTTAAAGCTGCTACTTATAACGGCATTTCACAGTGAAATTCATATAACTATAACTATAACTATAACTATAAATGTGTATATCTCTGTGAAACCTAATTGAACCAGAAATGATTGCAATTGTAATTAAGTGAGTGAATGAGAGAGAGAGTGAGGAAGTTACGGTTAAAGGTAAGAAATCAGCTTTAGCAGTATCGCCTTTAGAGGAAGTAACAGTAGAAAGGACTTTCGTATTTTCCATTGACAAAACGACAGCGCCGTTTGCGAAGCGAGCGATTTTACCGGTTTCGAGAGTGATGATGCGGTTTCCAATTTCGAATTCTTCATTGAAAGTTTCCAGAAACTTCGTTGCCGAACCGCCGTCGGTGGTGGAAATGGTGCGGCGGAAACCGAGGTGGTGCCGTAAAGTGCGGAGAAGTGGTTTTGCACTTCTCATTCGCAATGCGATGGACATTGTAATTAGTGGTTAACGTTCAACGAAAATGGTTGAGCAGAAAAATCTGCACTGGAGCTACTTACTCAACTAACATGTTATTCTTCACCGGGGTTTAGGGTTTAGCTTTTTTGTATTTTCTGAAAACAAAAACAAAATTATTCAATTGTATTTTTTTTTTAAAAACAATAATATATTTTTAATACAAAAATAGACACTCATAGTTATATTTTGGTAATCAGACATTACAAGTAATAAATTTATTGCACGTGTGGAATTGATTTAAATTAATTAAAAAAAAAAACACACACTAGGCACTCTGATATAGCGAGAAAAAATAAGGCAGTGTTGAGTGAAGTCAAAACCCCACCCAAAGAAACTCAGAAGAAAATTGAACAAGTTATTATGCTGAGAGCAATGTTTCGATTGAGTTCTACCACCACCATGTTTTCTTCTACTTCTACTTCTTCTTCAATTTCTTCTCTCAGAAACCCTAACTTTCTCTTCCCTTCTTCAACTCCATCATCTTCAATTTCCTTCTCCAACAATCGAATCTCCCTTCGATGCTTCGCCACTCGTCCTATCCACGTCATCAATCCTATCGTCGAAATGGACGGTAACCTCTCTCTCTCTCATCACATTTCACTACTTCATCACCATTTTTATTAACATTATTTTGCTTCTTAATTAGGTGACGAAATGACCAGGATTATTTGGAAGATGATCAAGGATAAAGTATGATAATTCATTCATTCTTATTATTCTCACACTAGTAATAATTTAATAAAATTAAAGTGTTTGAACATAACCACTTGTGTCGGTATCGAATACTCACACGTGTCATTGTTGTGAAGCCTCGGTGTTACATAGAACAACTCTCATACTTGACACATAGATATACCGATAATAACTTTAAGAAAATGGAAGTGATTGAATGAAATTTGATACATTAGTGTCGTTTGTGGGTGTTACATAGGCTATTTGCAATATGCTTTTGGCATTAACGAGTGTTTTGTTTTTTAATTATTATTATTTTTTTAATGTGAGTGCAGCTTATATTTCCTTACTTGGATTTGAACATAAAGTATTTTGATTTGGGGATTGAGAATCGCGATGCTACAGATGACAGAGTTACTGTCGAAAGTGCTGAAGCCACTCTCAAGTAAGTGATTATTGTTGTTGCTGAGAATCTTAGAAACATCCAAGCAGGGTTAACATATCCCATTAACACTTTAATTCATTTTATTTACTATTAGGGATTATTGTTGTTGCTGAGAATCTTAGATTGGAAGGTGTAGCTATGCCTGTTAATTAGAAATTGTATAAATAATGCAAGTGTATAGAGTTTCTGAATATATGGAGAGAATTGATAGCCAAGTAATGCTATTTATTTAGTTTCACCAAAGTTGTCTGAGACATAAAGCAACTGCTGGCTAGGGAAGCTGTTAGGGTTTTATGTCTTTTTGGATTTTCCTTCAGGATCATTGATGTTGTATATATTTTCGGATGTTTTGTTTAGGGTCCTTGATAAGCTGTGTGCTTGTCCTTCTACTTTAACTGCATTTTGTTGGTTAGTTTTAATGGTTTTCTTTTACCATTTACCAAAAGGGTGGAACCAAAAAAATGTGGCAGTGTTTGTTTCGTGTAATCCGTTCATACATTTAGTTGTAGAGGACAACTTGCATATTTAACCTTGCTTTCATCTAATGCATTTTTTATTTTTATTTTATTTTTACTTTGAAGGGTTTCTTATCCTCCCCCCCTCGCCGTAATTCCCTCTTTCTGTTTTTATAAATAAATTTGAACTACGTTCCAATTTATTCATTGAAACTTCTATTTGCTTCAGGTACAATGTTGCTGTGAAATGTGCAACCATAACTCCTGGTAAGCTGTATTGGGCTTTAAATAGGCGAAATGTTCTGTATTATGAATCATTTGACCTTCTGCCATACATACAAAATTAGTTCATATTATAAACCATCTTACATAGTTCATGGCAAGTGGGCCCTAGTCCATGATCATGATTCGCTTATGATTTTTTTACAAAATAATAATATCTGAACTCTATTTTGAATTTTCAGATGAGACCCGAGTCAAAGAATTTGGACTGAAGTCTATGTGGAGAAGCCCCAATGGCACAATAAGGAATATTTTAAATGGTTTGTAATATCACATATTATTGAATGCAGGCATCAAAATTAGTGTTGTTAGCCATTGTCTTTCTTGTGTGCCAATGTCAGTTCCCACTCATGGTTTTAGGGCATATTCCTATCTTAAACAAAATTTCGTGATAGCATGGCTTCAAGTTTTTCTTTATGATATTTTTCCTTTCCTTCTAGGTACTGTATTTCGTGAGCCCATAATATGCCGCAATATACCCAGAATTATTCCTGGTAATGTCTTAACTGTAGTTTGATTCTTAATGGAGTTGAAATACTGCAGAGCACCATTTGGAACTTATTTTTGAGTTTACAGGATGGAAAAAACCCATTTGTATTGGCAGACATGCTTTTGGTGATCAGTATCGTGCCACTGATACAATAATCACAGGACCGGGAAAGCTTAAGCTGGTATTTGGTATGCCATTTTCCAAAGACCCGCTTTCTGATGGAGTTGAAATTTTTTTTGGTCAAGTTATCATCTTAAACATCATATATGTAGTTTACAAACTTTTATCTATTTCTAATTCAGTCCCAGAAGATGGTGACACTCCAGTGGAGCTTGATGTTCATAATTTCAAAGGCCCTGGTGTAGCTCTTGCTATGTATAATGTTGATGAGGTTTGTTCATTTTATATTTTCAGTGTGATTGCCAACTAAATGTTTAAAAACTTGCTTTTGTTGCTTTTTTTTTTAATTGTGTTCAAACACTTATTTTCCGAATATGCCAGTCTATTCGAGCATTTGCTGAATCATCCATGTCACTGGCATTTGCAAAGAAGTGGCCACTATACTTGAGCACCAAAAACACAATTCTCAAGAAATATGATGGCAGGTGATTATTGCTATATCTCTATGTTAGTTCATATTTTCAATTGGTCACCTTATTTTCTATTTAATTCAGACAGCCTTTCCTTTTATTTGTTGCTATTGGAGATGATTTACAGTTTGAGATTATTACAGATTTAAAGACATATTTCAGGAGGTGTATGAAGAAAGGTGGCAGCAAAAGTTTGAAGAACACTCAATATGGTTTGTTTTGATGTTTATGACCCAAGTTGTGCTGATGCGTTTATTACATATACACATTGATGGTTCACACTTGAGTGACTTTAGGTACGAGCATAGACTAATTGATGACATGGTGGCATATGCGCTCAAGAGTGAAGGTGGATATGTTTGGGCTTGCAAGAATTATGATGGTGACGTCCAAAGTGATTTACTTGCTCAAGGTAATATAGAGAACTCATCGTTTATACTGAAGTATGATGTCAGTCAGCAGTAACCCCCTCTCCCCACCAACGTTTCTAATTAGATCAGTTCTTGGACCCAAACCATGGAAAGTGGTCAATTTTTTTAAAATACAGAGAAAGGCATTATATCCTGGTCCAAAGGGATAATTATCCTGGACAAACAGCGCTAAATCTTGAAGTGTTTATGTGTTGTATTGTGAACTCATATAGTCAAATAACCCTGTGAATGTGTTTGTTCTGGTGTGGTTGTTAATTTCATTTTCGTTAGTTGAGTGTATTTGTGAAATGCAAAAGAGAGCATCTGAAACTTTTGTGTAATGAATAATTCTGACATGCCAATAGGTATCTTTTAAGTCAAAATTCTTGAAGCCTTTTTCTCGTGTGCAGGATTCGGCTCATTGGGTCTCATGACTTCTGTGCTGGTATGTATTAGATTCTTACTACAGTATTTTTTTTCATCAATATCGTTATCTCTATTTTTTGTTATTGGATGTCATGTTACATTTGCAACAAAAACTTGCAGTTATCTTCTGATGGCAAGACATTAGAAGCTGAGGCAGCTCATGGAACTGTAACTCGGCATTTTCGGTTTCATCAAAAGGGACAAGAAACCAGTACGAATAGTATTGCTTCCATATTTGCATGGACACGAGGACTAGAACATAGGTACTTTGTTGCTTGTTTCAAATTGCAAATTCCAGTGCCTTTTTATGTTCGTTTGAACTTTTCCTGTCATTTGCAGTCAATATTGCTTCCAAACTTGGTCAAGATTGATGTAGATGGATATAATTGGATAAATTGTACTCTCGATTTTTGAATATTCATGAAAGTGGTTCCTTCTTGTCCAGATCGAACTGTTAGCTAGTAAAACAATTATTATAACAATGGTCCATGGGTCCAATTGGCCAACCTCCATTAGGAATCAAACAAAACGAGTTTCTGTTGACTCTATCTTTAAGATGTGCTTGCCTGCTTAATTGTGGTCACATATCGGACACATTTTTAAATATCTACCAGAGAGCATGCCTTGATGTTTCTGGTATAAACTAGTTTTTTCCCTTAAATTTGTCCTCCTTCCCTTTTCTCCTTTTTTCTTAACCTGTTATTGACAGAGTTTGTTACTATGTGCCAGAGCCAAGCTGGATAATAATGAAAAACTACAGGATTTTGCCCATAAGTTGGAGGCTGCATGTGTTGAGACAGTGGAGTCAGGAAAGATGACCAAAGATCTCGCCATTCTGGTTCACGGTCCAAAGTAAGCAATTCTCCTTCCCCACGATGTTTACTCATTTGAATATTTTAGTATTGCATGTCTAATTGTTTTGACATCTGGGTTATCTGCAGGGTATCAAGGGAATTTTACTTGAACACCGAGGAATTTATTGATGCTGTGGCGAGTAATCTTCAGAGAAAGCTCCGAGAGGCTGCAATGGTCTAACATACTGTTTTTTTTTTGTATTTGTTTTTGGAAAAGCTAAGCAATGATTTGATGGATGCCTAATTTTTGACCATTGACATGGGTTGAAATCCTAGGCCCTAGAATCTTAAGAAAGCTTGAAATAGAGGGAGGGGCCTATATTGATCAATTGGATAATTATTCTTTGGGTGGCTTCCCCATTCTTACACTTCTGTAATAGTTTTTTTGTTGTTTAGAGAAACACTACTGTAATAGTTAAACAATATTTATCAGCTGAATTTGAAATGCAGATGAAGAAATATGATTGTGTAGAATTGATGCCTTAGTGTGTGAACCCTTCAAATTTTTGAAAAAAAAAAAAAAATACTACTAATTGGTAACAAATTTTATTTTTTTAAAAAAAAGACTTTAAATTTTACTGATTTTGCCTTTGGTAATTACACCTTAAGAAACTTGCTCATTACTCAAATTAAGTTCAAAATTAGAGGTCCACATATTTTTTATCATGTCAAAGTAAGGTCACTGTCCTTCACATTATGTTTCCAACACTATCTTATAGGCAAGGCCTACCAAATGAAAATGAAGCTAGGAAACACTCACGAGTCACGTCCTTTTATTGGTAGGTTCTATATTAAACTCATACCCAAAATAAAATACAATGACATTACACTTTTATCTCCAAAGTAATTTTCAACCAATCACCTCTACAACATTATTGATGAATGGTTCGTTATATGTATATAAAAAATATGCACACATGTCCAAATTAAAATATTTTCGAGACTATGTTCTAATCTAAAATGTTGAACTCTAAATAAAAAGAAACACTTAAAAAAAATCATTATTTAAATTATAAATGACATCAAAAATTGGATTTTATTATTATTTTTCCTTTTTTATCAAATCTGGATTTTTTCCTCCTAGAATTTCATTATGTTTCTTAATTTTGGACACTTTTTTGTTTCCAAACCCTATAATGCATGGTGAATTATTCTCTCTTATTATTTTTTAAGACTCTATAATACTATTAAAAAAAAATTGAACTATGTATTATTGGTATGCCAAAAAAATATATTAATCCAAGACCAACTTACAATCAATTTTGTTAAGTGACCTATTTAAAAGTCTCTAGATAATTTGATTTTCATGTATGAATTTTGTAATTTTTAAAAGGTTTTAATTATTGGGAAGGAAAAATATATATTCATTACCCTTTTGAGTTTAACCTGTCAGAATCAGATTACAGAAAACAACGTTTTGAATAATCACTTCATGCAACCTCAAAATGCATACTCTCTCTGTTTTACATTCTCTTTCATCCTCACAATTTTCTAAGTTTCAATTCTCTCATTCTTCGCCACTAAGCTTCAAAATCAATGGACTTTCATGTTCATCTTCTTCTTCTTCTTTGTTTCAAAGTGTTAGAAAGTGTTCACCTTTTCTCATTTCAACTCCAAAAATTGATTCTTTTAGAGTTCTTGCTGCTTCTCTTTCAGAAGGACAAAGTGATGAACCTTCACAACAACCTTCTGGGTTGGTTCAGTCTCTTCAACTTGGTTTCATGTTTGCAACTTGGTACCTCTTCAATATTTACTTCAATATCTACAACAAACAGGTTCATCTTTTTTTTTTTTTTTAACTTTCATTTTTATCTTTTATTTGTATCTATTTAACATTTTGAGCTATTTAGAACCGACCATTCAGATTGAAGACGTGTTTGGTCTCGGACACAACACTTATGGTTACATATAATTACTTCGATTTTTGTAAATAATTATCGGTGTTTATGTGCCATTTTATATAAAGGGATATAAGGTTGATTTAGTGGCTTGTGGTGGGTGAGTTATGAAGTGGAGTGATAAGAGATGTACTCAGCAAAATCCAACAATATTAACGATACTAATTACTAATATCGACTGTCAAATTGTTAGTGTCACGTTAGGTGTCTGTGTCAGAGTGTCTGTGAGAACTTTATAGATTTGGAGTCAAAAAGCTTCCATTTTTGCAGTTAATGGGATGATATACAATGAATTAGATTATGGGGTGGGGAGGGAAAGGGTTAAAGTCAAAGGGACATTATTTTTTAATGTTACAGTTTTAAAATTTCAAACATAGGATTTCATTAGTTCATGAAAATAATAAAGGGTGTCTTTGGATTTCAACAAACAAGTTTTTTTTCCTTTCATTTGGAGCTATGTAGCACCAAAGGCGTGTTTCGTCTCTGACACGTGTCAGTGTTCGATATGACAGTGACGCATGTAGTTATATTTGATCACTTATGTTTTGTACATTATTAGAGTTGCCTACAGTCGTGTCTGGTGTTTGTATCTATGTAGTGTTTTTGAGTCAAAAAGTATCCATTTTTGAAGTTATTGGGATGACATGCAATGAAAGGGTTAAAATCAAAAGGACATTTTTTTATGGTGAAGTTTGAAATTTTCAAACGTAGGATTGCATTAGTACATGAAAAGAATTTTGGCTATCTTTCCATTTTTTGTTTTTTTTTTTGTTCTTTTTTATCCTCTTTTGGTTGTTCTCAATTGCAATGAATTGGTTGTTTATTATTTAGGTTCTAAAAGTCTATCCATTTCCAGCAACAGTTACAGCATTTCAATTTGGCTTTGCTTCATTGGTGATTAATTTGATATGGACTTTGAATCTTCATCCTAGACCAAACATTAGTAGTTCAAAGGTAATTTTTAATTTTTGATGAAAATTGACTAGTCCAATTATTTGAAGATTGTATGTGTATTATTGCTTATTGATGATTGATTGATTGATTTGTTTGTGTTTGACAGTTCAAAGCAATTCTTCCACTGGCTGTGGCTCATACATTAGGGAACCTTTTGACTAACATTAGTCTTGGAAAGGTTGCTGTGTCTTTCACTCACACCATCAAAGCTATGGAGCCTTTCTTCACTGTTGTTCTTTCATCCCTTCTCCTTGGTGAGGTAAATGTTCAATTGAACTCTCCACTTTCTTTCTAAAAAAGAAATTAATGTCCTTGTTACATATATGGCGTCGTTTGGTACATGTAGGTTGTATATCTCACACTATCTAGTGGAAAAAGACTCGGTTGTTATACTCATTGGTGCCTTGAGACATTGAACACCATTATGAAGCATTGACACAGACACAAATACTGAACACGACATTGACACCGATAATAGTTTGAGAAATAGAAGTAATTGTATGTAATCATGAGTGTCAGTGTAGACCTTTAATCTGAAGTGTCAGTGCTACACCAAGAATGCATGTACACAGTACACCCTATAGTCCTACTATACCACTCATAATGGGAAAATGATAGATCTCTAATTGTTTTGGTTTTCTGACTTTTAGTTTTGATCCTTAAATGAACAGATGCCAACTTTTTGGGTGGTTTCTTCTCTTGTTCCTATAGTTGGGGGAGTGGCATTGGCATCAATGACTGAAGTCTCTTTCAATTGGTAATTCATCAAACTCAATCTCTTACATGCAAATGTAACTTCAAGGACAATATTGAATAGTTCTATCATGTATGATTATTTTTTCCTATGTTAATTTTATTTTGAAAAACAAATATAGAAGAAATCTGTCAAATTGAAAGCATAGAAATTTTTTACTTGCTAGAGTTTGACATGATCTGTTTCAAAACAGGATTGGATTCAGCACTGCAATGGCATCTAACCTTACGAATCAATCACGTAACGTTTTGAGCAAAAAACTAATGGCCAATGAAGAGGTAACAACACAAGTGCATGTTTGGATTGACAGAATCAAACATGTCACTGTGATTTTGGCATAAGCTACACTTTGGAGCTTCAATAAAATCATTGTGCCACCGTGATTTGTCAAACTCATCGTGATTCCGAACGCACGTGAAACTCTTACAATATTCTGTTATAAATACGACTTATCATTTGAAGCATGTTTCTTTCAGGAAGCTTTGGACAATATCAATCTCTACTCAGTTATAACCATCATTTCCTTTTTCTTTTTGGTTCCATGTGCTATATTATTGGAAGGTGTCAAGTTTACGCCATCATACCTTCAATCTGCTGTAAGTAAATGAGTTTTACATTTATTCATTCAATTTTAAATATTATATGATATTATCTGTGCCATTTATCTTTTATTTAAGTAATTTAGGAAGAGAAAAAATTTCCTAAGATATTTATGTTACTTCCTATTTAGGCAAGCCAGGGATTGAATGTTAGAGAGCTATGTGTAAGATCAGTTTTGGCTGCATTCTGCTTCCATGCATACCAGCAGGTGAGGCTTTTCAAATATTGTTTTTCTTTTATTAGCTTATTCAATAAAGTTTTATTTTTCAAAAAGTAAAATAAAATCAATTTTTTTACTTTGATTTTGGACTTGTTTGGATTTACGTATTTGAGTTTATCTACTACTATAAACACTTCAGAGACTGCTTTGGAGAGTTTATGGAAACTTATGATTGGTATATGTTTATACTTGATCATGATTTATTTTATTGTGGTTGATTTGATAGTATGGTATTAATATGGTAATTAGCTGTATGATTTTATTGGTTTAATAACCTCGCAAGAGATCCAAATTCCATTTTAACCGTTAACTCGAAAACAAAAACATATTTTTGTAAGTACTGGCCAAAGTTTTTTAAAAAAAGGTCAGAAATCGCAATTTGGGCCACGACAAAAAGATTGTCTCCACAGCCACAAAGCTACCATGATTTAGGCTGCATTGCATTATCCACATTAGCTCAATAACCGTAAGCAAGCATTAGTAAAAAATAGTCTTTGATTTTTGTGAATCGACAAATCACGTTTTTGGTTGCAGATTTCTTATGGGATATTACAGAAGGTTTCACCTGTGACACACTCGGTTGGAAATTGTGTAAAGCGTGTCGTTGTCATCGTCTCTTCGGTTATCTTCTTCCAAACTCCTGTCTCACCCATTAATGCACTTGGTAAGTCTCTCATGGTCCATATGTTCCCAAGTACTTACAAATGTTTGGTGTATTGATGTCACAAAAATTGCTTCAAACATAAGAAAATATAGATTCAATATTTCTCACTATTTTCTTTTACAATAGCATTTTTCGAAATTTTGAAAATGACAAAACATTGTTTTTTGTTGTTTCTAAAAATGCATTCTCCCTAGCTTGCCTTCCATCTTCTCTCTATTACAAATGTTCACTATTCGAGTCTTTGATCTCTTTGTTAGTAATTTAAAGTGAACACGATATCTTAAAAAATGAAAACTGAAAATATTTTTAGAAAGAAAACATACATACCCTAAAGTTATTCATTTTGTTTTGTGGTTCTAATTTGGGTGCAGGAACTGCTGTTGCGCTTATTGGTGTTTTCTTGTATTCAAGGGCAAAGAGGATTAAGCCAATGCCAAAAACAAAGGCATCATAATTAACTCTTTCAAAGGAGAAAGGAAAAGAGAGAGAGGGAAAAGTAAATACTACAAAAATAAAATAACTTACTCAACCATTCATTTTTTTCGGAATGTTGGTAACTAATTACTTAGAAGACTAGTATAGTTATAAGATATCAAAAGATACCAAGGAATGTCCTTTTAAGTTTGGTATTTCTTGTATAGAATATTTGCTTCTCCATGCAAAATCTCAATTTTTTACGCAATTGATGTTGTCGGTCACTTATAAAGTGCATGATTGGATTAACGACGGTTTGGCAAAATCATTCTAAACTTTAAAGTTTTAAAAAATTACAGCATCACTGTGATATCAAACATATACTAAATACAACTTTGCACTAATAAATAATAATAGTGCATAATGTAAAAAGGTACTAACATTGTGTGCCACATTTGGTAAATAGCTCCATTTTTTGAAGATGTGGTTTTTATATGCTAATATTGATTAATAATTTTATTAATATATTCTTGATTAATAATTTTATTAATCTGAAAGCAATATACTATTTTGAATCATATATTCTTATAATTGGCCCTGAAATAACCTTTTGTGAAATTCTCTCATATTAGTAGATTATTTTTTCTATTCAAGTATTACAATTATGAAATAATTTCAAGCCCACTTAAGTTGATTCTACAAGTACTTAATAAAACCCTTTTCAGCAGTCATATTCTTGAAAAATGAGCAATGAGTTGGCTAAATTTGGGAAAAGGAAAAAAGTGGTAGAAGAACTAAACAACAATGTAATAAACTACCAATAAATTATGCAACATAATAACAGCTTAGAGACTAAATCATTAGGATTATTAATTGAAAAAGTAACAAATTCACCATATAATAAGAAGAATGTTACAATTCTTTCAGCTCAAAAGTAAACCAAATTTAAGTTAGTAGCTCATTAAGATAATGACATATAAAAACCAGCAAAATTTTGAAGATACACCATTTGAGGCCGGTAAAAAAATAATAAGTCAAAAATAACTAGCACTAAAGTTTCACTTGAAATACTTTGTCTGCACAAAATGCAACAATGATTGGACCAGCCAAATCACCAGCAGCACATCCTGAAAAAAGAAAACAAAAAACATGGTTGACACAATTCAGGCACAAAGATTGAAGCAATTAACATCAAGGCTTAAATATGTTTTTTATCCTGCAAATATTAACTTTTTTTTTGCTTTTATGTTTTGATCTTTGTTGTTTTGTTTTAGTTCCTACAAAATTTGTTATATTAGAATTGGTCATGTAATATTTATTTTAGTCCTTAGTCCTTATGTAATTGATATTGTAAGGACTAAAATAAAATGTTATACATATTACAAAAATCAATTTTAACATAAACAAATATTTCAAGGACTAGAATAAAACGACCAAATGCAGAGACTAAAAGCGAAAAATAGTATAATTGCATGGGTTAAAGTATGTTTAAACCTCAACAATATTTTAATTTTCGGCATGTGTTGTTTACAACAATCTTACCAATCCATTGGCCGAGTGAAGGACGGAAAAGGGTAGCACCGATGCCTGCGCCTATGGAGGCAAAAATTAAAGATGAACTACACCTTATTGAAGTGAGGGTAATCTTCTGTCCAAGAAGTCGAGCTTGCTCGGCTGTATCTACATCGCTATCCTCGTCCTTGGACTTGAACATGGACGAAAAGAATCGATACAATTCAATGCCTACTTGGACAAACCATGATGCTGCAACTCCTAGCATGTGTCCTGTACATAATGAAACACAATATAGTTAATGTCAAATGCCAATGTAATCTCAAAAATGTAAAGATGATTGATGGCAATCTTTTTACCTCTGAACGTTGTTCTGCTCACTCTGGTGAAGTAAATGAACGTAGGCATTTTCCTCGCAGCCTTCCGAGTAGCTGATCTTGGAACATCTGTTCAAAAAAATTGCAAACAATGAGTGCATGTAAGATCTCTTAATAGCCCGCAAAAGTAAATATGAACTGCTTTAGGTGTATGTAGGACTACTTTTACAAAAATAACTGAACTATACATTTTCGATCCGAACTAATTCTGTGAAGTGTGAACCAAATTGTACCAAATAGCTATTACTAATTGATATTAGAACTGTGGAAGAAAACCAAAATCCGAACCAAACCAAATATTAAGACTACTTTAACAAGTCAAAAAACCTAACTGCTAAACCAAACTGGACAGCACCGAGAAAATCAATTATGACTGATAATTCACGAACCAAATTGACCTGGTTGAATTCGTGAACTGTTCATCACAATTTTGTTTTTTCAGTGCTGTTTGGTTCGGGTTAGTGGCACGGTTCAGTTTTTAGATTTTTTAACAGTCCTAAGTGTATCCATTATGCAAGGGAATATAATCTCCAAAATATAGATAAAACCGTTAACAGATTTTGGAGAACATACCTTTAAGAATTTTGCACGCCATTCGCTGCGAAACATAATGGACAGCAATTCTTTCTAAAATCCTTCTAGTGGTCACAACACTTGTCTGTCATAACATCCAGCACAGATTTAACTCACCAAGTTTTAAACACAACTAGAAACATATATGAATAGAATGAATGAGCCAAGTGAAGCCTTACTAAAAGTTAACACAAGAATAAGAAGAAAAAAATCTCACCTCGCGTATGATTTGCTTGACAGACTTTTTGAAGGGAACAACCAGATCAACTTTGTGTTCGTGATTCTCCTCGAGAAAATCATCATCATCTTCCATTTCCGCACGGGGCTCCAAAAGAGGCAAATAGAACATCAGGAATGACCTTATTGAAGTCATTGCAAGTGACCTCAATTCGAAAGCAGAGAATAGAGGTTTGAGTTGGACATTGTACTGTTTCGTACTAAATCTTCGAGGATCATAATTGAAAATCCTTTCAGCAGAACTTTGTATATTAGAAATATAATCATCGGATAATACTGCGCCAGCATCACTATATGCAACTGGTGACCTGAAATTAAAGAGGCGAAACTGCTAAATGCATACATACCAAAAACCAAAGTAGGGCATATATGACCGAAACACAATGATTTATTTTGGACTGAATAAAATAAATTTACGATTTAATTGATATGCACCCATAGTGTAAAAAGGATTTAATTGATATGCAACAACTTTATAACCTTATATTTTACTCATATGACGTTTCAGAAATACATAATTTAAATTAACCCTCTTGAAGATTTAAAAGCTCTAGAGAAGTTAAAATTTTAGTAAAATTGGTGACATGAATGTCATGTGCCATAATTCAGACCATTCTCTTCACCAAAATTTCTCCAACAAGATAACCAAAATCTCTGTTTTCTCCTATATACACAAAGAATCATGGTCTATTCAATTTTTGTTTTTCCTTGCAAATCATTCACATATTACACAATCTTGTCCCATTAATATTGTCTATCCTATTTGAAAATAAATCTCAATGCAACTTGGTAAGATTCATGTTTTAAGAGGACAACAATCATTCATTAGGTCCGCAAACCATGTAAAGGGTGAAATTCCATGTTATTGAATTTTGAACATACTAAAGTAAGAAAACTAAAACCTTCAAAAGTATCGGTTGTTAACTATATAGCACTGACACTTCAGATTGAAGAGGTATTAGGTGTTTGACACATGTCGGTGTTCGACACTGATACGACATCGACACATGTGGTTACATTCAATCACTTCTATTTTTTTCCTTAAATTATTATTAGTGTCGTGTTTGATGTCTGTATCTGTATATGTACATGAATCTGTATCAATGCTTCATACATTGTTAAGTAATAATATATTCAATTATACCAACCAAGCAAAACCCTACAACTCCCATGATCATAATTTCTACTTCAATTCAATCCCTAATCACTTTTTCCTAGCAAACAATCATATAACATAAAAGCACTACAAATAAGCAACCCTAACAACATTATAACAATCCCAATCCAATCACACATTCATAACACCATTCTTCAAATATCAGTATTTTCAACTATTTCAAAAACTAAATCTAATCAAACCACACCCTAACAACATTTACATATCCCACTAGCGACCTACAAAAATAAACAACCCATTATAAATAAATAAAAAAACCCTCAATTCTGAACGAGTAGCAACCCAATTCCCCCAAATCATCAAACATTAAATCAACTAAACTAGAAAACGTAATTTTTGTACCCTTTAGAAAGAACAAAATCCCTTCACCAAAACATTATCAAAATCCAATCTTTCACGTGCAAAGAAAGAGAGTAAAACATATATGTTCACACCCATCTCCCCCAATTCATCAAACACAAAATCAAATAAAAAAACATTTTTTAGACACCCTTTAAAATAAAAACCAAAACCCATCACCAAAACATTATCAAAATTAAATTTTTAATATGCAAAGAAAAAGGGTAAATAAAAACATACCCAAAAAAAGCCCTTGAAGCAAAAGTGGTCCCTGCAGCAAAAGAAGCAACTGCAGCAGCAGCAGAAGAAGCAGAAAAAGATGAGGAAGAATGAAAAGCATGTGATGCAGAATTATGGTTTTTCCTCCATAGATCTGCAAGTATTGCTATTCCCGCCATTGTTCTTCTTCAACGTAGTAACTTTCAAAGTAAAAAGAGTCACAAAATCACAACACAAAACAAGTTTCTTTTTTGTGTGATTGAAACAAAACAAGGTTTAATTCTCGTATTGTATGATTGTATCGTATTAATGTAATGTTGTTTTAGCTTCCAATCAGGAAAGATGAATCAAGTGTTGTTTACGCTTCTATAGAGCTAAGTCGAGTGATATAGGGTTTAATAATTTTATACTTTTTAAAATTAATGGCATTTTTAGTTTTTTATTTTTTTTAATTTATGAATTTGGTTCTTTTATTTTAAATGTCAGTTTGATTTTTTCTTTCTCATTTTCTAACTAGATCTTTAATCTTACATACAATAAACATCAATATGATGTAAAATTATTAACACCTATGAAATTCGAATAAAATCAGTAAAAATTTAAGTTTCAACTTGAGAAATTTTTTTATTTTTAATTTAATTAATGTCATATGAATAATTAATGTATCTAGTTGATTCTATATTATAAAATTGTATATCACATTAAAAATACGTCGTCTTTTTGTTTTAGTTAAAAAAATTGAATGAAAAATCAAAACTGTTGAATTTTAAAATAGATGAATCAATTTTGTGAATCAATAATAATAAGGAAATAAAAACTACAATTAAACTTACTTTTTTTATACTACATCAAATTTTTATTTTTGACAGAGAAAATATATTATATCTTCAGAAAAAATATATGTTATATTTAACCAAATCTTCTTTTTTGTTTTGTGAAATATCTAATGTAATCATATGGTCGTGATATTTTATTAAAAAATAAATCACTCCATATAATAATATCTAGTTAACTTGGAAAAAAAATCAACTAAGAGTTCATTTATGGATTATTTGATAGAAAAATTATTTTAAAAATAAACTCAAAACATGTTTTTCAAAAATTAATTTTTTGAATAATTGTGTTTGTGTAACCTTTTAAAATCAATCATAATTTTAAAAGATTCTAATTAAAAGTAAAAATCGTTTTCTAAAAATGTTGATATTAATGACTATGGTAGATGAAAAAGAAGAATAAATAATTATATTCATTGAATGTTATATTAATGAGTTTTAATTGCATATTATTTTATTATTCTTTTTACTTTTGTTTGTGTTTGAATTTTGAGAGTTTTAAAGTGATAAATCTAATGTCATGGACTCTATCTTAACACGTGTAAGTACTCATAATCATAATAAACCTTGTTCTTATAACTATCAATAAACTCACGTATAAAAACTCGAGATCTCGAATTAAAACTCAAATCTCCACAAAAATATTCAACTTTAGCGTTAACAATTGAATTAGACCCTTACAAACATTTAAACATCTTTTTAAAAGTATCTAGGAATAGAACTCCTATTCTTGTATTCTATGAAAAGTTATTGCAAGAATAAATCTAACAGACTTAAAAGTTGGAAAAGACACCCCCTGGGAATACATGCTTTCCAAAACAACAGGAGAGAGCATTAGAAATGTGCCTAAATAAGTATTGATCCATGCTAGCACTCCTTATTTTCATTGAATTTGTTTTTTACTAAACTTATTTTAATTGAATTATTAAGCTTGAAAGTATTTCAAAATATATTCAATATTAAAAATTAGTTATAGTCATAGTTATCATAATAAAACTTCACATATACTATAATTTAATTTAAGTTGCTAAGGTTGAGCATCATCATCTTTTTGCCAAGCCATATGAACTTCATGCATCTCTCTCGCTTCACCCAACTTTTACTTGTTTACATAATGATAGATTTCTTTAATAAATTAAAAATAAAAAAATTCAACACCATATAATGCATATTACAGACACAGGCAACACTTGTCAATCAAAATAATAAGAACGTCACATTTGTTCGCTGTTTTCTTTAACAAAAATTATGTTGCCATTGCTGAATGCAACATTTCATAGTAGCTTACATAATTTCTAGTCTGTATGTGTAGAACAATTAACCTGGTTATAAACTAAACTTTTACCAAAATATCATAAAACCATTACAACATATTCGTTACTAGGTTCTTCTTCACCTATGTCATTTTCCATGAATATACATTTTCCATGAATTTCACTACCCGGTCCTATCTTTGCACGTGTCCAAAAAGCAATGCCCTTTAAACTAGGGAAACTGGACCAAAATAACCTTTAACATTCGGTAAAAGCAGGGATAGCCAAAATTCTAATCCACACTTTGATATATAGAGGCATCATGACCTATCATTCCTTCTTCATCAGGAATCATCCCTTCCTCCATTTCTCCATTGTAAGCATGAGAACCGCCATTTCTTCCATCACCTGAAGATCCTCCCCATCCTTTCTGAGGACTATTGTTAGACCTACTGCCGCCGGGGGAGGACGGCGATCTTCTTTTCTCCTTGTAAGGACTAGGACTGCGGCTTCTCTCCCGGTTAAAGCTCTTGTTGCGATCACTACCCCCTGCACTTCGTTCCATCATTGCTTTGTGAAAGCTGACCTGGGTGTTTTGTGATGGTGCAGCTTTAACAGGACTGTGACTACGGCTGCGTTCACGATTGACGTTTTTGAAGCGATCACTCCAGCTAGATCCCCTGTCAGGGCTTCGATCTCGTTCGTTCCTATGCCACAACAATACATAATTGTGACTATAAAAACATGCAGAAGAAACCTTTTCCAAAAATCCAAATCCTTGGGTATGTTAAAACTTGGCAATATCTTTCAGTAAAAAAAAAAGGAAAATATAAATAACAAATATTTAAACTAACCTCTGTGAGTCATAGTCAAAGCCACGGCCTCCGCCTCTGCCAGAAGCAGCAGTCCCAAATCCACCTCTTCCAGCATACCCACCAGAGTCATAACTCCTTGCACCGAATCCAGAGTCACCACGACCACCAGAACCATATCGTCTGGATCTGCCAAACCCACCACCCCTGGATGACATCTCACGAAGTTCTGGAGGGACACGCTGGTTTGCACCCTCCAAGAGTTTGATAAGATCTGAAGCATGTTTAGCATCCTGGTCTCCAAAGAAGGTGTACGCTATACCAGTGGCTCCAGCCCTCCCAGTCCTTCCAATCCTATGAACATAATCCTCCACTCCTGTAGGGAAGTCGTAGTTGACAACCACTCTGCAAAAATTTATGGTCATTTCCAAATACAATGGTCTCTATTCCAAGATAAAGATTCCAGTCATTTAAAATAATCAACAGAAAACGTTCGCCTTCAACGTGTACAGTTTACTAACTCCCTCATTAACATATTGGCATCAAAAGAATAAAAAACACAAGATATAATAATATAAGATAAATAAATGGTTAGCAACCTAATGTCTTTGATGTCCAGTCCTCGAGCTGCAACATCTGTGGCTACAAGCACAGGAGTCTTCCCAGATCGAAACTGATTCAACACGTGATCCCTTTCACCCTGGGATTTATCCCCATGAATAGCAGCAGCTCCAAACTGGCGTGAAAGATTACGGGCAAGTTGATCACACATTTTCTTGGTAGAACAAAAAATAATTATCTTTGATCCTTGATCCTGTGACCGCAAAATATTTTCCACCCGTCGCTGTTTCTCCATATGTGGCAAAACTTCAATATGCTGTTATAGTAACATTAAAACACAAATTAAACACACTGTTAATAAAATCCCCCGACACCAGTACACTAGGGAAAAAATTGCATTGAAGAAAGTAGAGGGCTGTCAACGATACAAGTTAAAGTGGCGTTGCACCCAAATATAGAAGTAGTAAATATCAGACCTGAGTAATGGACTTGTTAGCAACAAGCTCGTCTACATTGCCAATGTTCACCTGGACAGGATTGACCAGCAGATCAGCTGCAATTTTCTTAACCTCCTTAGGCCATGTTGCAGTAAACATGAGAGTTTGCCTGCGAGCAGGCACCTCATTCACGATCTTCCTAATTTGAGGTTCAAAACCCATGTCCAGCATTCTGTCTGCCTCATCTAGCACAAGGTAAGAGACCTGATGAAGACTGATTCTCCTCATCTCAAGAATATCATTCAAGCGACCAGGAGTGGCCACCACAATATCTACTCCACGGTCAAGATCTCTCAATTGAGGACCCTTTGGTGCTCCTCCATACAGACACTGGTAAAAAGATAATAATACGTAAGTAATTAATAGCAAGCTCAGTGAAGGAAACTAAGCTACAGTTTTGCTATAGCTCAGTTAATACTCAAGGAATCAATTGCAACATGGAATCCAATAAGAAATGTTGCTTACAACAATATTTGTGTTAAAATATCAAATTTGTGAGGAGTGCAACAATAATTTTCCATGATGTCCATACTGATGCAGAAAAGCAATACAAAAGCAAGATGAAAAAAATGAGAACAATACTTACTGTGCAGGAAATTCTTGATGTTTTACTAAACTTCACAGCTTCATCTTGAATCTGAGTTGCCAATTCCCTTGTTGGTGAAAGTACCAATACAGTGGGGCCCATTTTGATGTTATTATTAGTGCGCTTGAGGTGAATAAATGCTGGAAGTAAATACCCCAAGGTTTTCCCTGAACCTGTTTTAGCAATGGCAACTATATCTTTACTTTGAAGAGCAATGGGCCAGGATTGTGCCTGAATTGGAGTTGGGGCTGAGAACCCAGCATTTTGTACCTAAAAAAAGGAAAATCCAGGAGATTGGTTTTCTTTGGGATTTTAGATGAGAGGTTTAATGCCGGAAGAAAAGAAGCGTCAACCCCCATATGCAAGCCACGAATGCTTTCTGATGCAAGCAAGCACATGAGGAGGCCTCTTTTTCCGTACGGACCAAGTGGCAGACTGAATCATGACCAACAGCAGTCCCAGCCACGAACTTGGATGATTCGGAAAGCCCTTCCAAAAACTTGGTCCACCATAAAGGGCGCTCCAAAGTCCAAACTAAATGCTAGCCCCACGAAAGAGGGCACCACACCGTACGACATTAGCTCCACCCCAGGAGCAAACATCGCACCTACGACCAAAAAGTTAAAATGGCAAAATATTATCATGAGTCTGAAACTTAGAGATTAGAGCTTCAGGAATCATAGTTTGCACAAGAAACATTTAGATCAAATACCTACAGAAACTAGTGTATCCTCCTAACTGCCACTACTGCAGATAGATGAGAAAGAAGAAAAGTGAATAGAAGCTGATACCTCTTTAAGAATCTCAGATGGAAAGCCAGAAGACCCAAATGATGTAACAGGTGGAGGCACATTATTTCCCTAGAAAAAATCCGAAGAATAAAAACTCAGCCAAGTCATGTGATTGGAGCATAACCCAAATGCAGTAATAGTACTTTAATAACCCAAATGCAGTAATAGTACTTTGATGGACACATTCTTCAATATCTTCTTAAAATATGTAATAAAATAATTTCGGTGTTATTTAAGTCCATACTAACAACATGTATATATATATGTATGATGTATATGTGTATGTACTCACAGTAACAGAGATCTCATGACGACGTCTATAAGCCTCCGGAGATAATGCAGGTCCTGTATCTGATGCCACATGACCTCTGATAGAACCAACATTTGCAGCAACATGTGTCCCATTTGCAACATTATGAGAACTAAAACTGCCACCTTTGGAGCCCTAATATAAAATGAAAAACAAACAAAATAAGTCCCTCGGACAAATTAGAATTGAGAGAAACACACAGCTGGTTTTTAAATATGAACAAAATAAGAATGAGAGAAATGTAATGCGATATTTAAACAGAATATAAATATGGTTAAAGTACAGCTGATTTTTAAACACTATAAGTTTTCTTCTAGCATAATATTGTGTTCATAATCCATTCCCGAGGTAAATGTAATGTGCCAAACTTCTCTAGCATCCATTTGAGGAAAAATAAAGATTTAAATTGGTCGATACATTATGACTCTAATGTTTTTAGTTCAATAGATTAGAGACAATTCTTATCATGCTGTCATTGATTCGGTTAACATAATCAGTTGATTGAAATTTACACAAACCAGTTAGTCCTTAGTAGGGCAATTCAGTGTCCCATATCTCAAAATTATTCATGTGATTTATGCTATGTCATATATCATATAACAATATATTAATAAAAATTAATAAAATATAACACAAAATAGTCGACCACAAACCTGATTGCTCCG
Source organism: Cicer yamashitae (assembly GCA_037974755.1). Classification (NCBI taxonomy): domain Eukaryota; kingdom Viridiplantae; phylum Streptophyta; class Magnoliopsida; order Fabales; family Fabaceae; genus Cicer; species Cicer yamashitae. Next base: position 534,388 of record JBBPBQ010000004.1, read on the forward strand.
GGATCCACCATCATTTGACCCACCATTTCCATTCCTCTCATACCTATCACTGAAATCAGGACTGCGAGCACGCCCTTGAGACGATTGCTGAACCTGGACAGAAGACTTAGGTGGGGCAGCAGAGCTCGAAGGCCTCTCATACTGAGTAACATTAGTCTCAGGATTCCAAAAGTAAAGATACCCAGTCTTGCCATCCACAAGACCCTTCCATGGTTTAGGAAGTGTCGGATCAGCTGGCGCATACCGTGGACCCACCGAAGCAGTTGCTGTAGCAGCCATAGCAAGAGAAACTAACAACACAATCCTATCACCACCACAAAATAACAATATAACAAATCATCAATAACCTAGCTAAAAAACCAGTGATAAACTAAAATAAATAAAAATCTGCTAATTAAGAGCCCATTTGTTACAGCTTATTCTAAAAGAGTAATCACTTTTATTAAAAACAAATAATCACTTTTGTGAGTTTTCATCTGTTCGTTACAACTTTTGAAAAAAATCAGAACCAGAAAATAATCTAAATTTTTTGAGTAGCTTCTCATAAACATTATTTTTTATAACTGATTTTTTTTTTAAGTTTTGTTTACCACATGTACAAACAACTTACGCTTTTTTGGCCGTTAGTAATGATTCAAAATTCACATTTCACCATTAAGAAACACTAGCATACCAATACTACAAGAGTAATATATTCCACTAGCAAATTACCTACGTTTAGCAAAACCTAATCCTCAAATTAACACATTTAATTTCATCAGTTCATAATAACAACTTAAAATCCGCTATCACTCAAATCAAACACTACTCTTAATACCTTAAAAAAAAAACTAGCAAATCTAAGCATACAACGAGTTCAAACGTATACAAATTACGTCAACAAAAACAGGCTATTTTTCCAAACGCAACAAAAATTGCATTCAGAAAACCTAAATCTATAGTAGAAGTAATAATCATCATTAATCACATGCAACACAAACCTAATTCCAAAATCAAACCCCTAGATTCAATCAAACAATACAAAACCCTAATAATAATGAACATTCATTAAAACCAAGCAATGCACGAAATTAACATTGAAATAGCTAAATAAACACATGAATCAATGAACGAAATATTAAAAAATAAAAAATCCGATCGAATCTGGCTGTACCGATTGAAAAGCGAGAAGTGGAAAGTGATTACGCGGTTTTTCTTTTTGTGAGGTTGTGTTTCTCTCTCTAGAAGGTTTGTGTTTCTCTCTCTAGAATGGGTGGGTGAGAGAAAGAGAGAGGAGCAACAAAGAGAAGCTATGAACGAATGTTGTTTATTTATTATTTATAGGAATCAGAAAATTCAGATATTATGGGAAAGTTAATGGGTTTGGGTTAGGTATGTTTGTAACCGTGGTTAGTTTTTGCAACTGAATCTGGACCATGGTTAATTGTAAAGGCCCAATTGGTTTTTTTTGTCAAAAAGAGTATACCCCACAGTTTTGTTCTTCATACCCCTACAACAAAGTGAAAAGTTGAAATTATCCTTAGTTTGGTTTTAAATAATTTTTGAGTTTTTTCAGTTCAAATTCCATAAATTTTTTTGAAATTCTTAGTAAATATTGTGAGTTTTCTAGAATAAAAAGTACGTTCATGTTGGGTAATGTTTTAATATAGATTGTAGTTTTTAATTAAAAATTGTATATTTACATCATTTAATCATAATAAAAAATATTGTAGCCGTTATTTATAGTCAAATATGTGAAGTAGCAATGTCAATCACAAGAAAGGGGGGTTTGAATTGTGATCCTTTTAAAATTTTGATTCTTGTGCTTAATTTAAATTAACTCAACATTAATCTTGGTTTGATAAAGATAGAACGTTCTTCGTTAGAATATAATAATAAAAACTTCACAAAGTGATTAGTGTTGTGCAGGTGAAAAATAAAAAGAAGATAAGAGATAGAAAGATCACACATAAAACGTATATTGGTTCACCCAACTCGGGCTAGTTTAGTCCTCACAACTGTGAGATTTTCACTATGTGCTTCAGAACCAAGAATGTTCTCCTTCACACATTTTCTATTAATCACACATTGATCAATTACAATCTTCACCTTTCAACCAATAAATGATTTTTACAATCACCTTTCAGTCTTGAAATGTTTTTTACAATCACCTTTCAGCCTTGAAATGATTTTTACAAACACGCTCAATCTAACATAAAAGATAGACTTGAGTTACAAATGATGTGTATGATAAAAAGTGTTTGGGATCTTGAAACTTCTCAACACTTGTTTGAGATAAATAAAGACAAACTCAGTAAATGATGATCCAAAGATATATTGAAGAGAGTTGGAATTTGCTTGAAAAGTTTTTGACTTGTTATTACTTGAACAAGTGTTGGTAGATTTGTAAATTGAACTCTTGCCTTCATCTTTCAATTGATCTTCAATTTATAGATGATAAAAGGCTTTGAATATTCAATTTAAACTGAATATAGTCGTTGGGCACACTTCCCAAGTGTCACGTATGTTTTAAAACAATTAAAAATGTGGTTATATTGTTGTCCAAAAGGTTATTGACAATCAAAGAACGTTCTTGCTTTTGGGTTTGATGGAAAACGTGAATGAGTGAGTGAATGAGTTGTGAAATGTCAATTTGGTACTGTTTCCAATCAAAATTATGCAGAGCTTTCTGCAAAATATTGTAAGTACAATGTACTTGTGTTCTTGCTCACAACTCATCAATTTGGAGATCAATCATGAGGCTGTTTTCATCCCTTTGACATTCATTTTGAGTTATGGGCTTGACTACTTATTTGAGTAGTCTTGATAGTCTTTAAATTATGGTTTAGACTATGGAAAATTATCTGTTTTAATTATGCCTTTAAAAGAGAATAACCAGAATGTTCTTCAGAACATTCTTCGTTTATGTTTTGTATGAGAGCTGGATTTTGACAGTTGTTGTGGGTCATGTTTTTCTGCTCTGTATGCGTGTTGATTTTTGCAGAGATACAGTGTTGGTATTTCTGTCCTTGCTGTACTTTTTAATCATAAATCTAGAGATTGATCTTACTTTTTGTTCTTGATGTTTTGTATTGCCTTTGTTGATCTTCTTTGAACGAATCTGCCCAAAACGATCTTTAGTAGATTATTAAATTCCTCTATAAACCAGAACGTTCTTGAATTAAAGTTGTGAAAACCAGAACGATCTTCGTTTCTGTTTTGAGTGATTAGCTGGATTTTGAACTTCTGACAGCTGTTGTGTGCCAAGCTTTTATGTTTTGTACGTGTGTCAGTGATACAGTGACTTTATCATTTCTATCCATGTTGTACTTGCTTATCTTAGCCATTAATCTAGCAATTGATCTTGCTATTTGTTCTTGATACTTTGCTTTTTGTTGATCGAATCTATCCAAAGCAATCTTTTTGTATAATTATGCTTTTTCGTTTTGAAGACTGGTTTATTTGTAATGAAGGCTAATATATTTTCGCAGCCTAGAACGATCTTGATTAATGAAATCTTTGTCCATGTAGTGAATGATTTATTGCTTGTTCACTTATGCAATTCATGTTCATTAAATAAAACTCAAGTGCAGTTATTAGTAAATCACCATTCATAAAACTTAATCATTTATTTCACAAGGTTTATTGTCATTAAAACATACATTAAAAAAGTTTTTACCTCAACAAGATGTAGATATAATTAGTTTAATTTTATGATCAAATATCATGTATTTTTTCTTTTACGTTTTTAAGTTATTATTTTTTAAATCAGAATTGCTTCTAACAGTACTTAAATAAGCGAGTTTTTGGTATGAGGGGCTAGATTAGCCGTATATTGAAGGTTTGTCCAAGATTTGGTTAGTCTGGAGAATCTAGTACTCATTATAGTTTTATCGAAGATTATAAATTGTTACGGAGAGTTATGGGTAAAATTCAAAGTAAATATAATAAAAAAAATTCATATCAAAAACTCAAAGGTGACCCGTATTATAGATTAAGTAGGATAAAAATTCAAATGATTGTGAATAATGCAAACATAGAAGATAATTGATATTATTGGATTTCAATCGCTATCGTTGAGGTCAAAATGTTTTGTATATAAATAGCTTTTGAATAAATATTTAATAGTGAATGAATTGGTATTAAATGATATCATCTAGAACAAGCATAAAAGTTGTCAAATGACGTTGGCAATTTTTTATTGTATAAATGTTAGTTATTAGTACATTATTTGAGTCTTCAAAATCTAATTCCTGAACTTTCTTCTCAAACTTTTTTAATTATCCCAAATCAATGACTTAAGTTGCATCTTAGAGATTAATTAATGATTTCCACAATTAGTGGAAAATTTAACTAGTATCAGATAATCTTTACATATGCAAGTTCAGAAAAGTTCAAAGGTTTTTATTTGCTATTAGAATTTGGTGAGAGCGATGTTTTTTTTTTAAATTAGTGGTGATAGTTTTTTATTCATTGTGGTGATATAAATGATAAAACTTTATATCACTTTCTCTATGCCACAATTAATGATTTATTTGTAAAAAATAACTTATAATAAATTATCATTTCAATTTTAACACAACACTAACTACTTTTTTCTAGTTGTACCCTTTTAAAATTATTTACAACCCTACAAACCACTATTGACTTCAATTTTGCTCTTTTTTGTCTTCATCTTTTGAAGATGAATTTTCTATCCTCAAAGAAATCTACCATCACATCTCTTGATCTCTGTTGGTATTTGACTTTCACCTATCTATCTCCATTTGATCCATTGAGCCAATTTTCAGATATCATCAAAATGTTACTTCGCTCGCAAATAATGCTACTTTCGTTTTTATGAAAAAAAATGTAATTGTAGAATTAACAGATGATATATCATTCTATTAAAAATTCAAAAAAATCATTATAAAAAATGAAATCGAATTATATTATTCTTAAACCCCTTCTTACAATCATCAACCGAATTTAAATGAATTGCAAATACGCAAAATGTTTCCCAAATTTACCAAGGACACAAGAAACATTAAACTATATTTAATCTTCTTAGCCTAAGAAAATTTTGACAAATTCCATTTTGGCAAAGTTCATTCCTAGTCCTCGAAAATCCCTTTCTCTCAAATATGCCTAGACAAGATTTATAACCCTATTACTCAACAAGATTAATCCAATTCGACAAAACAACCACAATAATCAAGTCCTATCTCCTAAGATAAAGTCCATTACATTGAACAAACAACACCTTTATGAGAGACATGTGATTCGAAAAATATAAAAAAATTTGCATCAAATCACTTTTAACCAAAATAAATTAAATCAAAATCAATATTCGCCCGTGCATAATCAAACATCCAAACCCCCTGTGATCTATACTTTTTCTACTCTATCATCCAATTTTGGGATGCAACAGAAAAAAGTTGATCCTTCTTAATCAGAACCCAGTAACAGGCTGAAGAACGATTGCTAATAACTACAACTACAGTCATATGATTATTATCTAAAAGGAAGAATTACACAAAATACATGTCATCATAAAGATCAGCTAGTTGATCCATCTATCATTTTTAGATGTACTAACCCACAAACACAGTACTAACTGATAAGTAAAATGAAATCAGAAATGTTGAGATCAAAAATTTATTTGATACCGTTGCCATTCCTTGTCTGACAACAAAAATGGGATGAGAAGCATCTGTCTAATGTTGAAGTTTTATGAGACGATCCTAAATGTTTTGACTAAATAAGTACAAAGCCTGAAAAAGGAAGTTTTTATACAGAAGTTCATCTATAATTTGGTGACATATTTTTAACCAAATCTAAAATCCGAAAGTAATCAAAAAAGAGGGACGAATGTTCGCCCTCGAGTCCATTCCGACTGACCCTGTTGCTTCCAGCAAGGTTATTACATGGACTGCCACCAACAATGAGATCAAAACCCCCAAATGCACTCATCAGCTGCTCCAAACGAACAGCATCTAGTTGCTGCACATCTTCCATATCAACTAAATTACCTCTTTGATTAGTTTGCTCCCACCAACTTCGGACAATGTTCCTGTTCACCTCTGATTTTTCGACCGACACTACATTCTTTAGAGGGACACCGAGACGATGAAGAGCTACCTCTGCACCGCCAATTCCAGAAAAGAGAGATAGAAGATTGATCCCATTAGGATACATTTCCTTCAGAACAGATAGGTGGTATGCCACTGTGTCAACCTGAAACATATAAGGAAAGAGAATTGTACACTGAAACTTAAATACATAAGTTGCCAAAGTTCATTTTATAGAGCGAATCACTGTAATTTTCCGTCAGAATGTATTGGAAAGTTTCAGAGGAAAAAACAGAAAATAAATAGTAACACAACATATATTTTTTGGCACGTTGACAAAAACAATTCTGAATACAGTAAATATAAAACACCCAAAGCCTTTTCTCACTAATTAAGTTGCCAGGGGAATCAAATGCCACTGTTGTGTTGTATCTAAAAGCAAATTTTTGTAGAGGCTCATTTCGTCAAAACCTATTGTAATGTTTCACTCCGTTTCTTGGTCTTACTTAATTCCTATACCTTATATTCTGAATATGAATTAAAGTTACTTAAAACATTCTTAGACAGTTCCACCAAATAGTATATTTCTATATGACAGTAAAGACATCCCGTCCACACGGATATTTACAGAGGCTTTGTTATTATGGCAGGAGAGAGAAAGTAAACGCAACTAGGCCCTAATAACAGTTGATAAAAACTGATTTAGATTATGAATAGAAAGAATATATTGTTATTGATGAACAGAAAATACACACAAATTCCCTAGATATTCGAGGGATCCAAGACACTCACAGTTCTAATTCTTGCCACCCTCTCCATCTCAACCCTCCTTATTTACATGAACCTGCCTTATTTATTTCTACTAACAAACCCAGCCTAACCAACTAAGCCTCTTAACTAACAGACATATGAGAGAGAGAGAGAGAGTATTTTCATACCTGGAATGAATTGCCAAGTGATTTGAATCTATCAGTCCTACTTATTCCACCACCCCTTGTGTGGTTCCTTGGGAAGCCCAACAATGTTTCAACTTCATCTGGCTCTAGGGGGGCAACCTTGTTCTTTCCCACCCAAACAAGGTTCCACTTCCGACATTGATCAAGCACATACTTTTTGACACTTTCTGGTGGAGCTTCAAATTCTTCACAGCTTTCCACCGCTTTCCTTATTCTTTCTGTCAGCTTTGCACTTCCAATGACCGTTTGCAAACAGTTAAGTTTGGTCCTTGGATCCCATGAGGGCCACCACTTCTTCAACAGTGGAAATGCATCATGTATTGTGCGTGGTGGAAGAGGTAGGAGAGGATATCTATTCTCAATGGGGAGATTGTGAATATATCCCCTTTTCCTGGCTGCAGCACAGAAATATTTGGAATCCACATACTCAGGCTCCACATCGTACAGGAATCTAGAAATGGTCTGCCAAACACCTTTCGGTGCAAGCGCCACATTCTCGTAATAGAAGTAAGGAGGCCCAATAGCATCCTCAGGAATTCGTCTATGAGTTATAATGGAATTTGGGTCGGTGGGAACCCCAAACCCAGTCATCGGATTAGGCAGATGAAGTGCCTGTGTCTCATCATCCTCCTCACACAGTGTTCTCTTCTCAAATATCTTTGGCTTTTTCTTGCCCAATACTTCATAATCATACAAACTTCTTTTTTTTAGTTTAGCATGCCCATTGTATTGTGGCTGTAAAAAATTAAATTCAAAATGATTGTAAGGAAAAAAAATTAAAGAAAAATACAATACATAAATTTGTATTTTATATACTACCTTTTCTTCAGGAGGCAGAAGGGCATCTTCTGCTTTTGCCATTTGAGCAACACCAATAAAATCAACTAAGTCCTCAAGTGAGGCGTTCGGACCTGCAGTATTTTTACTAGAACAATGAGGCCAAGAAAATGAAGAGTAAAAGTTCATCAAACAGACCTTACATAAACTTATGCACACAGACAAAAGGTCCTTATATGAGGTTAGGTAACATTAGTTCATAGCCAAGTTAATTTAGTTAAGGTGTTATTTGGGCAGAATGGTAAATTTCAGATCTACTTTTCTATCATGCACAACACAAACTTAACCAATATTCTGACGCAGTAGCCTACTTCAAAGATGGTTATATAACACTTGATCAACTAAGTATAAAAAAAACTATGATGTTGACATGTCGTCAAAATTAGGCATTGTCATTGATCTACTAATCTGTTATGCACAGCACAAACTTGACCAATATTCTGAAACAGTAGCATTCTTAAAAAATGATCATATATCACTTGGTCTGCTAAGTACAAAAATAACTATGATGCTGACATGTCGAAATGAGGCAGTTTCACTGAGCCTAACACTTGGTCCTGCGTGAAGGTTCATAATACAGAGCTTCTGAAGAAGAAAAACAACACTGAGGTGCAGAAGCGGATTTCAATATATACTAATAACAAAAACACTTGAGGTGCAGAAGCTGATTTCAATATATACTAAAGCAAAAAGGTGTAGTATTTTTGCAAAATAAAAAGCTAAAAAGTCTTGAACAAATATAAGAATGATAAATAATATGAAGCACACCTAATCTTTCTACGGCCATTACAGCTTCCTCCTCCTTGTACCCCATTTTAACCAGGGTATGTAATGCATCACCATTCCTAGAAACAGATTTTGGCATTTCCTGCAAAGAAAAAACAGTAATCCAGCCATAACTTAAATACATAGCCTGCAACTAAATCGTTCCTAGCACAAACAATTCCAGGCCTCCTGTAAATGCATTTAAAAGCAAGTGGAAACACGAGATGATATTTTCATTTTTCTTCGAAGTAGGCTAAAGAGAAATTCTATAATGCTTAGAATATGACCAAGCATGAAACACAAATCATACTACTGTATCCCATGTTTAAAAATAAGTATCAAGTCCATTACTGCATGCCCTATAGCAGACTAGAAACAATCCGAGTAGATGACTCTAAAGACACAAAATAGCATGATGATAAGATGAATCAAATAGCACACTCTGAAAAACAAAATATCAAAGCACAATGAGCAGTGATTACTTCATCAGAAAAAGAATCATCAGATGATAAATCATCCCACGAGCTCTCTGCATACTCTGAAGAACAGGGATCTGGTTCAACTTGCTGTTGTTGCTGAGGAGAAGTTTCTAGAGCCTGGAAATGTGAAGAAAAAAAATTATAAAGACAACTGTAACATTAGCAATCAAAATTAAAAAACATGCACGTAGTGCAGCAAAAATGTCAGAAAAAAGTCTAAAAAAATATTAAAAGAACAAAAATAGTGAAATGGGGGAAGAAGAGAGCTAATAAAAAAATGCCGAACAAATATGCATGTAATATGTACATTAGCACATATGGACATGTAATATTGGTTATCTGCTTGTTTTGACTTTCCATGAACCTACAACTTTTGTGACGGCAATCATGCAGATAAGTTTTTAAAAAAAAATTAAAGCAAGCACAGACCTATAATTGAGATTGGTAAAATATTATTTCCACTGTATCAAGGCCCAATGGTATGAACTCTTAAGGCCATATAAACAGCCCCAATGCCCAATCCCACGACAGCAAACATAAGTTATAATAAGAATTCACTTCAATTCTTTATAACTAGAGCTTTAATGTAACTTTTTTTCTTCAAGTGGATGTTATTGCTTAAAAAATATTCAATGAAAATATCAAATATTGCAATAAGAGAAATTGGTATCCTCTTCATGAGAGGAAAAATCATAACAATTAAAGGAAATATGCTAGATACATAACTTTTAAAAAAAACTAATTTCTTCTAAGTTTGAAGAATGAATTTATTATTATTGCTCATTTGATATCAATATTATTAAAACTGCAAACTATTTTTTGATAAAAACGCTACTAAAAGAGAAGCAGACTTGGTGCAACAATCGAAGTTGCTGTTGTGTGACAGGCCAAGGGTTCAAGTCGTGGAATAAGCCTCTTGCAAATGTAAGGTAAGGAAGTCTACAACAGACCCACACTGGGGTTGACAAGCTTTAACCCCGCAAGTTGAGAGGTTTTTCCCAAGATTTGAATCTGTGACCTAGGCAGCAACATTTCATTGCGCCAAGGCTCGCCCTCAAAGTGGAGATACTACATATTGGGTATAATTTGATAATAGTTCAGTGGGTCAAAGTCGAAATGCTGACAGTCAAGGCTTAAGAAAATATCGACTTACTGAGTAAGTGAGAAGCTCTTCAAGTAGTTTATCTTCGTTTTCCTCACCTGGATATTCAACAGAGCAGTATTAGTTGTGAACTTTATGAATCAAAGTCTACACTTAGATAGAGTAAAGCAGTGCTTTTACCATATTCCTGAATTACTTTGGAAACCATTTCTCCAGGAAATCCCATACTAATAAAGTGGTCAAATACCTTGGTATTAGATGGACCTGCAGATGAGCTTGCCTTAAGGAGGAGAGAAATATATGTCAGTATCTAAAAGACTCCATTTCCTGTGAAGAAACATATTTCTATATGCACATTTCTAAATGATGCATGTGTATTGGGTTTAAAATACTTTCAGGTATAGGTATTACGTAATTGGTAAACCATCAAGATGTAGTGACTTTGGGTTTAAAATAATTTAAAGGTATGTTTGAATTGGTGGTATAGACTATAGAGTGGAGTGAAGTGGAATGGAATGGAATGAAATGAAATTATCTAGATATATTTTTTAAAATGGATGTTATCATATTTCATTCCACTCCACCCCATTTCATCCCAAACCATCATGACATAGCGACATTAGTAATGATAGCAAGCCTAGGACTTGAGCAAAAAGATAAAAAATAAAAAAATAAAAAAAAGAATCTGGCATAATTTGCTTTATAGAATGAAATACAGGAAATGGTAGCACCCAAAAAAAAACATCACACAAGTAGTTGAATATACACCTCATATTAGCATATTCCAAACAGCCATATAATATTTAACCACTAGATATATTAAGAAGGCTACCAAAAAACGGAAGGAGGGGATGCAAAGTTAATTCAATAGCTATATAAATAAGGAACTTGATTCGGGATGAACTAGCTACAGTGATACAGGACATGTATAAAACCCAACAAATAAAAATTATAATGCATATACATATCATATATTATATATGTAAAATTACTTTATTAAGGTCTCAATTCTAAAAGCTTCTTTTTCTGCAATGACCAGGTAGGTTAGTCAATCTTTTGGTTTAGCAATTTTAGTTGGTTGCCTATCACTTAGGTCAGAAGTATTTGGATTGAGAAAAGACCGGCGTAAATGTATTATCTTTAACTTTCAGGAAATTGGTCTGCTAGTTTCGTAATATTCAACTGCTCATAAAGATAACTTCCAACAATAAAAAAGGTGCATTAAAGCTTACCCCTACAGACCCAGCAATAGTCTCTCCATTGGGTACAGGTAAACATGAGGAATGAAAGCCCTCAATCTCAAGCTCGTCATCAGTGTTCCAATCAAAATTGTCACTGCCCACACCAGAAACATCACCCTGCATTAATCGTTATACAATTATCACAAAGAACTATATAAAATAATTATGAAAAGCAAGAGAGAAAAGACAATTACAGCCACATTGCTTGTATCCCAAGACACACTACAGGTATACTTGTAAGTGAGGACCCAGGAAGCAATAAAATATAAGCATATGTGAAATGTGGATGTGATTTTGAAATTGGCAAGTAAAACATACCATTTTTTATCTCTCAAATTTGCAAAGTACAGACCTTTGGGCTGCTGAAGCACATAAGCAAGAAGATTAGCATCAGATACAGCTAGCTAAAGTTAGAAGTTGTAGTCAAACCAATATATTCAGCAGGGATTCATAGATTTGTTTCAATAAAAAAACGATCTTCAATTCAATTAGGTAACTCTTGAATAGCTCAGTTATACAATGATTAAATACTATATTACTATAATTATATTAAGTTTTCGGTTTGATATTTCAGATTACGGAAAATCAAATCAAAACAAGCTTCAAGCTAAACCATTTTAGCAGTCCGGTCATCTAAATTTGATCATACCAGACTCATAACCATAATAAAGCTTGGCTTAAGCTTGAACATCCAAACAATTTTATAGTTTAGTAATTAAAAAGTGATCATAGAAACTAAAAATAAAAGAAGAAGGAAAAAACATGAACATGAAACATAATTAAGATTTTGATATAATTGATTTTGCAAAGATTTTTTTTTAGAGGAATTGATTATGTTGGGATACATTCATGGGCAAGTGAGTTGAACAAAAAATCTAAGTGTAAAAATCATGTTTGGATTTTAGAGGCAAAAATTACAAAAGTACAAACCCTAGCTTTAAGTTAGAATCAATTATGTAGCCAAAAGCAACTCTAATAGAAAACCGCAAACATACTAAAATAAATTTTAAGTCTTCAGAATCATTTCTGGTCTCTCAAACGTAAATCCAAACATGCACTAAAAACAAACACACAAAAATAATTAAAACAAAACAAGAGAAGAAAGCTCCAACACTGAAGAAAAAAAAGCAGAACACAACCACAACCAAAAACCCTAAATTAAAACAGAAAAAGTTCATCAGTATCAAACAACCATGAAATTTCGAACAACAAAACAGATACTAACATGCAACAAGTGAAAATGCAGATGTAAGCACTCTCCAATTGAATCCACAATGCTCTCTCAATTCTGCAGCAAAACACAAACAAATTCGCACATATCAACTCAATTTCATTCAACTCAGTAACAATTACTCAAAACAAAACAAATACTAATAATAATTAAAATTAAATTAAATTACAAAAATGAAGAGAAAAAAAAAACCAGAACCTCTTCGTACGATTTTCACGAGGAGAAAGAAGAAGAAGAATGTGAAGTGAGAGAGTGATCAAAGAAGAAGAAGAAGAAGAAAGTGTTTTATTCGAACATCGAGTCACGAATTGAATCGGTTGCGAACTCAGTAACGCGACGTGAAAAACTTCACGCACTCGCTTCACCTGAGTTCGCAGTGTGTCGTTTTCAGTGGGACCCACGAAGATAGAGAATCGTGACCGTACGATTAAGCATTCGTTCTTTGTCTTGAATAATTGTTATAAGGGAAAGAGATGAAGAAATGAGAGAGAACCGTGTGATAAGCGAGTATGATATCATTGATTTGATATCATACTCGCTGAGAGTGGGTATGTAAGAAAAAGAATCTTTTATTTTTAAAATTTTTTAATTACATAAATATAAAATGACATAAAAGTTACTTTGAAAACTGTAGTGTGATATTGATGTGATGTAAAGAAATTAATGTTACCAAACTTGTGAAGAGAGTGAAATGTGTTTTTTTATTAAAACATATGAAATGACATAAATGTCTTTGAAATATATAATCTAACATTGACAAGTTACATAGAAATCAATGTTATTAAAGTTGGGGTAAGAGTTGTGTAGTAAAGAATGTAAAAATAGTGTTTGTAAAGAAAAGTTGGGGTAAGAGTGAGAATGTATCTTTTTAATTGATTGGTTAATGTATTAGTGTTTTTTACTCAAATAGTTAATTTAATTGTAGTTTGTATTGTATGGTAAGGTAAGGGAGGTCAAAGAAATTTTAAGAAAAAGTCAATGGTATAAATTTGGAAAATTTAACATAACTATTTTGCTAACATTTACCTAAATAATTTAATGAAATAATAAAATATTGTAATTAATATATACATATATTAAAATCATATAATTATGATAAAACACTAAAGTGAAATATGATTTGATAAAAAATAAAGTGAAAAATTATTATATATAAACAAAATTCAAGGTGGGACACCATCACCTCTACCATAAGTAGTCTACATTGACTCGTCTTTTAAAATAAGCGAAACTCTGAGGACAATTGACGGTAGTTTTTTAAATTACATTTTTATCAATTTTTTTTTTATAATTTATCAATTTCTTTTGTGATGTTGACTTAACTGAGATATGTTCAAATAATTAAATTTAAAAAAAAATACATTTATTTTTCTTTAATTTTATCAAATTGAATTCAATAAAATTATTTTCTCTTCCATTAAAGAGTTTCCTTTATTTTAGTTTGAGATTCATCGTAACATTCATATAAGTGTATCTCAAAATTTTAGTCAAAGTATATGTAATTTTTAATTAAGAAAACTTGTGTGTCATTTACAAATAATAATTTTAATTAATGTATTTTAATAATATAATTGAATTTTACAAAAATATTTAATTATATTTGTAAAAAATGTTATAATATTATGCTTTTTAAAAAATTATTAACTTGTAGTAATATAGTGAAATATAATTGAAGTCTTGTAAAAATTATTTATACGACAAATTATAATTATTAAATTTTTTAAAATTATCTAATAAATGACAATATATTATTAATTTTTTGTATAATATTTTAGAATTTATGTTATACTTCATTCCGTCACAAGTATAAATAAAAGTCAATATATATTAAATCCAAATTTTAAATCAATTATATTTTTTATCACAAATAAATAAATAAATAAAGAGAACAGTTTAATTAGTGAGTATGACATCATACGCAACTCATTCTCATTGTTAGTGGGTTAGTGAGAGAAATAATTTTTAAATCTTATTAAATATAAAATGTGTGCAAGAGGTGTGAACAAAATAAAAGTTTAAAATTATCCAAATTTAGATTGTTACAATATCAATATCATTGTCATTACATAAATTGGATTGTAAAACAATTCCCTGCATAATTTAAAACACAGCACCACCCACAAAATTTGTGAGTTGCGAGTGTTTAGGAATTTTTTTATAGAACATACATAAACATAACACACACAAAAATGGTCTCAGATTTAACTGATGGTCTCAATTTTGAATCAAGCTCCAAAAATGCAATAAAATCAAAATTTTTAAGGTAATTTTTGTGTGTTATATAATCATCCGATTGATTGAATTAAATAATTAGATTATTATAAAATTACATCATTTTCTATAAAAAAAAACAAGAGGATGTTAGTTTTTTTATTCTCTATACAAACAATATAATATCCTACTATATTATTCTTTGGAGGTTCTGATAGTGGACATTAGTAGGAAAAGTTTGTCAAATGAATAAAGAATTTAGTGTAGAAATTCTGTTTCCGCAAGTATAGTTTAGATGACAAAAACTTATAGAAATATTTAATGTGTTAGAGAGTTCATTTAAAACAAAACAAAAATCTTTAAAAAATTAAATATGTGATATTTCTATTTTCTTGTATCTAATGTATATGAATTTCACGCAAGACTATTTAAAATAAAACAAAAATCATTATATATATTTTTTTATGAATAGAATATTGTCTAAAAATCATTTATACTAATACGTTTTTGTAGATTAAATTAATATGTCATTCAATTCCATATATATATATAGAGAGAGAAGGAGATGGCTTTCTATACAACAAAAGAAAGGGATAGGACTATAAATATTGTTAACTTTTAATTTATTTTGATGAGCATGGATACCACTAAATATTGCTAATACAACAAATTAATACAAATTATTTGCCTCTATCTTTTTAACTATAAAACGAGGAAGAAGTCCAAAAACAAAACAAACTAAAAACTCTTTGGGAAGTTGACATTTGGGGAACATACAAAAAAGAGGGAATGAAATCAAAACAATAATGAAACAGACATGAAATAATGTTTAAACAAAGCATCAACTACTTGGTTAGTTTATCTAAATACATGTTTATCTCTTTTAATTTAATTATACTCTTTAAATGTATACACTACTACTAACAATAATATATTTTGGGATTTTGCAAAGGCAAGCATATCAAAATCAATATAAACAAAAAAGATACATACTTATGGATCTTGGTTATTATTTAATTTATAAATTTATGGTCATCAACATTTCAAGTCGGATATTAAGAACCAAGCTATCAATTAATGAATTTTTTTTATATCATTCATGTATCTCATATTCAAACAATAATATTATAACACAAAAACATTTTTTAGCACCTAAATATAACTTAGAAGTCAAGTAATAACAATCACAAGCCTCAAAATAAGTGACAAATTTCAAGCTCACATGTTCCACAGGAAACTTACCAAGATTCGGAAGCAATAATATCTCTGTTTTTTTAGTTAATTTTAATTGTTTAGTTCTTAAAGAAAAACGATTATGTAATTCAAAGTTTAATTGGAAAGAAAGTAAAAGCTTACAAAAAATTATTTTAATTATAATTATAATTCAAATTTAAATTCTTTTAAATGATTTATTTTTAATTAAATCTTATTAATTAACCACTTATATTCTTTTAATATCTCGACATAATTTTTAGGGGTGTACGCGGGTTGGGTCAGTTTTGACAAAATCCGATACCCGATCGATTATCTTTGAGTTGGGTTAAGTTCTAAACTCGTATTTTTTCATTAAACCCGAACTGAACCGACCCGATTAATAATGAGTTGAGTTGGGTAGCGGGTTATACATAAATAATAATCTATTTTTTATTTTACGAGAAAATATATTGAATGAAAATATATTTAATACTTGAATGTCTCAAAAACTATAAAATTTCAATCACATCATTCAATTCTTAAAAAAAGCCAATAACCTTTCACAAAAAAATAAATAAATAAATCCAACAATCTTCAAATTCAAAAATAAATTCAACAACACTAAATTAATAAAATATAAAAATTCATCAATTCTAAGCAATGTCAACTTCAAGTTCAAGCACTTACAAGTTCCTCAAATTATGGAAGGGAACAATTGGGAATATGCAAAAAGTTCAAGCACTTAACAAGTTCGTCATTACACATAACTCACCAACCATTTTAGTTTACTAAGCTACCATAATTTTTTAACAGTAGCGATTCATTTGTTTATTTTTAGAGTATAACAAAATATAACATTTAAATAAATATATGCGAAACAAAAAAAAAATGTGGCGTTAGCGCGGCTAGTAGAAAAAAAAAGAAGACGGTGGGCTTCAGGAAGTCTGGACAGAAAAAAAAAAAAAAGGTGGGCGAACATAATAAGATAGATGATAGCCGCTGAAAATCTGAAGAAGACTAATGAAACCCTATTAGGCTGCCAAACAAAATTTTAAAAAAAAAGTTCAAATTGTTAAACTCATTACCCGAACTAAATATAAGCGGGTTTCAATGGGTTAGGTCGGTCGGAAAATGATGGTAAAAATCAAGTTGAATTGTATTGAGTAATGGCGGGTCGACTTGCGTCCATGTAGACCCTAAATTTTATTATGATGAAATATATTATTTTACGTATAAAAATTTAATCACTTGCCTTGATACGGCGTATGAAGCCCTGAAATGTAATTTTGCTACTATGCACTAGAAAGACAAGACAACACATAAAGACGTAATTGAACAAGTTGCATTCAAATTTCAAATATATTATTATCAAATGTCGCCAACAAAAGATTGTACTTATTTTAGACAATGGAAGAATCTAAATATATCTAATCAAAGTTAACAAAAACAAATTTGACAAAAATCTAACAATTATTGAAGGACACACAATCTCCAAATAAATCACATCTTTTTTGTTTCACTCTAACCTCACTATCTGAAGTATAAATTATAAATTAAATTGTTTTTTGTCAACAAATTATTAATTACATTTAAATGTGTATTTGTTTAAATGTGTATTTGCCTCAATGTGTTTAGTTATGTATTTATAATTCTTAGTAGTATTTTAAAAATTTACTCAATTTAAAAAATAAAACAAATATGGTAAACTATGAAGGTGGCTATAGTCAGTTAAATTTTATTTCCATGGAAGTCTAAGATTTTATTTCTATTTAAAGTAGAAATAAAAGTGGAGAAAATATTGGCAATTACAACACTAATGTAAATCAACAACATCATGATAATGTTCTATTTACTATCTCACTTTTACAAGAACAATTAATATCATATAACTTGAAACAAATACATCCGAAATGTTTTATTGATTAAATCACATAAAGATTCAAAAGAGTAATAGGGAAAGGAAAAACCATATAATGCATGAGGTAAACGGAACATTAATCAATCAATAAAATATAGATCTAGGCTTTAATCACTTACATAAATCTATTTTACTTTGCTTGTATTAGTAAAAAAGTTTAATTTTGATACACGACAATTGTAAAAAGTTTTACATTTGTTAACAAATTAATCACAACCAATAAACATATATTATTTTACAAGTTTTTATGCTTTAATTCAAATATTATGTATCTCAATTAAATTCTTAATAGAAAAACTCAAAATATAATGTGACTTCTGGATATTGAGCATTATAAAATCTTCTTTGGAAGTCTAGAGCTTCAAAGCACATTATCGATGTTATAAGATATATAAATAATTGAATATATGGTCACATTATTTTCATGAGAGTTCGGTTAAGAAATAATTTTCAATTCATAATCTTGACTTTGTGATAGGTGTAGAACATTTGAGAATGTAATTTATAACTAAAAAAACACTACAATTTCCAAATGTGGTTTACATTCAAAAGCAAACGATCTTAAATTTTTAATGTTGGTCAAAGAAAAATATTGCCATAACTCACTTAAAATGATTTCATGTACTTTATTATAGCCGCAACACATGCAACAATATCATCATATCCTTAATGTTCAACATTCACATGGGGTACGTCACTTTCAATTCATGATATATAATAATTAGCTTCACTTAATTTGGCCAATGAGAAATTTCAACCATTACTGTGTATTTCACGCAAAGCATAGTAGAAGTGAAGAACTAGAACATGGTTTTGTACCCAAAAAAAGAAGGAACTACAACATGGTTGTTATAAGTTTTTTATTACACATGTCCTCTTCAACAAAAGTTTTATATATTTTTTGTCAAAATCATAGCCGTTTGGTTGCCGGGTTCGATGGCTTCCTAATAGCTACATATTGCCCCTAATATCTTTCTTATGGATGTATAAATTTTTTTAAAACTCATCACTTAGTTTTGATTTAGTCTTACATTGATTGATTATAATTTGTTATATATTGGATATACAAGAAATGTAATTTATTTATCAATTGTCTTAAAAAAATTTATTTCGTCTTCATCCACCCATGTAGATCTCTATTAGTATCCACAGAGATCCTATCGACATAAAAAATTATAAAATTTATATTATTTTTGGACTGATTTTTATTTTGCTTGGGATTTTTTCAATAATTGAAATAAAAATAACATGTGTTATTTTATTTTAAATTGTGTTTTTTAAAATAAAAAAAAATCAAAGACAACAAAAATCTATTGTATTTTCATTTGATTTGTTATAAAGAGATATTCTCATAATGACAGTCTCGTGGAAGAGAATGATTGTCTCTCTTCGCAAATTTCCTTCAAATATATTTTCTCCTATGTTCTCATTTCTACTGAGAAAAATCTCCACTTACCAATCTTTTAAAAAGTCACTATCTATGACGATCATAACTCATAAGTATAAATTGATATTCCTAATCTCCTATTAGACTAATAAAGCAATGTTTTGATTCTAGCTTCTCGAAATAAGTGATTCTACTTAGGAAGAGCCCAAATTTTCAATGTGCAATTTTTTTATATATATCAAAGAAGATTAACTAATATAACTCAATCATATGTACATAAGATATAAGATATGAGTTTAATTTTAATGTCTTTTTTATGTAAATTTATTTACACCATCCACAAATCATACAGTATTTTATACAATTTTTATGGTATCATGATAAAATTAAAATATTTGATGTATTAACTCTGTGGTAAGAATTTAACTTTATAATTTTAAGGTGCTGAAGTTAAATTTCCTTGGGACATTTATAAATGTTCATTTGTGCTACTTTGATTAATAAAAAATTTCCACCTACCTCAATTTTATTTTATAAAAAAAATGATAAAGTTAGAATATTCTTAACACTTATGATTTATTGATAATATTTAAATGTATAACAATACCAATTGAATCCTAAAGATATATAATGTAAATTCCCTATTCAAGACAAAAATGCTATCCAAGTCCACCCATGAATAAGGAAACAAAGCTCTCAACTATCTTGTTTTTCATTCACAAGTCCCCAACTCCAAGACAAAACCTCAAGGAAATTAATTAAGACTTTGTTGTTTTGAAAACAAAATTCTAGTAACAGAGCACCACACAATATCATAAATCTATATTTATCAACTAAATTATTCGGATTAAATAACATAAATAGCACCAAAAAAATTTAAAACTTGAAATTGACTAGTGCACGTTTTAAAGTAGCATGTGGCCAATCACAAAATGTTATAAGTTGTTAATATTTTGTTTTGACTTTGTTTAATATACACAAGTAAAATAACATCACAAATTTATTTTCTACAATTAAATCAATAAATTTCATTAAGTTTTATTTGAGTTAATTGTAGAATTTACCAATCAAATTATAAAAACAAATTTGTGTAGATACAAGACTTGTATACCTCACTTAATCATATCATATTTTTATCAAGAAGATTGTAAATATACTATTGTAACTAAAAAATATTAATAAATCATACTAATATATAAAATGAACCACTCATGTCAACAGGTGAGTCAAATCAAAATTAAAAAAATATATATGATCAAAACATTAGAGAATTACATTAAATGCATGCACCATTACTGTGTGGCTCATGTGTGCATAGTGTTTTAATTTCTTCCCTATAAATAGAGCTTCAATTTCCTTTTATATTTGTCAACATAGAAAATCTCTTAGCTTGAAATCCTTCTACCTTTCACTTTGTATATCTCTCTTTTTAGAAATGAAGACTATGAATACAAATATAAATACCATTACATTTATCATTGCCATTGCCTTTTCTGTTTGGTATTCTAATTTTGAAAGATGTAGTGCCACAAGAGGTTGGAGGACACTCAAAGCTTCATCTTCTACTTTTAATGTATTAGATTTCGGAGCTAAAGGTGATGGACATGTCGACGACACAAAGGTAATCTTAAATTCGTTCATTGTCTATGTCTATTTCTATAACTGTTCTTAAGTTTGAGTGTGAGAATACTTAATATCAAATGAACATTTATATAAGAATAAATGTTTTAGTTGAATATTAAGATGTTAATTAAGTGGTTAAAATTTAGTCTGACAAAAAATAATTCGTTTTTATTTTGTATCTTTGACAAGAGAATTATAGACAAATTTCAATTATTCATTGTTACTAATTCTATTTGTACTCCTCTTTCCTTTTTATAAGTGTCATTTGAGAAAAAATATGTCTGTTGTATAGATTTTTTTCTTCAAATTACTAGATACCTTAATTGTTTTAATCAAATAAACTATTGATTAATACCATTATAAGTATCTTACAATATTCTGTTAAAAAATATCTTAGAATATAATAAGCCAATTTTATATATAAATTAGACATTTTTTATTAAATAAAATACACTACTTATTTTTCTATATATATATATATAAACAATGTTTATAAAAAGAGACGGGGGCACGTAAGTTGTATGGAAGAATTCATCTTGATCATATAATTAACCATACACTAATTTGTCTTATTAACAAAAATCATACATTAATTTGTTTTTTGTGCATGGTTATATTATCCAAATCAATTTCTATCACATTTTCATAAGATACCCCACACCATTTAATATGTATTATTATTTTTATTATTAATTATATATAACTATAATTATTGTTCTTAATTCTTAACTTAACTGACACTGATATTGTTAGATTAAATGTTTTGTCATAAATTTGAATTCGGAATTTCATAGTAAATTTATAGTAATATTTATTATTTCTTATAAAAAAAACTATAGCTATTTACTTAGTATTATTATTAATACTACATAAAATGACAGGCTTTTGAAGATGCATGGGCAGCTGCTTGTAAGATAGAGGCCTCAACAATGGTTGTTCCATCTGGTTCTGTTTTTCTAGTCAAACCAATTTCATTCTCAGGCTCTAATTGTGAACCAAACATTGTTTTTCAGGTAAATGACTTTAATCTATTCATTTCTCCTACACTCTTTGTTATTTTTTTTTTATAGAAGTATGAAATTGTTTTAAAATTAGAAAAAAGGTAATATTATTCTTTATTAAAATGACATTAATAGTCATTTTACAACTACATATAAAAATATTTAAATTTTGTTTTTTGAGAATAGAAAATCAAAACCGTTACTATTAAATTAAAATATTAAATTTTGTATTTTGAAGACAATATAAATATTTTTTATATTATTATACACTAATTATAATTTTTAAATAATTAAAATATTAGTTTTTAATTATGACTGCTTAAAAAAGCTACGCATGATTATTTGTGATTCTATGAAGAAAATTATTTGTGTTTGTTGAAGGTACAAATATTTTTACATTAAAAATATCAAAATTAATGTCAATATTTAACATATTGTGTTTATAAAAATGAATATTGCAGCTAGATGGAAAAATCATTGCTCCTACAAGTGCTTCAGCTTGGGGTTCAGGTACCCTACAATGGCTTGAGTTTACTAAATTGAACAAGATTACAATAAAAGGTAATGGTGTCATTGATGGTCAAGGCTCTGTTTGGTGGGATAATAGTGGAAAACTGCCAAAAACAAAACCAACCGTAAGAACGATTCTTACTCTCAATTTTACTTTCTCATTGAAAATATATGATTCTCTTTAGGACTTTTTAAGGTTCGGTTCATCAAGAAACCGAACTATTACAATAGTTCGTTAAAATTAAATTGAACGGTTAAATTGAATTAAAATTATCTTTACAAGAAAATCAAATTAAATTTTTTAAAATTGAAATGAATATTTGTAAATCGAAATGTATTAAAGTGCTATTATTAAATGATATTAGGAGTGTTTAATAAATAAATAAATAAACCAAATTTTATGATTGTTTAAGAAACGAAAACAGATTGAATCATTGAACAATTATAAAAAAAACTAAAAAATCAAACTATAAAAGAGAGAACACTAACACACATATTGACACGTCCATATAGACAAACTAAGGCGCGTGGTGGCGTTCTTCCTCCTATGTGAGACTTCCTTATTTTTTCAATTTACAACAACACTACATCTCTCACTCATATCATCATTATTTCCAACAATTTTTCATTAATATCATTATCATTTCCAACAGTTTCAAATATCACACCTATCAAACACCGAATATATCTTTAGTCTAATATGTCTGTCATATAGAATTGAGGTGTGATTTTGCTATTTTTGCTATGTGCAGGCATTAAGGTTTTATGGAAGCAATGGTGTAACAGTGACAGGTGTAACCATTCAGAATAGTCAACAGACCCATCTCAAATTTGATACATGCACAAATGTTCAAGTCTTTGATATAACAATTTCATCACCTGGTGATAGTCCTAACACAGATGGAATTCACCTACAAAACTCCCAAGATGTTGTCATCTATAGTAGCACACTTGCTTGTGGTAACAATTATTCTCAAAAATTAAACTTTGTTTCTATGCTTAATTAAGACTTAAATAAAATGTAATAACATAATTTGATTGTATAATGATGATGTAGGTGATGATTGTGTTTCTGTTCAAACTGGATGTTCCAACATATTGGTGCACAATGTGAATTGTGGACCTGGTCATGGAATCAGTATTGGAAGTCTTGGAAAAATGAATACCAAAGCTTGTGTTTCAAATGTCACAGTTCGTGATACTACTCTCCAGAACACCTTGACTGGTGTCAGAATCAAAACATGGCAGGTAAAATTCATTACAACTTTGCATAAAATTTTATTTCATTTAATTTGCATAAAAAATCATACCATCTAATCTTATTTATTTGTATTTAATTCCACAGGGAGGCTCTGGCTCAGTAAATAATATAATGTTCTCAAATATTCAAGTTTCTAATGTTGAAACTCCAATAACAATTGATCAATATTATTGTGATGGTGGAAAGTGTCATAATGAAACTTCAGCTGTGGCAATTTCAAGCATACATTATGTAAATGTAAAAGGAACATACATTAAAAATCCTATTTATTTTGCATGTAGTGATAGTTTACCTTGTAGTGGTATAACCCTTGATACCATAAAGCTTGAATCAAGCCAAAGTTCCAATGTTCCTTTTTGTTGGGAAGCATATGGTGAGTTGAAAACTCAAACAGAACCTCCTGTTCAATGTCTCCAAAAAGGAACTCCATCAAGTGCTGGAATCATGTCTAGCAAACAAAGTTCTTGCTAAACTTAATTATCATTAGTAGTATTGTATATTCGGATTCAATGTAGTCACATAATTCAGAACGCTAGATTGAGATTGAACAGTTTATATTTTAATATAAATTTTAATTTTTTTAATAAAATTAAACTTAAAATTTAAACCGTTCAATTTCAACCTAACGACCACTGATGTATTGATTGCATGAATCTGTGTAATAAATGAGAATCAAAATTTAAAATTTATAGTATATTATATATAGAAAGTTGTTATCATGATTTGGAAATTAGTGTGTGAGGCATTACAAATTATAGATATATTGTTGTCTAATTGATTTGTAAACTAGTTTTGTGTATAAGGAATTGTGTGGGTCAAAATGAAAAGTATGTATTAAATTATTCCTTTTATTTGACTGTTAATATTTAATTATATAAGACAAGGGTTTTTTTCTTTTTTTTTTCTATTGAATGCAAGGTTGCACATTGTAAATCTCATAATTTTCCCATTTTTCTTGAATAATTACTTTTTTTTTAAGAAGAAAGAGAAAACATTGAGATTAATTCATAAAATAAATATGAAAGCTATTAATTCGTGGTAAAAAGTAAGCGCGAAGGATAGAAAAGGTAATACAATAAAAAATATTTGATTTATGATAATAGAGATACAATAATAATCAAAAGTAGTGCGATAAGAGTAAAAGATAGATTCTCTTTTATTATTTTTTTACTCATAGCTAGCTATTCTTTATTTTTTCCACAAAATTTTAAAAAAGACAACAAATATAACTCCATAATAAAAAGACAGCTAGTATAATTTAAAAGAAGGATGGGAGAAGATGTACAAGCATCAATTAATGTATGTATATTTAAATGTAACAATTTGTCACATGAAAAAGGAAATGGAACAATTTGTCATAGGGGAAGAATAATAGTAGAATATGTAGGCCATGTATTTTTTTTAAACCTATCCATGGTAGACCTATATGATTGATTTGCACACTTGATCCTCACATGACAAAACAAGTTGTAATTATAAACCTTGCTAGGCAATCTGTCACGATGAGGCAAACTTCCATTTGAAGTGAATAAATATATATTAAATTTGGTTGTTTTCGCCGTTAAATTATAATTCAAATGATAAATGTTGATATTATTAAATTGAACGTTTTATTTTAAATTTGAATTTTACACTTTTCGAGTTGTGTGTAACATTATAGTAACACTTATCGTTTTTCTATGAAAAAAAAATTGAGTGTTTGAAATCTTATGAAACCACTTGTACTTTTCTTATTTAGATTTTTCATTTGAATAAATAAAATAATATCAAATCAATATCAACATCTCTTTAATCTCTTGCTTAAACTTAGCATATTCAGACGACTACAAAGATTAATTATTTAAAATACTGAAATTCATTTAAGAGATTAATATTTTTAAATATATATTTTTCTCATATGCATCGGTTAAAGATATCAAACTTTTAAGAGACTCAGATATCTATCACTTATACTAGACTATATCGGTAAAGTCTCTTTGATCTAAATATTCAATCATACACAATTTTTCTCTTTTTACTTTTTACATTCTTTAATCTCTTTAATTAATACTTTCTCTAATTAAATATTGAATACATACATGTTATTTATAATAACTTTTAAATCTTAACTATTTTGAATATTTTGTTAGTTTTCAAATAACTTTTTATCAAATAATTTTACATTATATGGAGAGTTATATTATTCCTAACAACTTATTTATTATTATTTTGTTTGTCAACGTTTATTAATTTTATTTCCTTTTATTTGATTTGAATTACGGACCATGGGTGCAAAATATTAAACTTTAATCAATAATTATAATTAATCTACAAAAGTAGCACACTCAAAAGTTACATTGTGCTAAAAAAAAATACATACATATTTTATAGTTGTTTTTTTTTTAAATTGCATTTATAGATAAATGTGTGATAAAATTATTAGATTTGTTTCAAACTTTTGAGTGTGTTGGATTTATGGTGGAAAAAAAACTCAGGTAGTGAAAGTGCAAATAAAAAGAGTAGGAAGTGCACTCTTTCATATTTTAGGGTGTGCATGTGCACATTCTTATTACTATATCTATATATATCCGCCCTTGAATTAAAAGGAAAAAATTTAATCTAAACGTAACAATAATATATTAGAAATGAGTTCGATCTCAATATGGAGCTCAAATCTTTTGGTTTGAACTGTTGGTAGATGCAATGGTTGGAGATGTTCATGATTTTTATTTAACTATAAAGTGAATGAAAGATCTTATTATAGAGAGATAGCATTATTTTTGAGCTAGATGTCAAAACTGTTATGGACGAAATTGATCGACTTTATTTTATTATAAAGTGGCACCATTATTTTTTAATGTTACATATTCTTATCATCTTGACACAACTCTTATGAAGACAAGACAACATGGTTGCTCATTCTAAGATAATCACCTATAATGTTTGTTTCCAACCTTCTCCACTTTATGTCAATATATATGATGATGGGGAATTGTTAGAGGAGATAAGTATTCCACGTGGTATATGATAGACCTATGTTTGAAAAAGATTATAACAACAATCACAGCTTACATTTAAGTAAAAGTTTAAGGTCTTCCACATTCTTATGACTAAAATAATAAATTGATTGATGTTATTTTTTACACAAATAACTTATTGATATTAATCCCACAAGAATAAGAAAAATATATATAGGATATAAAACACTAATTTTTTATTCTTGTTTTTTTTTTTTTTTAACTATACTTATATGAATTGCGATATTTTAAAACGGAGATGAATTATTATCTTAGTAATACTACAAACTTTCACTTACACATCAATTATTATTAGAATTTCGAACAATTATAAACATCAACCTACTTATAATTATACGAGAGATTTAACACCTATATCATATGATAATGAAATAATACATATTGTATTTTTAATAAATAAATACGTAATCCTTTTTTCTTAATAAATAATATTTCCAAAAAATAGTGTAAAAAACTTCGTGGAACAAGAACAACCAACCATAAACTTGTAGATTGATTATTGATCACAATCACAACTTCACAAAAAAAAAAAAAAAAACCCAACTCAAAACGGCGTCGTTTTGACGCCAAATCCAATACGACGCCGTTTAACAAGCATTCCCTTTCACAATTAAATAACGTTACAAACGTAAGCAACGTTCTTCCTCTCTCCGCTTAAACAAAAAATCGCGTTTCGCTCTCTTCTCTTCAAAAAACCTCACAGATCGAGAAGAAGAAGAGGTAAATTCAAATAAATTCCAATTTCATTTCATCAGATCTTTCTCGATTTGACCACATCCAAAAAACACCGATCGAAAAATAAATTAGGATTTTATTTTTGTTTTTAAGTTCGAATTGTTGATTTTCATTTAATTTTTGTTATTGAATTATTGAATTGTTTTTGGATCTGATTGAATTTTTAGATTGTGGATCTGTGATTTTGGTGTGTAGATCAACAGCGATTGGTGTTGTTGAAGATGGGGTTAACATTCACGAAGCTGTTCAGTAGGTTATTTGCGAAGAAGGAAATGAGAATTTTGATGGTTGGTCTCGATGCTGCTGGTAAGACAACCATCTTGTATAAACTCAAGCTTGGAGAAATCGTCACTACCATCCCCACCATTGGTTAGTTCAATTTCCCTTTTCTTTATACTTTTTTTTTTTTTCGTTTTTCATTTTTTTGTTTAAATAAAGTTACTTTAATGCTTCTTTGTTATTATTTTTGTGTGTATGATTGGTATTATGGTGAGTTTGCCGGATTCAGGTTTGCCAAAATCATAGTGAACTAACGTGATTTTGCATGGTAGTTTACTAATGTGATTTTGCATATATGTCATCTACTTACTATTCTTACACGAGTTTCAATTGATCCCTTTCCTGTAAACACAAATACCAATTTATTTTTTATGCAGTTTTGTGTTTTTTGTTTTGTTTTTGTTTGCATTTCTGGCACCTGTGTAGTGATATTGTTTACAACATGGAAATTTATAGACAGTTGGAATTGGGTTTGAGAAAGCAGTTTTTGTATTGTTAGTTAAGTAATGTGGCCCACACAATGTGTTTCCTAATGCACTTATGGCATCTTATGGTTGTATAACTAGAAAATAATTGGAG
Source organism: Cicer yamashitae (assembly GCA_037974755.1). Lineage (NCBI taxonomy): Eukaryota > Viridiplantae > Streptophyta > Magnoliopsida > Fabales > Fabaceae > Cicer > Cicer yamashitae. Next base: position 562,743 of record JBBPBQ010000004.1, read on the forward strand.
TCATTTTTTTCATCTACAGGATTCAATGTTGAAACCGTGGAGTACAAGAACATCAGCTTCACTGTGTGGGATGTCGGGGGTCAGGACAAGGTACAACTGCTCTTCTGTCTCTATTTATGCTTGTTTGTTCTCGGTGACAGAGAGCTAGTAGAAGTTATGCACGACTTTGATTCACAATCTTAAGCAGTCTTTCATGTCCTGACTCTATTCAAGCTTTACAATGTGGGATTTTTGTGCCTGCATGTGGTGTGTTATATGATTGTTCCACTATTAATTATCAAATGAAAGAATGAAGAATATAAAAGAGGCAAGTAAAAGGGGGAAATGAGTGGGTGGCTTGTCGTATATAGGTGTTCTTGCTATGCATGATTTTTCTCTAATGCATATCAATCGATCAAGTTGATGTATGTATTGCTACATAGTTTCATTTATGGCATCACTTTGTGGACCTTTCTTATTTCGGTTGGTGTTTGAATACATATCTTTTCAGCAAGTCTTATGTATACTCTATTATGATGTATTTTGGTTTTTTTTTTTACTGTCCATGTTGTGTATTCCATTATGATGTCTTTTGGTATTTTTTAATATATAAGGGATTATGCTATTTTCGAATGACTTTAGTTTCTATCTGCAGATCCGCCCATTGTGGAGGCACTACTTCCAGAACACCCAGGGTCTCATTTTCGTGGTTGATAGCAATGATAGAGACCGAGTGGTTGAGGCAAGGGACGAGTTGCACAGGATGTTGAATGAGGTAAGTGAATTTTATAGCGATGCATACTTTGTTATTTATCTTGTATGATTTTAGTAATTCACTTTTGCATGTTGTACAAGTCATCTAAAAATCCAATATTTTGTTTTTTGGGGCTTTCTTCTTGCTAAGTTAATCATGTGCATGCCTGGTAATGGTAACACCTTTTTTGGGGATATAATCAATTTTTTGGAAGCTCTTCCATGAAATTAGTAAAAATAAAATTGTACTATATATATATAAATATAAAATTGTGCAATGGTCTGGGGAGTTCTTAATTATCATTTGAGGATGGATGTAACTGGAATGCTTTGTGCTACTGAATAATCAACCAAGATTTTATCATAGGTTTGTTTTTGGTGTTCTTAATGACTCGTTTTCGTATTGTTTATTCATAGTTTCATAAGAAACGGTTTGCATGGTTTCACTCTTTCCTCTGCTGACGTTTGTTATCTAAACTTTTTAAATTTGTTTTTACCCATTATACATAATTAAAGGCTGTTAAAATTGAGTGACAGTATTAAGTATATTGAAAATATATAATGTTGGTATGTGAATGATACTTTTGTTTCAGGATGAACTTCGAGATGCTGTTTTGCTAGTTTTTGCCAACAAACAAGATCTTCCCAATGCAATGAATGCTGCAGAAATAACTGACAAGCTTGGACTTCATTCACTCCGCCAACGCCACTGGTATGAAGATCTGATCTTTTGCATTGAAATAAATTCTCAATTCTGTAAATTTTGACTTAGCTCAACTAGTTGCCTCAAATTGACGATTTAGAACTTTCTTGCATATATGTGGCCATGTGGGAGAACTTTTGTGAGTTATGTAACCTTAAATACTGACCAAGTGACATGCATAGGTAAATGACCCTTTTCAATGCAATGGCTTGATTTATTTCAGGTATATTCAGAGCACTTGTGCAACTTCTGGAGAGGGTCTTTACGAAGGTTTGGATTGGCTTTCTAACAACATTGCTAGCAAGGTAACTCACCATGTTATAAGCCTGTAGCTCAATCATATTTAATATGTAATTGTGTGGATGGCACCATTTGCAAGATTTGTATCATTGACCACTTTGTAATAACAATTCTCCATTCTTTGGTTGTTTTGGGAACAAATTGTCGTTTAAGTATGCAAATTGCAAAAGTTAAAAGGAGAAATGTAATAATGTAGGGAAAACTGAACTAATATTTTCTGTATTGTCTCAAAAGTTTGTTTCAAATGCTTTAGACTGAAAAACAACAGTTAAAGTTTATATATAACATGACATGTATTATTTGTATATATAATGGTGACTAACCTACTCTTTTTATGTTTTCTTAGGCATAATGAGACATTTGGAAAATTTTGGGTGTGATCTGATAATTTCCTGTGAGTTTGGCTGTTCTTGAAGAAGGATGCTTTTCCTTTCAAGTGAATATTGTAATAGAGGAATGGTTGTTTGTTAGAAATATTATCCTCTTTAGTGTTACTTGGGTTTGTATGATTGCTTAAATGAGCTAATACTTTTAGCTATAATTGAAACTCTTGCAGTCTACACTGCGTGCCTTCATGTTTAATTTGATTATCAGTTGAATATCTACTGGTTCTGTTCTTGGAGTTATAACCAGTAATAGTTTTGTCTAGCAATTGGTGAAGTGGGATACGAGATATCGCATAATTGTTTCTGTTATAGAGATGTAAAAGGATAAAAAGTGTCATCTAGAATCAGCAAGTTCCTCAGAACATAATAGGTATCTAACAGAAACAGCAATAAGAGGAAGAAGAATAAATAGTGTCTAGTAATGGAAGAGAAATACAAAGATGAGATTACTCAACAACTTCTCTCTCTTCGGATAACTTCCCCATTACATTCTTCTCACTTCTTTTTCTTTCACACCCACAATCCCTTGGTGTTCATTTGCGATCCCTCTTACACCGAAAATTGAGCTTTCTTACTGCCACCATGGCTGATTTAGATATGAAGTTTTTTCTCCTTTAAATAAATAATAGGGAAAATGTTGTTACTATAGATGACATTAATTGATTTTTAGTGGAGTAATCACAATTAGCGTCGAGATGAACTTCTTTCATAGTGAAAAGGTGGGGTTTTTGAATGACAATGACTCATCAAGACAACAACATCCTTTGTGACTCTTCAAGAACATGGGTTTAGAACCAACTTGAATCTATTTAAAACAAATTGATTAAAACCAAACAAATTTTAAAAACCAAAACAACTTCAGTTTAAAAAACTAGTCCTGTTTTCGCCTTTGTTAGAGTTTAAACCCTAGTTCTTTTACTCTTCAACTCTTTTAATCCATAATTTATAATTCAAACCAGCTGAGCTATTGAAGAAATAAAAGAATTCGTCAGTAACAATAATATGGATATAGCTGTATGTTAATTTTAGGTAAGTCTAAATCTTCTACATATATCAGAAGGCATTATGCTTACCTACAAACAAAATACATACACACTACTAATATAAGTCATGGGGTGAAATCAGATGAGCTCTATAAAGATAATGAAGTTGAAAAAATGTATACACATGTGATAAGATCTCATATACTTGGTATGAATTTATCATATTGTAGAAGAAACATTTTCTTTATTAGTTAATATTTAGAACTTAAATAAAAATATTTAGAACTTAAATATTTTATTTTTATAAAATAAGTTTCTTTTTTTTGACTGATATAAAATAAGTTTCTATGAAGTGTACTTTTGAGAATACAATTATATTTTTTTATGAGATCAAAAAGATAAACGGCATTTCAAACCCTAACTAGTGACACAAAAAGATTAATTAACTAATTTTTTTAATAAATGCAAAATTAATTATTTTCACTTAAAATCAAGACATGATGAGTATTACATCTTCTGCTTGAAATATTTTTGACATAACTTTCCATTGGTTCCCACGTTGTACACAACTCAAATATATATGGTAATAACTAACATATTTTTTTTCAACTACCACAATCAAGCATGCACTCAACAACAATATAGTTATATTGAATTTCATGTATAAGTCTTTAATTAATTAAATAAAATATAAATAGTTAAATCAATTATTTTATTCTTTAATGCAATATAACTAAATTGTTTTATGAATATTGTATTGAGTCATTTTACTGTCAGTTCATCTTCTCACACTCTCCTCCTCTCAAATACAACTATGGATTGAATATCCATCTCTTCTCAAAAGTACACATCGTTATATCAATTTATATACTATAATTTGTATCTATGAAATTGGATAATATATTAAAATTTCAAATGTAGTGAATTGAAATTTCATCAAGTATTGGGTGTATAAGATTTAAATAGTATCTATTAAATAATTTAATTTATATACACCATCAATGTAAATTTTTTTTACACTGTCAATTAATCATAATTATTATATCATTGAAAACATTGTACTCTAACTATAACTACTTCTATTACCACACATATAAGTGATTATGATTTGTTGCTAGTGTAGTATATAAAAAATAATATTTTTAACTAAATAATAAAAATTCTTCTTCCCATACTATCTCTTCCCAAACTATCTCACATGGACAATTCATAGCTTAAAAAGGAACACATTCTCATTACATTGAATCTCAACTAAAAAACTAAGATTTCACTTGTAAGATAGCAAACAGGGAAAAAAAAAAAAAAACCATATGCATAGATAATAAATATATTAAAACCATATGATAGATCATGTCACATATATGCGCCCCACATCAAAAGACACCACAACATGTAAAGGGTGAGTAACCCCATCTTGATGATTAAATATTCTAACCATTTCTTCGTCATCAATAAAATTACTAAAACTCATTCTTATACTATTACTAAATAATTTTATAAGTTCTTGATTAAGACCATTTTATAATCGACTACTAAGACCACTTTAACACTAACTTGGTGTACTTAATAGAAAAAAACACTAAAAATACTAAAAATATTAATAGTAATTATTAACATAAAAACCACGTACCTAATTAAGTTATTTATCCTAATTAATCCCCACCTTCAAATTAGTTCAATTTCATTTTCAATTTCAAAATCGTCAGTACAAATTCGTACTATTAAACTAAACCAATATAATATATAATTCCAAATTAAAATAAATAAATAAATCAATCCTTTTCCGACATAGACAAAATAAATAAATCCAAAAACACATCGAATCAATGACACTTATTGTTACATTATACCCATTCGACACGTATTAATATTATTGGTGACAAATGCGACACCCTGTTAACCACAAAAGATGTATGTGGTAGGGACAAAAAACCTCTATTTAAGGGTTGTATCCCTTAATGAGTGTAATCTCTAATTAGTTATGTTCACATGGCTGTGAATTAATTTCCTATATTTATAAGGTCCCCAATCAAAGTGGTTTTTATAGCCACTAATCCCATATTATCTTATGCTTTAACTTTAAGCATTAGAAAGCAAACTATAACATTTCTATGTAAAGGAACCGTGTTATGGTCTCTTCTATTATGCCAAGTGGAAAAGATGCCACAATAATTTAAAATTCGATCGAAAAATAAGGAAAGTTTGATTAAAAATTATTTGTTAGAATTTAAATTCAAATTCTTTTGAATGATTTGATTTAAATTCAATTATTTTAATTTATATATCTTTTAAATTTCAATGGATAAGAATCATAGTTCACATATTAAAAAAGGAATTCTTTGAGACATTTAACGCCATGTATGGACCTCTATGGAAAGCAATCCATTTTTAGAATTTTTTGATAATTTGTTGTTAGCAAAAATTAGAAAGAAAGTTTATGGATTTTTTTTTAAAAGGCATAGAATATCTAGATGGATGACACATTCAATGAATCTAATAAAATAATAAAATAAGTATTTTACTTTATCTTTTAATTTAAGGTGGAGATTTTAGCTAGTGACGTATTGGCCGAGGTACGGTCCAACAGAGGTAGTCGAGTTTTTAAAAAATCAAATGAAGAGTTATTTAAAATAGAAGAGTGATATGAGTACAGCATGAGACATAAAGACAATGGTGGCAATAATGGTCGAGGTAGGCAAGAAAATAGATTTATTCAATTAGTTGTAAGGTGATAATTCATTGGTTAAATCTTAACATATTAACCAAAATCTTAGACAATATATATATATATATATATATATATATATATATATATATATATATAACATATTGCAATAGGATTATGAGAATGAGGTGGTTAGTGAGTTTCCAAAAATTCAAAAGAGAAGTTATTTTAAATAGGAGTGTGATAGTGCGGCGGTGATACAAATAATTAATTGAATTGTCTAAATTACTCCTAATAGAAATTTATTTCATGAAAATAAAATGCAAAATAATTAAAAGACACTTAGAGATAATATATTATAATTAATTATTTTAGATCATAAAATATTTAAAAAAGTCACAATTTTCTTTTATAAATAAGAAAAAAAAATCTATATTTTTCTTGTTCATATAATTGGAATTAGAGTGAGTAAATAGATAAATAGATGTAGTGACGTGGTATGAAAGTGGAGTGGGTTGAAGAATCATATCAAGGGGTGAACATCACTCAATATATCAAGACCCATAACATGGATTCCAAAAGTAGTAATGCTTTTATGTAACTTTACTTGGTGTCTCAACTGAAACTTGCTTAGCTTATAGGTATAAAAGTTAAGGAAGAAGACATATATTTATTTGATAAGATAATGAGTGGCTAACACTTGGTTCAAGTTAGGAATAAGTCTCTTTAACTAATTGAATGATGTACTTATTCTAGTATAGACTCAAAGTGATATATTTTCTCTTATTTAGAGCCACGTATAATGTTGTTGTACTTTTTTATTTATTTATTAAAAAAACAATACTATTGATTATCTTATAATGCGACAATGTTTTATTATCTAGTTAACTTTGCGACTTCTTTCCACACTTCTTTAAAAAAAAATACAAAAGACTTTTAAATATCATTCTCTATGTTTCAACCGAACATAACTTTAATCTCCCTATTTTTAAATCTAAAATTTTAGTTTTTTTTTCCTCACAAATTTCACAATTTTTCCTCCACAATTCAATTTGAGGTATATTTTTTATAATTTATTAATGATATAGAATTATATTTAATATAACTATGTAACATTATTGATTTTGATAAAAAAAACAATTAGTTTCAACAAAATTGATTTACATTTGATCAATAAAATAAAAAATGGGGGTTTGTGTCCTACAATCTTCATTCTTAGGTTGAGTAAAAGTATAAATATATACAGATAAGTGGTTCGAAATGAGAATTTTAAATTTTTTGATTAATGTTTTAGAAATGTTTAGGAACTAGTTTACAATTTTTAAAATATCATGACTGATCTACAAATTTTGAAAATTCTGAAAATTTATATGAAAAATTTTCAATTTTTTAAAATTTACATAGACTAAGCTATAAATTTTGAAAATTTATAAAGACCAATTTGCAAGTTAGTGTTTAGGTGGTATTTGAGGTTTTCTATATTCATTTTAACAAAATACTTAATAAAAATCCATCATTTTAAAAATCTTCTCAATATTTCTCATCCAAATAATGTAATTTACATTTAAAAATCACATCACTTCATAAATTTTTCTCATCCAAACATACTATTATGATTTCTCTTATAGTGATACTTCACGTTAAAACTTTGGACTAAAATCAAAGATATATAATTGATTCATCAAGTATCTTATCCATTTTTCTTATATGTAAATCATTTTTAAACTAGTGAACCTTTTAGTTATAATATTTTGTGTGCCTGTTTCTATTTTGAAATGCTAACTATGCATGGTGTGTGTTTCATGGTTGTGAAATTCACTTTTAAGAATAACTTTCTTAACAATAATAATGAGAATCTTATGCTCGGATACTTTTAAATAATTGTGTTTGGTTAATATTTATCACATTTCAACATCTCCATTCAACATGATATAACAAAATTAAAGCTTCATGGATAAGAGGCTACAAATAAGAATTATGAGCCTTAGAGGCAATTATCATTTGAACAAAAGTGAGGGAATCAAGCTCAATAAGAAGAAATGTAATATCCATCATCCTAGGCAATTTTAATTCATGAACTAAACCCCACATCTCAGGCATGACTGAAGTTGTCAGCCCCAAATTACGATGCATACCATGGACGAAACAACCATTATGATTTCTTATGAGTCCTCCACAAATTGAGATACATGTAACTCCATTATAGAATCCATCAACATTAAGTTTCATGACAATAGGAGGAAGAGTGAAACCATATAACAAAAGTATCATGTTTTTTCTCGTAAACGAAAGAAGGAGGATGATCAACCAAGTGATAAAGAATAGAAGTTGTCTCTTAAAAGAACTCAAAAACTGCTCGAGATCAATTGAAATTCCTAAAAAAAACAAATTAATTGTCATCAAGACATAACATATTAGTGATATAAGACCAAAAATAATTGGTTAACTACCGTGATCATGACCAAGTTTAAATATATTATCTCACCTAAGTTTAAAAAAAATAAAGAATGCCAAAGGAAAAAATATCAAAGTTGGCATCAATTTAACCACGAGTTACAATGAGTGATTTATTTGACTATATCCCTTATCACTGAATGACAATAATATTTTTACTAAATTACTTTTATAAATTATTGGTGTATATAATATTACTATAATGTAAAGAGAACATTAGTGAATTGAAAACGATACATGTTATCATTAAAAAAAGAAGAAAGTGTTATAAAGATCAAAAAAACAAAAAAGAAGAAAGTGATGCATTTAATAGTAGTTAAACAATACAATTAGAAAAACTAATCAATCGTTATATTAAAAATTAAAATAGTTATTCATTCTGAGACGATATTTTGTAGATCAAAAAAGTTAAAGAGTAAAAAGATAAAATAATAACATAGTGGTAATCTTTGTATAATTTTTTAGTTTAATAAAAATAGAGTAGCTTATTGTTAAATTATTTGGCTTTATGTGTATAATAATGCTATAGCATATATGTTAGAGTCAATTGTATTTAATTTTGTTGCAACTTTTCAACATGTGATTTTGGCAGGAGTTTTACGATCTTTCACTTTGATATTAAGTCCAATCCATTTTAACTATTTAAAAATTAGAATATCTCTTGTACTCTTCTCAATATTATTTTGCTTAAAAATAAATTATATCCGGAATGCAATATAATTTTTAGAGATTCTAACTTCCAAATCTTTATTAAAATAAAAAAAAATAAAAATCTCTAATTGCCTACAAAAACAAAATCTTAGTCCTAATTTCCTAATAACGGCACCATAGTGTCTTTTGATAGTGACAATAGAATATAAGCGTTGGTATAAAAAGTTGCATAGAGAATATATATACTAACGGCGTGACGGCGACCTTAACTTAATTGTATGAGTGGATAAGTAAGAGTTGTTTGAGTTTGACTCTATGATTATATTACATATTTCTTGATCAAATTAAAAACTATATTGTATGATATATCTATGGATTGTTGTAAAATCATTCTTTTTTTTTTTCACGTATCAATTTTTACTTTTTTAATTAAAAATATAGATATATACTCTTTAAAATGAAAAATAAATAAAGACACGCATATTAATAAAAACGTCACTTTGGTTTTTTATACGAAAAACATTTTAAAATGTATTCTTTATTAAAATAAAATTAAAGTGACACTTATAATACTTTGATATATGGACAAAACAAATAAGCGAATAGATAGATACATCAATGCGTCTTTTTGTTAGTATCTATAGTGATATATTTCTTTTTTTGAAAAACAAATGTTTACAAACACTAATCTAAAGAAAGATGTCTAAGGATTCAATAATAGTTACAATGTCTAAGGATTCAATAATAGCTTCAATAATATTTTGTGTTTACACAAAGATGATATTCACTATCAATGATATCTCTTTAATGTAAATCAATTCAAATTTTCAATAAATAATTAAAGTGTAAAATTCTAATGCATGAAAAGAGGATGAATATTAATTAGAAGAATGGATTGATAATTTCTAAATGTAATTGAAATTGTGAAAATTAATTCACATTCATTAATTTATTTTTTGGAAGAAACCAAAATCTTCTTTATAAATAAAGAGTCTTGTGAAGTATTGTATCTTTTCATCAAAGAGCAAGTGTCTGAGAACACTTGAGAGAGTCTTTTGTAGTGAGAGTGTTATTATTTCTTATAACTAATAAAATGAGAAAGTTTGTACAGTGATACATAATTTGAGTTTAAGCTGCAAATCATTGTAATTGTTGAAGTGTTTTCGTAAACATAGACAAGAGATGCAGAACTACATAAATTATCATGTGTTTTCTTGTTCATTTATTTATGATGTTTGTTTCTATATAAGATCTTAGACATGTGCATATTTTTTTTAACACTTTTTTTATTGAAATGTCTTTAGTAGAGATTTTATTATGTAACCCTTTCCACACAAATATCACCGTCTTCAACAGAGTAAATTTATGCCATAACATTATGTGCACCTCTTCCTTTTCATAACTACTATCTCAAATTAACACCTTATATTTCTTAAAATTTGTAACATTTTCTATAATTTAAACATATTGATGTATATATTTTTTTTCAAAAACCAAAGATGTTAAACCAACCCTCTAAGGTCAAGATACATCTTGAGTTGATTACATAACAACACCCAAACAAGAAAAATAAACAAAACACATCAATACAACAAAAGTCTTTTACCAACTAAAGTTTTTCTCCTTCGGAAAGAAGACAATTTCAAGAATACAATTTTATATTTTTTATTATATCTTCTAATGAAATTTCTTTGTTTGAAATATCCTTTTGTTTCTTGCTTTTTAAAATGTCCAAATGCACACAAATCAAATTATACAGATTTTTTTCTCCCCAAAAATCTCACCCTTCAACAAATTCAGTAAATATTCATTTGCTTTCATATTGAAAGACCACACACACAGCAAGTCAATTTGCTACATCAAACCACACTTGAGAAAAATGAATAAGTAAAAACAAATGATTCACCATTTCGGGTTCCCCATTCCAACCAATACACATTTGAGATATATAACATCCCACGTCGAAGAAGATTATCACACAAAGGAATTATGTTTTGAATTAGTTGTCAAAAAGACATACACACATTAGATGGTATATATGCATATCATATTATATATTTTTGACATATTTAAATGTATTAATGTAAATTCGAATTGAAATAGTATATTAAAAGCATAAATTAATATGAATAATAAATATTTAATTAAAATAATAAAATATTAAAAATTACAACATTGACATTAATTTAGGAAAAGGTTATATATATATATATATAAAGAAAACTATATCCTCCTGATGGTTATATATGCATGTGCCTTTTATGACTAAGAAGGACAATATTAGTCCTCGATGAAGTAGCTCGGTTGTTTGATACTGGAAATCAGTCAGACGTTCAATATCTACTACTAATATTTTTCTCTCTTCTAACATATATATTAATTAGTACTTAGACCTGTGCAATGCACGGAAATATAAATTCAAATTACTAATATTTTCAATTATAAAACCGTAATATAATCAATTATAAAAATATACTATACATATATACTATAAACAATAATAATATTATTTACCATTATATATATAATATGAAGATAATCACATTACATTTATTTTTTTAATTTTTTTTTACAATAAAAATAGTTGACTAATATTTTCAGTTATAAAATCATTAAATATTATTTAAGATTAACCTCAACGTTTTTTTTATGATAAAAATAGTTGACTATATTCGTAGACGAAAAATTATTGTTTAAGATTGAAATCAACTTTTTGTATATAAGATAACATTCACCTATAAAAAAAAAAAATGATATTAGTTTGTAAAAGATATTTTACCCAAGAAACAAAAAATAGTGATGCATGCAAACACATTATATAGTTTTGTATTCATGCATGCATGTTAATATGATTAACATAGTTAGGTACGTAAAAACCTTTTGATATCACTAAGGAAAGTACTTTATTACAAGTAACACATCATATAATTCTCCTTCTATTTAAACCCTCCAACACTCATTATGATTTCCATCTCTCTTCACTTTTCACTCACACACACACTCTATCTCTCTATCTCCCTCTCTCAATCTCTCTCATATATATATGCAATAAAATGGACAAAAAACCGTGCAACTCATCTCAAGATCCTGAAGTGAGAAAGGGGCCATGGACCATGGAAGAAGATTTGATTTTGATCAATTATATTGCAAATCATGGTGAAGGTGTATGGAATTCCTTAGCCAAAGCTGCTGGTAAATTTTATTTTATTAAAAAAGCATCCATTATTTAATTATTATATTAATTACAAGTTGAGTGCTCCTTCTATTATTTTCATTATTTTCTCTATTTTTCTCCATAAACCCTAGGTAGGGTACTTTTTTTTTATATAAAAAAATGAATTTATTGATGGATAGGGTACTAATACTAAATATTTTATCATTTTTTTCTAGGTCTTAAACGTACGGGAAAGAGTTGCAGACTTCGATGGCTAAACTACCTTCGTCCCGATGTTAGACGAGGAAATATTACACCTGAGGAACAACTTTTGATCATGGAACTTCATGCAAAATGGGGAAATAGGTGAATATGCATATATGATTATCATTGTAATTTATTTGTGTGTGTATATATATATATATATATATATATATATATATATATATATATATATATATATATATATATATATTTTCAAAAGTATATTTTTAACAAATGGTTTATGTTTCTAAATTATTGGTGCATTTGTTCTACCTAGCAACTAGATCTTAATTTTATTTTGAAGAAATGGTATATTTTCTAAATTAATTTTTAACTATTAACCTTTAATTGTCTTACAAAGATGAAAAAAGTTGTCTTTCTCTCCTTATAAGTAAGCATACCATGAGAAAAGTTCTATAGAAAAGCATTAATATGGTCATGGAAGACTTAGGGAGAGAACTTTGTGCTTGATAGAAGTGTAACCAAGAGGAAGACATCAACAAATGGGAGGTTGTAAAACCTATGGCTCATGAAAATATTGATTATGCGTGCAAAATCAGTTTCTATATTTTTCAAAGGCTTCAAAATGAATGTTGTTTTTTTGTTTTATATACATATGGAAGAGTTGGAGAGTTTTCATTTAAAGGTACATATTATATATTTTCTTCTTTTTTCTTTCTTAATTCAACTCTCTATCTTTTCTTCTCCCTCTCCCTCCCAAACCCTAGATCTCTCTCATTTGTTTTCCTTGAGATATATATACTATATATATATATATATATATATATATGAAGATGGAGCTTAAGTAGTTTTAGATGTTTTGTACATATAATATGCACGGAAGGTTTGGATACTTTGATCTCAAGCATCAATGTTAAATATTGCCTTCTTCTTTTCATTTTGAATTTTCCATTCCCTTCTTTTGAAAAAGAAAAAAAAATTGAATACATCGAGTGCAAAGTTTTTCCTTCTTTTCTCTAATTTGTTTTTAATTTTTAAAATTATAAGCATCTATTGTCTATGTTTGAGAGATGGAACGAGGTTAGTTCTTTGAGAAATATCCTAACTTTGCTATGTATAATATAATTTTAAGACTATATAAGAAGATTTATAAATATATGTACTATTTGAAAAGACCTAAAGTGACTCTTGTACTCTTATTAATAATAGTTTATTTTCTTACAATAAAATACATTTTGTTGAATAAAAAAGTAGAATTCCGAAATGAAGTTATTTTTTATACAACTATTTATTAAAAAATAAAATAAGCATGCATGCATGAAGATAAAAGATATATTAATCAAATTATAGAAAATTGGATCATCTCCCACCTCTACATCTATCCATTGCAAATGTCGAAAAATGAGAGAGAAGGATAGAGGAAATGTGAAAAAGAGTGAAACACTAGAGAGGGAGAATGTGAATCTATGAGGGAGAGATAGATCGAGAGGATTGACATGGTTGTACATGATTTAGAAGTCTACTCTATAAAAGGTGAAAAGTTGTCAAGACCTCCACCGCCTCTCAGCAGAGAAAAAAATTGAAGTGAGAAGAAGAAAGGTATGAGAGATGAGAGTGAGATGAGGGAATGATGAGAGAAATTTAGATGATGGAGAGAGCTTGGAAGAACACCCCTTGCATACGTCATTGACAAAAGAACGATAAAAGTGAGAGAAAGAAAGTTACAAATCCCTAGAGACGATGGAAAAAATGAGATGATCATTTAAAAAGATATAAAGAGGATGAAGAGAGCTTAAAAGAATTCGCACTCTAGAGAATTCGAATAAAATGAAATGATTTTAAATAGTAAATAATAGAGACAAAATAAATAAATAAATATATAAAGTAGAAAATAGTTACATTTTGTTAAATACATAATAAAAAAATAGTTTATGAACTAGGATAGGTGGTGTGCTCAACAAGAATTATTAATATATATGTGATAATGATGCCATTCATTTTCCTATATAGTCATTTATTTTACAATTGGCTATCTCTATATAATGATTGAGAACCAAATAGCTTGGACAAGGTCAGCTTCTATTTCAGGCTGAGCTCATGAAAGTGGGGCACATTAAAATAGCACTCTAGTCACATGACAAAGAAATTTCAAGAAGTTTGGTAAAAAATAGATCAAACCAATGCCATCCAATTTTTGGCTCTTCTACAAAGTGTGTGTCAAAATTTAATTTTGAGAGTCTTCTTGATGATATAGAGTCACATAATGCAAAAATTAATAAACTAGCTATAGATTCACCCTAGATATATTGTACATTCCCAACCAAGAAAACAAAGTACAAAAACACTAAGAAGGTAAATACACAAAAAAAAATAAAAATTTATTCATCTAAGTTTTCAAATAATACCTTTATTTACATAGTATATATAAAGTTGCTAGCTTTTATAACTAGCTAGGGATAATGAAAATTTATAGGTAATTGGCACACGTGGCATTTTCTTGAAGAAAGAGCTAGAAGTGAAGTTCAAGAGAGTCATAAAAGAAAAAAAATTATATGTTTGAAAAAAAAATCATTGGAGAGGAAAAGAAAGAGAATGGAGAGAAATGTAAAAAATGAAAGAGAGAGAGGTTTTGGAAATGTTTGAATTTGAATCATGCATACTTTCTACCTGAGGGATGTAAGTGAGAAATCTTGATTTTGGTGATCTTGGAGAGCATGGAATCAATTTTCCATTGTATCAAAGGGACCTTCAACATCTTATAACAATAGTCTTTTTATATGTGAGTCTTAACATGCATATCACTTTTTTTCTCAACCAAAGAACATGGTCTTACTCACACACAAGCATGTTACCTATTTAATATTTTGTGTTGCTACTTTTTGCTTATCAATAAAATGTGACACCAATTGACAGCTTTTAATTAATATCAACTTTATGCTTTTCTTTTTCAAGTAACTTCACATATATATTTAGAGCCCCCTCTCTCTTTTTCACACATGCACACATTTTTGCAGCCTATTCTCATTTTACATATGGTTTTCAACACACCACATGATCATTTTAATTTACTTGCATTTTCTTAGTTTCACTAATATATTTAATAAAACTAAATATTCAACTGATAATTGAATCACAATATTTGATATTGTGGAGAATTGTAGTTAAATATTTTTTTATACAACTTTATTAATATTATAAAAACATTCAAATACTTTAATTCGTTTCAACCTAGATCACGTTGGAAAACGTTTTTTAAAAAACTATGCTTATGATAATAAAACTCTTTAAGTGATACTTAAATTTGTATGACAGCGTTAATTTTCTTAATTAATAAAATAAATTATTGAATACATCCTAATAAATCATTGTCGTAATAGTAACGATTGTGATTGCATCACAGTCTTTTATATTATGGAGAATTGCAGTTGAATGCTACTATGCAACCTTGTTGATTAGATATTCAAACTTTTCTTAAAACAAATAGTTTATATAATGAAAACCATTTAAGACATACATAAGTTTGTATGACACCACTAATTAACTACCTCATTGATAATTTGAGAAGCCTAGTTAGGTTGATACAAAGTGAATATATATCTTATAGCCACACAAGAAAAGTACTTTTTAGTTATATTTCATTGTCTTTTATACAAATCATATTTACTTGCAGGTGGTCCAAAATTGCAAAGCATCTTCCAGGAAGAACTGACAATGAAATTAAGAATTTTTGGAGGACTAGGATACAAAAACACATTAAGCAAGTTGATCATAATCAACAAAATTTCCAACAACAAATGAGTTCATCAAGTGATCATCATCATCAAACAAACACTAGCCAAGTTTCAATTTCTACAATGGTAGAGCCAATGGAAAATTATTCTCCAACTTCATACCAAGCAACAAATTTAGAGCCATTTCCAACTCAATTTCCAACAATCAATGATCACAACTCAAGTTGTTGTACCAATGACCACAACACCAACAACTATTGGAGCATGGAGGACATTTGGTCAATGCAATTACTCAATGGAGATTAAATCTTTAAGCTTAATTAATTATATCTCTAAATAATAATATAAAAAAATTAAAATAATATAATAATATATTTACATAAGTGCAATTATGTGCCACTAAGCTAGAGTACTATATAATCTGGCTTAATTAATACTTATATAATTAATTAGATTTGTTTATATAAGTAGTTTTAATTAAGTTTGGTGTTAAGAAGTAAATTAGTTATGGATTGTAATATATATATATAGGTGCATATATATACTATTATAAGTATATTTGCATGCTTTTTTAATTATATAAAGTAAATGAGTTAGTAAGTGGTGGATTATATATGTGATATAAGTGTTTGAGAACCGCAAAAGTTGAAGCATATATATATTCTTAGTGGCAAACATGGAGTATTATTTTAGTAAAATCCTATATTATTATCTCAATCACTGTTTTTGTCTCAAATTATCTTATTATGATAAGGTTTTGATTTTGAATCTTTGACTCAAGCTCAAGCTAATGATTAGTTGTCCTTACTACTTTACATAAGCTTTAAAGCATATATTTAATTTATTCATACATACTATATAAAGACTTTTATAATTAGTTAGAATAAGAAATATTTGTACAAAAGTTAATTAGTCAAAAGTTATACATAAACATGAGTTTTTATTCATTATAAGTTAGTTACTTTTTCTCTTACCTTAACTTGGTTTTTTTTTCCTAGTAGATTAGGTAAGCATTGTGTAAGATGTGAGTGATGGTGAGATATTAATATTATTGTATATAGTATAGTCTCAAACTTATCTTAATGAATATAAATGGAAAGACAACCATGCGAGTATGGGCATCAACTTGCATTCAAATTTTGGAAAAAGAAATTGCCCATACACTGCCTAACTTAAGCCACTAGAAAATTGACACGTGGTTGTGAAATAGCAACACATTAGTTATTTTTGGCAAAAACTCAAATCTACTTTTCCTTATTACCCACTTTGGTGCATGGCCATGCAACATTATGGACCCCGACGTAAACCTAATTCTTTGGGGATGAGTGTATAGTTTATAAGTGTCTTCACATGGCCCTCTTAAAAACCACAACATCTACATGTTATACAATCCATATTTATTTACTTCCTTCACATTATATATCCTTATTAATGTATTTTTATTTAATAAGTTAATCCTTATATTAATCTATTAATCACTAGGGAAGTGATTAAAAAAATAGGATTACTAGATATATCAATAGTAATAATTTAACGCCTGATGCAACTCGGTTGGTGAAGTTGTGGGTAATTAAGGAAATTTAAGACTACCTTAAGTAAGCATCATAACGATTATTAGTCTTATATTAGGTCAAAATATCCAAACTTATGTGGATACTTTAGTTGTTGTAGATTTTGGAGAGTAAAAAATCCTAATTATGGTATAGATTAATCTTACCAAAATAAATCAATATATTTATTGTATAAATATTTTATATATAGATGTTAATTAATTAAATCACCTTTCTTCTTTAATTTTGTAGTTGTTTTATTTCATTGCTATAATTCTTACAAAGTGGTTGAGTTTAAGTGGTTAACGAGTTTCATTTGAAGATAAATCGTTCGATGAAATTTGCATTCAAATTTTGATTAAAACAATCATTGACCAAACTTTACTTATATTTCAATTCAATTTCGACTAATCTAGTTTTATGTTATTAGTTGATAATGATTGATGTAGTTACTCTTGTGGAGAATTAGAAGAGAATTTTGTTATATATTAAAGCTAGAAATCTACTAATTGAAAGGGTTGTCATTTTGTGAGAACAAAGTTAGGCCAATGACGACATAAATATTGGAATAGCATTCAAAGTGTACCAAACTTCAACTTTAGTTACCAATACATATTAGGACAAAGAGATGAGAGGGTCACTTGAAACTTGTCCTCTCTTTTGCCTTATCTTATAAAGGAAACGAGGACAATTACTTGTGCCTTTTAACTGCATGCCTATAATTTCTTTTCTTTGTATTAAAAGATGGAATTTCTTACACACCATATATATTTGCCATTCTACTCAATTCAATCACATGTTTTGTGTGCAAAAAACTTTTTCTATTTTTTTTCCATATTTAAAGGGAAAATAGCATGTGATGGATAAGGATCATTCACGTTGGGGGTCGGCCACTAAAAAAATAAAACTTGACGTGCCTTCTTTTTTTTTTTTTTTAAGATGAGACACAATTAATTATAATTTTAGTATAATCACGTTCAAGTAACAATTTGGTTTTCTTAATTCGTAATTGTGGCTATAAATTACATTATTATTATTATTCTTGTTGTGGTGGTGGTGAAAAATACTTCATGAAAAACCAAGAAAGGAGAATCTTCCAAAACAGTTTAGATTATTAGGGAGAAAATCCTCTATCCAAACATGATTAGGAGCTAAATGGGTCACTCAATTAAGCTTTCTATTAACATGAGAAAAAGAACAAAACTTAAAAAGAAGACCTAAGATTTAATAAATTAATAAATTAAGAAAAAAAAACAAGAAGACCTAATAGATCAAAAGGATTGGATGATTGGGCCAAAATAGCCCAAAAATGAAAAGATTTTATGTGATTGTCCATCCATCCTCCAATAATTACTTAAAATGTGTAAAAAACAAAATACTATTGAATTGAAATTTATAGTAAATTATTAATTTTATTTTTTTTACTATCAGATCAAATTTTTTTACTATTGGATTTTAAAATTCGGTAAAATGTTAAGAATTGTAGAAGACTAAAAGAACGTCCACCAAAATTTTATGACATAAATTTTTGTTTTTTATAATCAAAATAAAATAATGGAAGTACTAGACCTGCGTGTAATAGCACTCCACTACAAATTCCTATCAAACAAGTGTAGTTTGTGTTGTAAGCAACTTATAAGATGCCTTAAGTATGTGGTTATGCATTCAATTTCTGACTAACTTATGATTAAGATAACATTTAGATCCTTGAAGGAATTAATTTTGTTGTTGCATGTGGAGAATATCTTACAAAACAAAAAAGTTACTAAATGCATAGTAACGCTAAGTTTATTGTAGAAGAACTAAAAGTTGGATTCCAACCAAACACATACGTAATTGGAGAGAGATGATGAGCTTAACATGTAACAAAGTTTTGGACATAAGATAATCTCATAGTTGATTCAATGAATCAATATTACATGATACTCTATTCAAATGTTTTTTTTTTTTTTCAATATTATTTTGATTTTAGTCCTTGTAAGTTTTTTTGTTTGATTAACATCCCTACAAATATAGTTTCATTTTAAAATAGTTTTTCCATCCAATTTCTGTTACAAAAATTTTAACACCGTTAAAATATAATCATTTTTTAACAAAAAAAAAAACTAAATATAATTAAATTATAACTTTTTTTAACCTAAAATTAATCCCAAAATGTTACAGTATTATTTTCTAAAAAAAACCTAAATTGCACCTTTTTCTTCATTGTTTCATTCTCCTTTCCGTTGTAGAATTTCTCACGTGTCGCAATTCATAGAATAAAAAATCTTGAAAAGTATAATAAATTTGATTAAAGGTTAAATCATGTCACTCTGACGAATTCCTTCATCACCCCTTACCAAAATCTACTTCCACTTATAGACTTTTCCATATACTCCCTTAAAACCCCTTAATCTCCACGCCAAGAAGAAAAACTTTGATTCATAGTCAATTCTATAACTCACCATTGTCCAACAAGTACCACCAGACGAAGAAAAAGATTATGGTAACGATGAATTTAAATTTGAATACGGTGATGAATCTCAAATGGATGAAGATGTTGGTGACATTGATGAGATTTATAATGAAGAGAAGAGAACTTAAATGATAAAGAAGAAGGCATGATTTAGGTTTTTTTATGGAAAAAGATTGAAATATTTTGAATTACTTTTAAGTTAAAAAGTTTATAATTTAATTATATTTGAGTTTTTTTATTAAAAAATAATTATATTTTAACGGTGTTACAATTTTTATAACAGAAATTTGATAGAAATACTATTTTAAAATGATACTATATTTGTAACAATGTTAATCAAATAACAAAACTTATGAGAACCAAACTAAAAAAATATTATAATTGCACGAACCAAAGAAAGATTTATTATATATATATATATACACCCTCATCAAAGCATTGAAATATAACTCCATATTAGTTATATATATACTCCATCAAAGCTTTGAAATATAACTGCATACTAGTTTCACAACCCACTCCAACGAAAACATTCGGCTAGAATCAACAACCGCTTCCCTCTTCAATTTCAATAGTAGGGTCATGGCCACCGAAAGCAAAAAATTTGGAAGTTCTAGCTTGGCGCGTTTAAAAATACTTCTTTTAATCTTAAATATAAAAAAAAAAAAAAAAAATTTGATTAATAAAAGTTGATGTATTTGGTTTAAAATTCAGATGAAATACATTTTTTTATTGATTTATTTTTTTACATATTTAAAGTCGGGGTGAGTATCTTATAATTTGAAAGTACCTTGTACCTTGTAGATTTTGTAATTTGTTTAAGTTGTAGTACGAGGGTAGAGCCATTTAAAAGAATACATATTATTTTATTTTAGTTGTAGTTTCTCTTTTTGAAGACTTTGGTAGCATTTAGGAACTTCAATGGTTGTAGCTATCTGAATGACTATAACTATCGAAATTTTTGAGAGCTTAGAAGTCGTTGAAATGTGTATCAGAAAATTGAAGTCAATCCACTAAGGTGTGTTTAATTGTAAGAAGAAAGTGAAAAGAGAGAAAAATATGAGAAAGAGGGAGAGAAGAGATAGAGATGCGAGAAATAGAGTATATTTAATGTATTGTTTGATATAAGAGAAAGAAAAGTGAAATAGAAGAGAGAAAAATACTTTTTTTTTTTTGTCTGTTTGGTTAGATAGAAGCTGAGAAGAAAGAAATACTATAGTTGTTTAAAGAACAAAAATTTATTAAATATAGTAGAAATTCAAAAGGTTAAAAAAAACATGGGGGTGAGTATGGGGATTAGGGGGTAAAAATATGTAACAGGCCTTAAAACTTTGTTTTTACTAAACAGGCCTTAAAATTTAGAAGTTTTTCGATTTTGTATTTTGTACAAAAAGGAGTTTGCTTTTTTGAAGATCCATAGACTTCATGTGACCCAATAAAATAGAAAAGCTGTAATCCATAAAGCTTCCCAAACAAGGCAGAAGTCTTTTTGAGAAAAAAAAAAAAAATAGAAGTCTTGTTGGTTCATACTAAATTATTTTATTTTTACAATAAATTTTTTAATTTGTCATTAAAAAACTATAAATTATTTAAATATTAACCTTTTAATGTAATTGACAAAGAAGGAAAAAAACACTTGTACATTGTACAGAGTATGCTATAATCTTTCAGACATATATGTTATTAGTAGTAGTAAACATATAATTAATACTAATAACTCAATGACCTAATACTACACTTAGAGATAGATGTTTATGGATTGGATTGATGTTGACCAAAATCGTTATTCAACTTATTCACATTTCATTGGTTTGAGTTGGATAAAAAAAATCGTTTTTATTTATAGGAAACACGTTTCAATTCGATGATGAATAATTTGGATCGAATTATTAAGTGCATGAGATATTTTAAAAAAATAAAAAATATATAATAAAATTACATTATATTTCATTAAAATTCAAACACTTTATTCTAAATTCTACAATTTAAAATTTTAACACTTATATTATATTAAAAAACTTTTACATAAACACGTAAAAGCCTTATTTGATAATATTAATAAATAAAAAATCACAATTTTTTCAATGAATCTGATTTGCACGTTCGTGAACTAAGAATAAAAAACTTGTACTCGAACCAAACTACTTCGAGTTTAGAAAGATTAATTCAAATTGTACCTAGATTTAAATAAGTTCAATTAAAAATACAAGTTGTACTAATTTGAATCACCGATTGAACAAATCACTTAAACTCTCGAACACACCCTAACTACATTATTCCAAGAAGAAATATCTTTGAATGTATCTGTCTTCACATGATATCAAGAATATATCTATTTCACCAATAACTAGTAGTTTTAAAGTTTAAAAACACTAAAACACATCCCAACATCAAAATAAACACTAATTTTTTCAACCTACCTATTATAGTTATATACTATCATCAAAAAACTGCCATGGACTGGGCATTTGGTCTAGTGGTATGATTCTCGCTTTGGGTGCGAGAGGTCCCGAGTTCGATTCTCGGAATGCCCCTTTATTATTTTTTTTAATAATTTATTTTTGTAATTTTCTTTTTACATTTGTCTTTTTGTTTGAAAATATTGCAAATTTATTTATTGGTGTGTAACTCCATCTTCTCAAGCCTTTCATTTCATTTCACTCTTCTATCCATTTTCTTATCCCTTTTTCATTATCTTCTTCTTCTCTTCATCTTTCATTCCAACACAACCAAAAAACAAAAACACAACAACAACAATGGCACTAACTACAGCATTAACAACAATCTCAACTGTCACACTTTCTTATCCTACACCCTCCTCTTATCCTACGCAATTCCAAAAACCAATCACAACCGTTCATTTCCCAACAACATCTCTCTCCCACCGCACCACCCGTCTCCGCCGCATAACCGCCGTCTCCGAACAAGTCGAAAAACTCGGAAACGAGATATCCGGCCTCACACTCGAACAAGCCAAAACCCTAGTCGATTACCTCCAAGACAAATTAGGAGTAACCGCCGCTTCATTCGCACCCGCCGCCGTCGCCGCTGCTCCCGCCGCCGATGAAGCGGAGGCAGTGGTTGAAGAGAAGACGGAATTCGATGTCGTGATTGAAGAAGTTCCGAGTAATGCGAGAATTGCGGCGATTAAAGCGGTTAGGGGTTTGACGAGTTTAGGGTTGAAAGAAGCCAAGGAATTGATTGAAGGTTTGCCGAAGAAATTCAAAGAAGCTGTTTCGAAAGATGAAGCTGAAGATGCTAAGAAACAACTTGAAGGTGCAGGTGCTAAAGTTTCCATTGTTTAGAGTTTCTAAGTTTCAATTTTTCCCCTCAAATTGAAAAGTAAGGGTTTCTAAGTTTCAATTTTTCCCCCAAATTGAAAATTTTCAATTTTTGTGTAATTTCATTTCTTAGTAATGATGTGTAGTTTCGATTTCAAGTTGCTGTGTTGTTGTAGTGAAAAAATGGACTTAGTTATTATGGTTTTATTATCATAAACAAATCATTTGAATTTGAATGATGTGATAATTTTATTCAAGGTGTTTCTGTTGAATTTGTTAATGAAGTTAGTATTGTTTGGACTTTGGATAGTAGGAAAAATCCATCTTTTCTTTATTGGTCCTTCTAAATTTATATTTGTTTCTTACTTTTGATAAACATTTATTTAATACTACATATTAACCAATGATTGCATTGCATCACAACCTATTTCGAAGGGTGAAACTGAAACACAATTAATGTTGCACTGTGACTCTGTTAGGAATTACATGGTGTTTTTGTATGAGAAACAGTTTAGAAGTGGCTGCTATTAACAAAACTCGCATTAAAAGTTTTTGTTTAGAGATTGCAGCCAAAAATGGAGACTTAGTTCGATGTAGTTCAATGTTGCTTTGTTTCAAATAGACAAATTAGCAAAATCATCATCACTGTCCCTCAAAAGGTTATTCACTATACGCTCCTATTTGTTTTCACATTTAGTAATCGAATAGTAGGTTGAAATGAGACTTTGTTTGCAACATAATGGAAGGAACTGGTATTCTAAAGTGGTTTTCTTGTTAATCTAGCAAGCATTGTAATAACCTAATCTCTCCCTTAGTGTGGATGCTATTGAATAATCAGACTTTACATGAGTTCAAACCTATTCGAGGTATTTGAATAGGTGGCCCAATTTCTTCTTATACTTATGTTGATTGTGTATATAGGTTTTCGGTGAATGTTCTCTGCTCTTAAATATACTACCGAAAATTAAGATTCAGAAATGTATTTTACATTATGTTGATTGTGTATATAGGTTTTCGGTGAATGTTCTCTGCTCTTAAATATACTACCGAAAATTAAGATTCAGTAATGTATTTTATACTATCAGAAGATAAAATTCGGTAATAAAAAAAAGGGGGGGGGGGGGATGGATGAACTTCCACCTAGACTTTCTCACCTTTTGGTGGATCAAGTTTTTGGACTACTATTATACAATTATCATAAATTAGAGATCTTCTACGCATCTTAAAATTAGTCCTAAAAAATCAACTTGACAGCCAAATTAGTCATAACATTTATAAGAATTGATTGCACTTTTGATCTCATATTTTATCACACTCACAAAAATTGTCTCTATATTTTGAAATTAATTTTGTTTGTCTCTCAAGTATCACATTTGTTGTAATTGTGGTTTGATCCGTAATTCTTACCCAAAAAGTTATTATTTTTTAGCTTAAAAATGACGATTTTTGGCCTTATAAGAGATGTTTTTTTCTTCAAATTTACTATTGAGGCAATAAATCACTATTTTGGGACAAAAAAGTCATCATTTTAGTGGTTAAATATGTAGGTTGGAAACGTGACTTACATACATTAGGCAAAATCTAGGTATGCCCTAGCTCTTTCTCTTTCCTTTCGGCTCTTCATTCATTGGAGATAAGTGATTTAAAACTATTTTGGATCTAAAATCACCTTTTAACTCTTTTTTTCTTCTTTTCATTTTAATTAAATAAGTGTTGTTCACATAAATATATTTAGTTTCTTCCATCTTAGTGTGACATTTGGTTTCCCGTCTCAATGAGGTTTTTTATTTTCCGTTTTGTTGCGGTGTTTGTTTAATTCAATTTGATATATTCACTTTGATTGATGCAGATTTATATTCAATCAATGACTTTGACATCTTTAATATACACTTATGGTGCCTAATCCAGACACATCCATTTTGTATGATGCAAGTTTATTCGTAGATTTATTTTTTTTTTAGTAAATTTAAATTATATAGTTTTCGATCAATATCATTTTTACTAATTTAAATAAAATAATATAATTTTTTGCTCAAAAATAATATATATGTTGGAACTAAAATTATAACAAATGTAATTGTTAAAAGACAAAAAAATTGAATTTTAAAATAAGAGAATATAGAGATCAAATATTCAATTAAATCGATCTATCTATAACTCAAAATGAAATCTATGAAATGTTATATGAGTAACATCACCGATAATAATTATAATTCAAACACTTTTTTTTGTTGATTTCTAAATTTTGAAAATAATCTCAGATATCTTATAATTTTAGACACTTAAACGAAATTTTCTAATTAATAGTAAGTAGCAAGCAATATTTCTTTTGGGTGAGAACCGAGAAGTAGCATGCGTAATGGTGGGGATGTTCAATTCAATTAATTATATTTTTTAAATAAAAATGGCGGGGATGAAAAGTAGGTTTGGTCATGAGTGGGTTTAGGTTCAAATTTTCCAATCAAACAAAACCGACTTTTCATATTCTAATCCGATTTTACTTGATAATATTGTTGATTTGAACAGGTTGCTAGTAAAACGGGTCATACAAGTAGATTTATATCAGGTTATCGACTCTTGATTGAACTATTTTTTATTGAATTCTTTAACGGGTCATACGTTTCTTATTAGTTACTTATAATTTTTTTTTCTTTTTAAAATGGTCTATAGTGTGAGCCAGAGAACTGCGATTCATCAAGAGACATTGAATAATTTGAGTTACCATTAAAAAATATGAAGAAAATGTATCAAGCAGATGAAACTGTATCTTTTATACCTAATATTTTCAACCCTTTATCCCTTGATTGGTCGAGTTCGGTTATCCATGAGTCGACTTTTTTGAAGTCAAAACTGACCATAACAACTCACGTAGAACCATCTTCCATCATTTGTTCATACCCAATTTGTGTCAACCCACCCATTTTGTTAAAAAAAATTGTGAATCGGTCAAGTAAGCCTCTTACCCTAATCAGGGATGACAATAAATATTCACCAGGTATTAATAGTACTCATCCGCTGCGTTACCCTTTACATAAAAATAATACATGTACCCTATCTATATTTGTGTAGATATCCGCATAATAAATGTTTAACGGACTTTTAAGTATCTGCGAATATTAACCAAGATATATATATATATATATATATATATATATATATATATATATATATCTTATTTGAATAAATAAATATTTTTTTATGTACAAACATATATATTTTTGTTTTAATTAATTCTCCCTTTTTTGTGAACACACAAAAATATTAATACATAAAAACATTAATACATAAATAAAATACATCACAAACAGACATCATAAAAAACATTAATAAATTAACACATAAATAAAAAGTTTTATAACATTCTCGCTCCGCATCATAATAAGTGTCATTTTAATATAAAAAAATCTTAAAATAAAAGTCATTCTTAATATAATTTAAATATCTTTTTCCTATAACTATTACACAACTTCTAAAGTAGAGGAAAAATCTACAAATAATTAAAATAAATAATTCAAAAAAATGATTTTATTTTTTTTTGTAATTATTAAGTTTTTAATATAATTGGAAAAACTTTAACGGCCGTTTGATGTACAAGATAGGATAGAGACAAAATAGGATAAGAAACATGATATAGACAAGATAAGATATGGACAGGATAAGGAGTTATCATGTAATGTGTGTGACATGCACATGATAACAAACTTGATAAAAATTAGTTTATCATATTCAGTGTTTAATATACAACAGATAACCAAATGATATGATTTATATTTTGATAAAATGACAAATTTGTCCTTATAATCTATTTAACTTTTTTTCTTTCAAAATAACATTCATATTTTTTTCTAAAAAAATTAAAAAAATGCTATAAAATGTAAATAATTTATAAAGTAATTTTATATACTTGAAAAAACTGTGATTTCTCAATCCATCACAATTGAAAAATGACTCACTATCATAAAAATGTAAATAATTTATGAAGTAATTTTATATACTTGAAAATATTGTGATTTCTCTATCTATCAGAGTTGAAGAATGACTTACTATCATAACATATCAAACTCTCTAAAAATTCTCCCCTTCATCCCTCTCTATCCATTAGTCGATTTCTAATGTTATGATTTTCATAAAACTGCATTGAAGAATGACTCACTATTATAAAAATTGCTAATTAAAGTCCAATCATCTCTAAAAATATTTTTCCTAACATTAGATATAACATCACTTTATAGAATAAAATAAATAAGAAAACAACAACAAAAAACATATATATATATATATATATATATATATATATATAAAGAGGAAATCAACTTAACGTTATCGATCATAAAATGAACTCAATATAAATAAGGCAAATATGAAAAGAAAAAAAAAAGTGAGAAACTAAATACGAAAAGATAAGAATGAAAAAATATTAAAAACATTTATGGTAGGAGTAAGTATGAATTTACTAATTTGTTATTAGATACGGTTATCATTAAACACATATCCGATTAGATCTAACTCTACATCGATAGACAAAATATAAATTTATATTTGATTTTTTTTTTAATATCCCTATCCTTGATGAAAAGGTGGCATGAATTGAAGCGTGCAGAGTGCATTTACGTACCATACTATATATCTCGAGTGTGTAATTGATGCCTCCTCAACACACCAATCAAACGTAAATATCTAGTTCCCTTTTCTACTGCTACATTGTAATAATAGCCAATAATAATAATTATTTTAATTTTAATAGAACCACCATAATAATACAAATAAAAGTCTATACTTCTATAATAATATAAAACAAAAATAACTATTAACGTTGGTCAGATATTTTCTATACAATTCTACCATTAATAAAATATCTATTTCACAAATTTTAATTTCAAATAAAAAATACAGCAGTATCATACATATTAAAACTAAAGTTTAGAAAATTCAAACAACATAATTATTTTGAATTAGTCAAAAAATCATTTTTAAATTGAAATGAAAAATTAAATTAGAATAAATATTATAAAATAAAAAAGAGATTAATGATTTTGTAAATCTCTAGAAAGAATTTAAGTAAAATTTTATCAAAATAATTGTTGATTATATTTTATTTATCTCACGTTCGAATTTCAAATTATCAAGTATCCTTTTTAAATATCAGATGATTCACAATTTAACACCAACAAGGGATACATGATTTTAATGTAATTTATTATAATTTGATTGTTCATGTTTTTTAGATTGCATACAATTTTATCATTTTATATTTAACTAAATAATTAATTTTCCAAATGTTATGCTTATGTGTAAAAGAATATCTAGTTTTGGTATGCCATTTTTTCCTAACAATTTTTTGAATAATTTATTTTATTTACAAATTTATCCTTCTTAACTAATTCAGTGTTTACTTTTTTAAATGTTTAAACAAATTTATATTAAATTTTTCTTTATATTTTTTATTAATGGGTCAACAACAACAATAATAATAATTAATAAGTACCGAGAGAAAATGAAACGAAACTTGTCATCATCTCGGGAACTTTCGATATTTTCAAAAACCACATTCTATAATCTCTCACTGTCCTATTTATTTATGGATATAACTCTGACTGTACTCTATTACTAATATATTATTTTAAATTTAAATAATAATATTAAAATATTCCATCTTTATAACCCAAGAATCACATTCTTCTTCATCTTTTTTCTTCTACTATCATATTCTCACTTCAATGCTTTCGACAATCGTTTCAAATTTAACATCCTAAATAAAAAAATCTTTCCTAGCTACTACACTATTTTTCATCCTTCAGGTACCATTTTTATTTTTCATTTTTATTATGATTATTTTTTTTTTCTGTTCATTTAATGTATTCACTCGATTCTTTATGCAAACTAATAAAATCTTGATATGTTGTAGATTTTTTTTTTTTTTTGTGTTTGTGCTTTAATTTAATTTATTAAATTTTCCACTAGTTGGGTAATGTTCTAAGTTTCAATTTTTGTGTTGTTGTTCCATTTCATGTAATGTAACAAAAAGCCCTAGAAATTTGTTTTTTTTTCTTTTTAATTTTTTGACATGTTTTTTTGTTTGTGTTTTTTAAGATTAGGTTGATTTTTACGCGGAAAGTTTTGTTCTTTTTTGATGGGTATGATTGAAACTCAAATCAAGGAACCATGTGGGGTTTCTTCTACTTTAGAAGAAAATTTCAAGGTTCAAGGTTCAGAAGAGGAGAAGAATGAGGTGAAAAAAGGTTTTGGAAGTTTGAAAAGTGTTGAAGATGATGAATGTTGTAAGGTTGATGAGAATGGTGTTGGAGTGAAAAGTTTGTGTGATGATGGTGTTGTTGAAGTTAAGAGCAGTGATTTCGAGACCGAGGTTTCGGTTTTGAGGGAAAATGATTATCAAGAAAGTGATGGAAGCATTGTTTGTGAGAGGTTGGATTGTGAGGGGAAAGTAGAAGAAGATGCTGTTTTGAATGGTGATGGTGTGGTAGTTGTTGATGGTGAAGAGAGAAAAGATGGGAATGTGAAGGAAAATGAGGGAAAAAAAGATGAAAATTGTGATGTGAAAATTGTGACTATTGAAGTTCCAATAGTGGAGACAAGTGAGGGAAAAGTAGAAGAAGTTTCTGTTTTGAGTGGTGATGGTGTGGTTGTTGTTGATGGTGAAGAGAGAAAAGACGAGAATGTGAAGGAAAGTGATGAAGGGGAAAAAGGCGAAAATTGTGATGGAAAAATTGCGACTATTGAGGTTCCGATTGTGGAGATAAGTGAGAACAATGATGTTGAAATGGAGGATTTGATCGATGAAAGTTACGGTTTTTCTGTTGGTGATTTTGTTTGGGGTAAAATTAAGAGTCATCCTTGGTGGCCAGGCCGAGTTTACGAAGCGTCCGATGCGTCTGATTTTGCTTTGAAGGTGAAACAGAAGAATCGACTCTTAGTGGCTTACTTTGGTGATGGAACATTTGCTTGGTGTCATCCCTCACAATTGAAACCTTTTAAGGACAATTTTGATGATATGGTGAGACAGAGTAGTTCCAAAGGTTTTACAAATGCGGTACAAGAAGCCGTGAACGAGGTTCGAAGGATTCTGGTTATGAAGATGAGTCGTTCGTTTGTTGCGGAGAAAACTATGTCTGAATTTGTCACACTCTCGGCGAAAAATTCAGGAATCAAGGAAGGAGTTCTTGTGCCGGAAAGTGGCATAGAGAGACTTTCGTCTGTTACAATTGAACCGGCTGAATTACTTTCTCAAGTGAAACAAATTTCTGAAATCATCGATGTCGGTAGTGTTCTTGAGCTGGAAATTTTGAAGGCACGGCTTTCGGCTTTTTTTCTGTTGAGGGGAGGATATAAGTTACCTGTTTACGAGGATCCCAAGCGGGTTTCCGGACTTGAAGATAAGGATGACACAGTTGATGTTGAAAGTGCAGTGGAAGCACAGTTTCAAGGGCCATTTGAAGAGGACTACTCTATGCTGCCCTTGAGTCCAAAATTCGGTGAACCGTGTCATTCTCTGGAGATTTCAGGAAGTAGATCGAACCGTAGAAGAAAGCAGAAAAGCATTGCTGACATTATGTGGGAGGATAAAGATAAAGATGTTCATACAAAAAATAGAGAAGAGGATGCAAGTGATGAAGTTCTCGATGCAATTGCGTCACGAGGTAGAAAGAAGAGAAAAGATAGCGAGGATGCAGCAACATCTAAACCAGTTCGGAAGAGAAAAGAGTTCGTTATTGATACCGATGGAAACTCTGCAGGTTCTGGAGAAGAAGGCCGTGGGGGCAAGAAAAACAGTGACAAGGTCAAATCGCTGCATTCGAACAAGAAGAAAGAAGCTTTTGGCATTGAAAGCGTCGTCAGTGGGAGCAAAGAAAAAAATGATGAAGGGAAGTCGAAAGAAGAAAACGAGAAGGGTTTTTTGTCGAGGGAAAGGAAGAAAAGCAAGTATTTGTCTCCTCCCTTCACTACTTCAATCAGGGAGCTTGTGAAGGGAAGTAAAGGAACAAAAGCTAGGGATGCTGGCCGGCTTTCTTCTCCGGTTTCGAAGTGTAACAGTGAGGCATTTCTAGAGTCCAAACTTTCTGATAGTTCGAATCACCAAACACAAGATGATGAAGAAAAGGCTATTGATCCAGAGAAAGTCAAGGTTTCTTCGGCCAAAATTCTGTCTAAACTTTGCAGTGTCGCTATTAGTCCACAAATCTCTAGAGAAGGTGCTTCTTTCGATAGATTTGTGGACTTTATTTTGGTCATGAGAAGTTCATTATATCGCGAAGGATCGTTATACAAAGCATACAAGAAAGTTTTACCGGGAAGGAAAAGAAAGAAACCGGAATCCAAATCTGAACTTGAGATGCTGGGGAAAGATCAAAATCAATCTGATCATGTATCACCCAATGAAGATTCTGCGCCAATCAAGAGAAGAAAGGAGAAGAAAACTACAAGCGTCCGAAAATCGACGAGAGCTTCTGAAACCAAGATTGGCGAAAAGGGGACTGATGAGAAATATTCGGCAGCTGTGCTCTTCGTGTCATTTTGGCCAGGATCCACCCTACCTTCGAAATCTGATCTCATCACAATGTATAGTAAGTTCGGAGCTCTGAACGAAGCAGAAACCGATATGTTCCGTACTAATTACACCGCTCGAGTTTCCTTCCTAAGAACCCATGACGCCGAAAAGGCATTGAACCATTCTCAAAACAAAAACCCTTTTGAATCTTCAGAAGTCACTTTTCAGCTCCAGTACGCGTCTTCGGATGGATCCAAGTCTGTAGGAGAACACAGTGAAAGATCAAAGTCCAAAGCTTCACAATACAACAAGCAGAAAAGCGAGACTCCAACCACACCATCGGTTTCACCGTCACAGGGTAGCGAGAAAACTAAACTGAACTTCATAAAAGGTAAACTTCAAGGTCTGGTCTCAATGCTCGAATCATCCGACGAAAAATCACCTGAGTTCAAGACGAAGTTAGAGATCAATGTAAAAAGTCTTTTGGAGGATGTGAACAAAATGGCCGAATCTACATCGTCGTAAAAATCACAATCGGTAACCGGCAATTATGTAGTTAATGAGTAATTATCATGGTAGGTTTAGTGACAATATGCCATGTACTTGATTGAATCTGTCTTTATTTTAGAGTCTTTTTTACTATGCTATTTACTATATCAGATTATGTTGTTGAACATGGAACCCTTTGCATGATTATTAATCTTTATAGAGAGAGGTTAATATCTTTTTAGATTAGTCAGTGATATGCAAACAGATATTAAGGATTAAAATATATGTTTGTTTTAAGTAGTATTGTGTTATTTCTCAGTTTATCAGATGAATTTATAGCCATGAAGAGATACAAGCAGATTTCAAAAATATATGTGGCATAGTTTTTCTATTTGGCAATATACGATGAAGTAGCAAAATACCCGAACATTCGCACGTGCCGTTGCTTTAGTTTTTATGGACATGAATGTCAATGTGGATGGAATGAAAAAAGATATGACAGTAACTATGTGAAATGTGGATCCTGGGAAGGGGTCAGTGTTTGGAAATTTCCTTTATCTCTGTAGCACCGACACCTTTTATCGAAGGCGTATTTCAGTATCAAACACGTGTCGATATCTTACACGGATATTTTGTTGATGTTGACTTGTTAATGTTGTATTTGGTGTCATTGTTAGTATCCGTATTTCATATCTTTTATACTATGGTCTAATACACACTATGGACTGTTTGCACTTGGCAATCATGTTGAGGTGTCATCTTTGGTTTGCATACGTTGGAGACATCATAGATGAAGCAAATGTTTGGATTAGCTTGTGTTTGGTCAAATTGCAATGAACCACTTTAATTTACGTAAAACTGCATTTTAGAGTTCAATAAAATTACGATGTTATTGTAATATAGCCAAACTCATCGCAGATCCATACACAAAATTTGACATATACAAGCGTTTGGTTTTGCAATAGTGGAAATTAACTTTTGAATTAGTTAATTTTGTTAAACTGATTTTGATTAAAAGTGAATTGAATATAATAGTTAATGGGTCTTATTGTTAAAGATTTTTTTAAAAAATATTTGTTATAGTATTTTATATTTTTGTTATAATATATTTTAAAAATAATTTTAAATAAAATTTTAAATTAAAAATTGGTATAAATAGTTTATCTTAAAATATTATTTTAAGTATTTTATTTGTTTACTAGAAATTTTTTTGAAAAATAAAATTTTAAAAAATAATTGAAATGAAAAGCTATTTTGAGAATATCTTTGTAAACATTAAAGGATATAATTTTTTTAAAAAAATAATTTTTGTCTATTAAAATCTTTAATAATAATCTAAGTTATTGAATATCAAAATTAATTTTTTTAATCAGTAATAAATGAATCTAAAATAATTTTTTATTATTTTAAAGTAAATGATCATAAAAATTATTTAAAAAAATATAAAGTTAAAATTATTTTTTGAAAAT